>JAENRP010000027.1:0-153204 GCA_024741835.1 Diplocarpon mali
TATAGTTTATAAATAATAATTATAAAGTGATTTTTAAAGTTAAAATCAAAGATGGACTTTATATTATCTTAAAGGTAATATTATAGAAATTGACTCTTAGGCTAGACTTATAAGTGGGTTTCTTTAAGGAAAGTGCACTCTTTGCCCTAATACAATTGAGCAAAAATAAGGAGAATAGATGGACTCTTAAGCTAGGATCATAAGTGGAATTTATAAAAATGACTCCTAGGCTAAGACTGCGAGTGAAATTCGCGAATTCGTTAGAGATAACTCCTAAGCTAGGACTGCAAGTGGATCTTGCTATTTCTAGGAAATCGACTCTTAAGCTAGGACTGCAAGTGGATCTTGCGGTTTTATTAAAAACGACTCTTAAGCTAGGCTTGCAATTAGAAAATGGCAAAACCTTAAACTGCTATTACTAGTCCTTTCTAGCTGCTAATAATAAAGTATTAACTAATAATAGGCTACTAAAGCTATTAGAAGCCGAAAGCCTATTAAAGTATTAGCTAATATATAGAAGATTCGCGCATTTAGGACTAGAGAAATTAAAGGGCTTGCATAAGGTCTTGACTTTAAAATGGAAGATTTAAGTACTAAAGGATCGCCTAATATACCGAATTTGCAAGCTAATAAAACTTCGAAATCGGACGCAAACTAAGCTTAGTTTATAGAAAGACTTAATACTAGCACTAATATCTATTAATACTACTAGACTATTTATAACCTTAATTAAAGGAAATAATTGGTTTTCTTAAATAGTAGATAACTCCACTTAATAGATATAGACTATTTGCACTAAGACTAAATCTAAGCTTATAGAAAAGCTGGAAACTTGAAAAGTAATAAAGGAACGCTAGACCTAGTTGAAGCTAATAGCTATTAGGTCTAATAATATATTAGAGATTAGAGCAAAGCTTAATAAATAGGTAAAATAAGGAGTTTATTACAAACTAATTATAATATATAAAGGTTCTTATTAGAATAGCATTGCTAAGCGAAGCATCTAGCAAGTAGAGACTAACTATTGCACTCTATTATAAGATGCTAACCTACTACTAGAATTCTGGGACCTTGCAGTTAAGGCAGACGTATACTTGCGAAATAGAATAGGTAGTAGACTAATAGTTAATAGCATTTGAATATTACTATATAAGGTATATTTTAAATAGAAATTAAGCTTAGACTATATCTGCGTCTTTAAAAGCATCTGCTACTCTTATATTAGCCTAAAGTCCTAGCCTATAGGTATAAAGAGTAAGAAGCTAATAGACTAAGGTAAAGAGTATATATTTATTAAGTATATTAAATAGATAATAAAATAATAGATAGTATACGCGCTAGATCTAAGGCAAGTAATTATATTTTTAGTAATTAAGTTTGATAAATCTTAAAATAGGAGGGAGCTATCCTTAAAGCTCTATATAACTGGAGATTCGCAAGGTATACCACTTGATAGTAATACTATTAAGCCGAACTAATAACCCCTCTCTCTTAGCTTAAGTATATTAAGTATACCTACTGATCGACGACCTGCTAGTCGCCTAAAGGCCGAATAGACTATTCCTATCGTCTGCGAACTGCTTAAAGTATAGAATAACTTTAATATTATTATCCCTTTAGTTAAAGCACTTATAGTAAAGGATATTCCCGAAATAGGTATAAGTAATAATAAGCCTCTACTACTAGAAAGCGGTTCCTTAGATAATAAGCCTATAGAACCTATAGCTGAACCTACGCCTTCGAAAAGGAATAGAGACTTAGAACTAGAAGACGCCTTAGATAAATGCGAATTTAAGTATATTTAGGCTATGATAGCGCATAGGATTTATAAGCTTGAACTTTAATAGAGCTTTGATAAAGATAATGCATTCCTAGCTGCTAAGGGAATAATGAAAATCTCTCTTCTAAAGATGTATAATAAAGCTGTTAACAACTTAGAGAATAGAGTAGTATAGAATGAGGCAATCTAAGAGGAGATAAGCTCTCTTATTGCAAATAGTATATAGATAGAGGAACTAATACTAAAGGATATAAACCTAGTTTTAATAAAGTGGGTCTTTATAATTAAGATATATGTAAATAGGACCTTAGAATATTATAAGGCAAGGCTTATAGCTAAGGGCTTCTTCTAATAGTATAGAGAAGACTATTTTGATATATTTGCGCCAATAGTTCGTATAGATACCCTTTGCATATTTATAGCAATAGTAGCTGCTAAAGACCTTAAATGCAGATAGTATAATATTAAAAATGCATTTACTAAAGCGATTATAAAGGAATGGATTTTTCTCTCTTAACCTAATAGTATTCCTATACGCGCTAGCTACTTTTTTTATATACTCTGCAGTATCTATAGGCTTAAATAATCAGCTTATAATTGGAACCTCTTATATAACTCTACTTTAGTAGAAATAGGATTCGTTTAAAGCCTAGCTAACCCTTGTCTTTTTACCTATATTAAGCGTAGAATCAAGTTGCTCTTATATATTGACGATATTACTATAGCTGCGAAAATAACTACTTAATTAGATTAGTTCTTTATGATAATTTGGAAACGTTTTAATACTAAGGATCTAAGGGGAATTTATAAGATCCTTAGCATCTGCGTTATAAGGAACCGCTCTACTTAAGAACTCTAGTTGGATTAAGAGTAGTATATTAAGAAGATCTTAGACCGAATAGGACTCTCTACTTATACTCCCAACTTTAAGCTAAAGCGTATTCTAATCGAAGGAAAGTATAATAAGTTAAAGCCTACTAATGAAAATAAGTAGAGAGGAGATTTGAAGAAGTACTAATAGGATATTAGAGCAATTATATATACTATAGTATATATAAGACCAAATATCGCCTTTATTATTAGGCAACTTAATTAGAATCTAAAGGATCTAACGATTTGATATAAGAATGTAGTTAAGCGACTTGGAAGGTACCTTCGATTAATAATCATATAGAAGGTAAGATATAGACTAATGAAATATATAAGCGCAAAGCTTAAGGTATATACTGATTCTAACTAGGCAAATATAAAAGGTCGGAAAAGTATATCTAGAAGTGTAGTAGTACTATATGGTAGACTTATATTATAAGGAAGTAGGAAGTAGAAATTAGTAGCTATTGCAAGCACTAAGGCCGAATATATATTAATATTATTAAATTGCAAGTAAGGATTATAGATCGCTTAAGTTCTAAAAGATATAGGTTTTATTAAGTATATTAAATGAGATAGGAACTGTATTAATCTTTAAGCAGATAATATAAAGGCGATTGCACTTGCAAAGAACTTATACTTATATAAGCGGTTGAAATATATTGATATTACTTACTACTTTATCTGCGACCTTATTATAAAGAATAAGTTATTAATTACTTATATCCTAATTAATTAAATAGTAGCAAATGGATTTATAAAGCTATTAGAGATAGTTATAAAGTTCGAAGCGTTTAAAGATATACTAGGGTTGCAAAAGATAGTAGGGGCTTAGTAGGCTTAAGGACAACTCCTAGGCCTGCTTTGCGAGTTAGGTTATATAGTCTTATAAAGGAAAGTTTTTAAATCGACTCCTAGGCCTAGACTATAAGTTAAGTTATATAGTCTTATAAAGGAATATCTTTTAGGAAATTTGACTCTTAGTCCTATTTTATGAGTAGGATTAGTAATTTCAATAGAGGTTGCTATTAATTGATTATTTTTAATTTAGAGAGATACTTAAGAGTTGGATTAGCGTAAAAGGATAGTTATTATTTTCCTAATTGTAGGTCAATTAGAGTAAGGTCTAAGTAGGGGTATTAAGATAGGTAATATAGCTATTACTTTAATGTATTATTATATGACCCTACTGCTTAGTTAGTAGGATATTGATATATATATAGCTAAAGGGAAGAAAGGGGTAACCTTCCTTCCTTAACTCTTATTAATATATCGACTATTAACCTCTAGAAGTTTCCTATACCTACTGCGCCGACTTATTTAAGCTCAATATAGGCTTATATTTTTCCTTTAGAATCCTATCCATTTTGTAAATACTAATTTAAAAGAACTCAGTCTCCTTACACTTTATATTATAATAAAAGGTATTAGTACTAATTTCGCAAATAGGAACTGCAACTTTAAGGCATTTGCAAATAAGGTCAGAATATAGTCGATTTGTATTAAGCGGTATTCCTAGATCTAGCTTAATCAAAGGCAAGGGCGCTAGCTTAGTAATAATAATAAGGATCTTGCGCTTAGCTAGGACTACTAAATTAACGCAAGACTATCTTCTATTAATCTATTAAGCTTTATCTATAGCTATTTCCTATTCTTTACAATTGATATTAGCTTAATAATCGGATCGGATCCGAAGTCCTTTGAAAGGGGAAAGATAAATGATAATTTCCTTTGCAAATTAGGGAGATAAGGGGTAATACAAAGGCTATACAAATTAGTTTTCCTTTAAGTTAAGTTTAAGTTTAAATTAGCGTATCCATTTGACTCTAATAATAGCATTGCGCTAGCCTAGGTTGAGAATAACCTAAGGGCAGTTGTAAATACGCCTTCTATCAATTATTAAGTGAAAGCGTATATAATGCATAGCTTATGCGCAAATAGTATTCTAAAATCCATAGATAAGAATAAGGGCTAAAAGAGGAAGAATTTTAAAGTTAGTCGCTTTCGAAAGACGTATAAAAAGGGAACAATTTAAAAAAAGGTAACTAAGGGCTCTAGTATCTACTAAAGCTAATAATAATACTCTAAGTCCATTTATACTAATAGTATAAGAGGTTAAGAATTGCTTCCCTCCTATTAAAGAGTTAAGATCTAGCTTTAATAAGTCGCACTTTCGCAGGCCTAAGTAAGAGTCTTTTCCTAGGCCTTTTCGTTTTCCTAATCTTCTTCTATTTCAACCCTATTCTTAATTAAGTTTAGAGTCAAGTTAGCTTCCTCTATATCTTCTAAAGTATTAATCTTACTTATAAAAGGGCACTCGGTCTTATAATAACCAGTTTTGCTATAGGTCTAGTAGGTAGCTTACTTAAGGGGCAAAGTAGGAGAACTAGCCTTAGCTAGCAGGTCTTAGTAAAAAGGGGTAGTAAGCTTTAAGGCTAGTGGCCTAGGAACTTAGGTAGTACTTCTAGCGCTCGGACTGCGAGCGGTCTTATTAAGAAGCGAACCGGATATCTTCTAGTATAATACCAAGGTCGCTTTGCTTCTAATCGAAGGGTTAAGAAGTTGATTGCTTTAACGTTCGGCATTAAGGGCGTTTAATTAGTTAATTATAATAGTATAGTCCTTCCCTTAAAAGGCCTTAGCTAAGGCGCAAGCTGCTTTAAGCTAAGGGGTAATCTTATTCTATATAAAGAAGAACTACTCAGATCTTAAGACCTCTCCCTAGATCGCAGCTAATTAGAATTAGGCTTGAAACTAAGAGAAGGTTTCCCTAAAATGACCGGCTTCTCTTATATAAAGGTAATAGAAAGTAGATTAAAATAGGTCTACCTTTTAGCTAATTAAAAAGTAACTGCTTAGCAGTTCTACTATTTCTTAATAGTTTTGAAAGGGGTTAGTCTCCGAAAGGTACTAGGGTTTAAGGTACATTTGGGCTTATCCTATAGTAGATCCTTAAATAAGGGCTTAGCAAGCTCGCTCATTCGGATATAAGTTAGCATTAACTTACAATCGGTCTTAGACTAAAGCTAATTACTACTTATATATTAAGAAGGTCCTATTATTAAAGGAGGTGATCTTTTCAATTAGCTGAATTTTTAGCCATTTTATATCTATATCGACTTCCGGAGGAGGCTAAGACTCGCTTTAGTAAGAGTGGGTAGATTCTCGCTTAATAGTCTAATATACGCGCTAAGCCGTTTCTTAGCTTTAATAAGCTAAGGTCTCTAAGCTAAAGATAGCTTAGGCAATCCTACTAATCTTACTTTATAATTATTAATTAGATTAATCTTAATATTATAAGGATTCCTTTAAACCTAAGACTATTCCTTATAATATATTTGGGTTTAAAAAGTCTTATTTATTTTAATTAGCTTAGCTATAGCATTATAGTCTTTTGCCCTTGGCAGCAGAGGAAGGTCTGGCCTTAAGGGCTAAGGTAAGGGTACTCCCTATAGAAGCTAGTTCCTTAAACGAACTGGATACATTCTATATTTGCTAACTTCTAACTAATAGGGAATTTATTTTACCGATTTTGGTTTTAGTAGTGATTCGGTTAAAAAGGGGTTCTATAGAAAAAGGGTTCTAATAGCATAATGCTCTCCTAACTTCTACCTATAGCACTTCTATAAAAGGAGTAGTTAAGAAAATCCGGCTAATAAAAGCGTTCCTCAATTATACTAATTAATAAGCTATACTTAAGCTCTTAGTTTGTCTAAGAGATCTTTAGGATCCTAACTCTGCTAAAAGTCGAAATAACCGCAAATCGAATTTCAAAAGGGGTAGGATATTATTAAAAGCTATCCCTAGTAGAGAAGAACTTCTTCGTTTAATATAATAATATAGAACTGCCAAAGTGCGAGATTAAGTATAAGAGTAAAAAGTAGTACAAAAGGCGTATTCTATAGGTCTAATATAAAGGAAACAAAGAAGTTAGGGAGCCCTCCTTAAGGGAGAGCCCTTTTTCCTTATATATATAAGTAGCTTAAGGCTCTTTATCCGTTTATATAATATTATATAAGAATATCCTTTTGCACCTTTAGAGTCGATTTGAAAAAACCCTGCATCGAATCGAGATTGCGAAACCTTAAAATGCTATACTCCTAGGTAATTGCACTAAGTGGAGGTGCAGCCGTTATAGCTCTTCTAATAGAACTCGATAGCCTTAGGCAAACTCTTAAAATCTACTGAAGATATTATCCATATAGAAAGCAGCATTAGGAAGCTCTATAGGTGATTTTGCAATAAGAGTAGATTCTATTCTATCAAAATCATTAGTATAAGGAATGTAGCTAAGGACAATATACATTAGCTCAATAAAAGAGAACATTAATATAATAGATCCCTAGGGTAGGCGTGTGGGTTGCAATTATCCAATTCCTATAATTAAAAAGGCAAAGATATATCGATTGTCTAAATATATAGAAATGGCCTAATATCTATATTTCAGATTAAGCTTATAGAAGAACTTATAGGAAGGATGACCTATATAGTTGTGAACTAATGATATAAGCTTAATGAAGCACCTTAGTATCTCTTCTTTTACATTTTAGTAATTGAATATAAGCCTAGGCTCATCCTATTCACCTAAAGGGTCAGATTTATTAATTAAGTTAGCTTGCGCGTTTTAATCTAATAGCTGTCTATTTGATTTTATAGTCCGTTCGAATATATTAGACTTGATACTATTATTAATAATACGCCTTAGCTAGAACTCCTTAGTAGGAGGCCATCTTCTCTGCTTCGGTCTATTCCAAGGGGTAGTGTCTTACTTAAGTCGTACTCTATGCTAGTACAAATCAGTAGGTAGGAGATTCGAAAGACTTATAGAGTTGAGATCTTAGTAGGTGAACAGAAGTCTAGTAATAAGGTCTTATTATTCTGAATTAAGCTATATGCTAAAGGTAATTCCTGACCGGCTGAACCACTTATTGATTTTATCTTATAAAGCGTTAGTAAGTTGCCTTTTATATAGTCTTCTTATTGCTGGTATGCCGAAGGACTATTTATAAGGTGGTCCTTGAGAAATCTAAGGGTTGGTATATCTTAAGGAGTGGCTTGCCTCTCCTCTATTTGTAGGTAAGGCGTTAGCTATTATAGAAGTAAGTTCTAGAATTGGGATATCTTAGGAAGTGCTTTGCAAGTATTCTAAGTCGTCCTTATTAATAGTAAAGGTGTCTTTTATAAACTCTCCTATTAGGGACTATTTAAGGTTATAGTCTTTAATAAAAGGCTGGTAGAGATCTGATTTATATAAAGCTTGCAGAGTAGAAATACCTAGTCCTATAAGAAGAGACTTGGCGTTATACTTCTGGCTTAAAGGTATAGGCTCTTCTTTGATTCTTTAAGCTGATTTTTCAATATCAATTGTATCCGAATAGGTAGGGTAGGTAGGGTAGGTAGGGTAGTTAAATATACTAAGGGCAAAGTCATATAGTATATTATCTATTATTAATAGTGGATTTTCTAAAGAGAGAGGTTTATTATTTCTATTATCTATATCTTTGCAAAAGGCATAGCCGCTTATAAACCTTTTAATAACGTATTTAGGTAAAGTCGGGAGGTCTAGTTTTTTAAGCTAGGAATGAATGATATATGCTTTAAGGCCTCTTTATCCGATTTAGAGCTTAAGTCGGTGTCGTCGTTAGAATCATCGTCTGACTCATCCTTAAGGAAGGTTAGTAAAGGTCGTATCTCCTCTTAAGCATCTTTCGGGTATAATACTAGAGAGTGGTATTAACTATTAACGAACTCTGGTCCCTTAATCTATATAGTATTCTCTCCTCTTAAGGTGTCTCCAATCTTAATAATAGAATCCTAAATATAGATATAGGCGTCTACTATATATAACTATATTATACTTAAAAGAAGATAGAAGTCCTTATTGCTATATATGTTCCATAGGCGAATGAAAGCCTCTATAGGTCGCTATATTCCTATAATACCGATACTGAAGTCCGTATAGTAAGTAAGCTTAGTAGAATTGCTATTAGCAATATTCATAGTAAGGCCTCTTAGGCCTTTGCTTAAGAGGGGGTGTATTAGTAGGCCTAGGTACCTTACTAGTCCAATCGATATGATTATTATATTAGAGCTAGGGTCTGCTTATAATATCCCAGCTAGAAGGGCAACTTGCATAGTCTATTCTCCCTTCTTTATTAATACTATTACTAGGACTTGGAAAGCTTTTCCTACTATCTTAACCAATAGGGCAACTGTCTTTAGGCTTGCTAAGGTAGTAGGAGATATAGCGAGCTTAGTATAATATGATTATTCCTATGCTATTCTCTTAGCTGTCTTTTAAGCGGCCTTCTCTATTAGTATCTTCTTCATCTTCTTAAGGGTAGGACGGGTCGATAGTTCCTTAAATGCTAAGGTCACTTTTGGTAATAGTTGAAATAGCTAAAGGAGGGAGACTTTAGTCTTAAACTTTTCGGCTAGCTTTATAAAGTTAATAGGACTGTCTTTAAGCCTGCTAATGATCTTGCGTAATTGCTTAGCCTTCCTTGGCTTCTTAGGCTTAGTGAACTTAATAGCCGGTTCCTCTTCCTTATTCAAAATGTCTTCCCTCTTAATACGCCTCTTCTTAGACGGGCCATTTTCAGATAAGAATGAATCTATAGTAAGTATAGGGAATTTTAAGAAGTCGATTAAGGTGTTAAGGGTTAGAGGCAGATCTTTATATGTTTTTAGTACTAATTTATACCTAATCTTATAGAGTATGCTAGTATAGTGTCTGCCTTAGGTATTATATCTTATAAAGGGATTTGATACTTATAATAAGAAGCTGGCACTCTTGAACTAGTCGAATAGGATCTTAATTGCGGCATTTGAAGATAAGGGAGTTAATCTTCCACCCGATTGTATAGTAGGAGGGGTATATAACGGTAACTGTATTCGGCTTATTAATAGAGCAAAGTCTTATAATAGTATATAAGAGTGTCGCTATTCACTTAAGCATTAGAGGTAATTATCTAAAGTTACTAATACTATATATAATATAAGGTTGTTAACGATCTCCTAGGTATACTCTTATTTCTATTTCTCAGCTAGTATAGTACTTGTATCGCACTTAGTAGTAAAGTGACTTATATTTATATAGCAAAAGCAAATAGGGCCTATGTCTTTGGAATATGGCTTAGAGCTATTAATAATCGGGTTATTAGATAATAAGCATAGTAGTTTTATATCTATTCTAGCGCGTAGCGTATTGCGACGATCCTAGTATAGTAGTTGCGTAAGCACGTTGGTCTTTTATATATAATTATTAGTAGTTTGTGGCTATTGCTATTAGTTGGATATGCTCTAAGATTGCTAATAGGTGTGGTTAGGCTTCTGTTTATACGCGTGTAATAGTACTTTTGGCTCCTCCTTAGTATATCTATATAGTGACTATAGTATAAAAGGGTACTCGATAGGCCTAGATAATAGATATAGGTGCCTATTTGCAATGCTAAGTTCTATTAGCAATTCTAATATAGATTTCCCTTATATATATATAGCTTAGTATTATTTAAGCTCTTGTTTCTTAATAGCTTAAGCTTTGTAATCTCTTAGCTTCTTTATATTATTCTTAGTGCTAAGGATAGTGTTATATACCTTATATAGGCTATAGTATATATTGTTATCTTTAAGGATAAGGTTTCTCCTTAACTCGGCTAATGCAAGGCCTTTGATAAAGGATAAAATGATATTAGATAGTAAGAAGGCTTTTATATTACTAAGTGGTTTATCATTTGTACCTAGTAGTAGGTGGTCGCAGTAATAGCATCTGGTAATAAGGTCTTATGCTTATTAGTAGTATAATTATAGAGACTTATCTTTGCCTTAGGAGAGGTTACGCAGCTTTAGTTAGATATTTGAACCTAATATACCTTATAATATACTTTTAAATTAAATGTTTATAGCCTTTGAGAAGTTCTCGATATCATTGGTAGTAGCGTTAGCTAGATTCTCTATAACCGGTCTCTATTTAAGTAAGTTGTTTAGCTATATTGCTACTTTACCTTCGAAGAGTATATTTACTGCTTTAAAGAAGTCTAATAGGGTAGTATATCCTAGCTTCTAAAGGTCCCTATTTAGTCTTGCTATCTATTGAGCACTTAAGATATTTGTTCTATCGAACTTTCTACTAAGGGAGTAGTTATAGTTCATAGTTACTAGTAATAGTAGTAATAATGTATATAGTATAAGAAGTCGTCTTAGTTCAGCGTTAATAGAGCTAAAGTCTCTTCTATATTAGGGTAGGTAGTAGCTGCTAATATCGATAGCTCGAATGAGTTTGTCGAATGAATTATTATATTCCTTAGATGACTCTAATAGCAGGGACGAAACTGTTCTTAAGAATCCTTCCAAGTTTTCTTAAGTTCGCATAGAGTCATTCCTCAAGTACTAAGGTCTTGTACAGAGGTGTAGTATAGAGGTATAGTACAAAGAGGCTTCGAGTGAGACGCGTATTAACGACGCGTCTTATATATATACAAAGGTGGTATGACGTAATGGTCAACGTTAGGAAAGGAGCATATGCCTATATTAACGTATTAAGAACTCGAGTTCCCTTAATAGAGTATATGACAGGGGAAATCTGAGATAATAGGGGAAATCTAAGGTAATAGGGGAAATCTGAGATAAGGCTGACTTCTTCCTTGCGTTAGGTTATTAGAAAATGTGGGAAGCAAGGGAGGTAGTTGGTTCTAAGAAGCAAGGTTGTATTTCTTAGGAGGAGTTGTACCATAAAAAGTAATTATATATATAGTGGGCTTATGCCTGAGGCATCTGCTGACTACTCTATGCTAGTAGTCCACATCTTTTGCAGGGGCTGCCCGCTAGTAGCGTAGTATCTGACCTGCGCTCGCCAGCCTCGTCAACTTCGTCATAGCACCAACAACCTTTTCGGATCGGTTTCCTCTATGACAACGATTATCCACGACGTTCTGTGCCCGTGTCTTAGGCTGTCGTGGATTGATTGCAAAATTTGAATAGCATCTTGTACTCTTCCTTCTGGATCCCTTACTCTCAATATGGCTTCCCAAGAACTCACCTTGGACGAAATACAATGGCGATCACCAGCAATCGTACAGCAGATGCAAGGCGTGCATGAAAACTCTGTTCTTCATTATTTCTCTAACTCGCCATTCTTCGATCCGACCTCGAATAATGCAGTCCTTGTCTCACAAGCCATGTACAATCCAAACATGCTTGAGGTTATCCAAACAAGGGCAGCATTCGAGGGCCGACTCAAGACTATGTCTGGATTGGAGTTTGTCATAGCGGAACAGCCAGCAGAAATGACACCGGGAGCAGGAACAGGCGTCTGGGTTATTAGGAAACAGACTCGAAGAAAGAGGCACCCTGAAGAAGACGAGGTCACGATACACTCGACGTATTTTGTTGTAGGGGACAATATATACATGGCACCTGCAGTGGCAGATATCTTGGGCAATCGCACTGTTAGTTTTCTAGACCTGGTTAGCGGATCTGTGTTTCTGATGCAATTTAGATGTCCATTATTTCATCTCTCAGCAAATTCATCACTGCTGCTGCTGCTCTCCCTGACTTCAGTCCTGCACTTGGGCATGTCTACATGCCACCATCGACAAGCAACCGCATCAAAACGGGCGAATCACAATTCAGCCAAGCGAGTAAAGAAAACACACCCCTGCCTGACTCTCTACGGGATTCCAAGAAGCCCGTAGTGTCTCCAGCCACAAACGGCAGCAGTCATCTCGACAATAAAATCCTTGAAGACACAATCAACATAACTCTCAAGTACGGGGACGAATATATGGACGAGATACCGATCACTGGGCAACCCGGAGAGTTTCATCTCTCCTCAACCGGGAGAAAGGAAAAGGACAAGCTGATGGTACCAGTACCTGCCAAAGGACCACTCCACGTGCCAAGGAAATCAGCTATTCCCACTCCTATGTCGCTGAAGACGAACATTCTACCTGATAGGAAGAACAGCAAGGCAGAGAAGAGTCCAAAAACCCCTGGAGCACCCAAGTTGAAGCGTCGAAAGAGTAAGGCTCCCGGGGCCACCCCCGCGGCAAGCCCGGGATCATGAAAGAAAAGTTTGAGGATTGTATTTAGATATTCGTAGGCGCTTAGGCTTGGGATATACCCTGGAATTTCTTGAAAATGCACGAGAACATGCAGTTGGGTTGAGAGAAGCCCGGACAGTGTGGAGGTCCTCGGGTACACAATTTGGGGTAGGACCCCTTATCCTGACGACTCTATGCATGTCTTTTGCAGGGAATCTTGTTGCACTTCGCAAGGTTCATCGATTGGGGAACATAGAACTACGAGATGCTCGAGAAATCTCAACCGTCAGTTCTAATTACGAGCAAATAGCTGAGCTAAACATTTGACAGGTAGAGATTTTTGCCTGTCCTACAGTTCCCCAACTGCTTACTGTACTTCAAATATAAATCAAAGTTGAGGACTCGCTGAGTGAGATGCCTACGTTGTCCCTGCACTTTGAAAGTCGTGTCTATTCCCCCCGTGGCTTTGTGGATGTTCTAAAAAGCATAGAACACTAGGACCCTAACGATCTTCGGATATTTTGCTATCAGATAAGTTTCCATCAAAGGTCTTAATGGTTACAAAGTCCCTGTTGTCTCGGCTGTACCCACATGGTCCGCAGGATCTCAGAGAATCTCTTGCTCTTTAACATCTCTTGTTCTTCATTTTCCCAAGAGGAAGAAAAAGAAGAAAAGAAATTGATGCTGCTGCTCTGTGATTCAATCAGCGCATATGAAAACTACAGAGAGTTTGCTGTGAGATTAAGCACTTCCGTACTAGTCTCTAACAACCCCGCGTCTGAAAATGCGCGACAATATCGGGAATGGAGTTTCTGTTGTGAGTACTTATAGATAGCGTGGACGAGGCGGCAGATAGAGAGAGCACGGCAGTGAGTCTTAGAACCAAAGGGAAAAGTGTGCGTGTAGAGTATATTCCTACCTTCTCAAGTCAAAAGATACCGACTCTTAACCCCTACATTCAACAGGCCACAATACTTCACTGTTGTACCATAGTAAGGGTAGTCTTGTAGCCTGGCTATGTATTGTCGCAGATTTGCCGACTGCCAGGCAAGCGAGATCATTAGAGTCAAGGACTATTCCTTTAACAAAGAAGCTGGATATCACCTGACCACAGACAGCACCAGAACATAAGTAGAGAGCCCTCCCCTTCTTCTTCTCCCCGTCTCAGACCTACTCATCAATCACCGCCTCAATAATGCCGCAGCCCGCATTATCCACCCCATACCAATCCACAACCCTATAGCCGGCCTCACCAAGCAGTCTACTCCACTGTGCTCTGCTCCGCTCCTTGCCGCCGATGACAAGCATGTTCATATCGCGCAGCACGTGACCGATACTCGGATTCCGGTCTGGCAGGATCAGCTCGCAGATGAGGAGTCGGGACGAGGGGGAGGAGCGGAGAGCAGGGGCTAAGTTGCGAAGAATGGTGTGGCAGGAAGCGTCGGGCCAGTCGTGGAGGATAAATTTCAGGAGGTAGTTGGAGCCTGTTTTGTTGGCTTGATGATCTTGAGAAGGGGAAGGGGGAGCAGGAAGGCAGGGAATTACCTCTTATAGGCTGTTGTTCCTTGAAGAAGTCGAAAGGCTGTAATTTGACGTCTGATGAGACGATTACCCCGCCGTCCAGGACAACTTTCATATCTTCCAACGCCAATGATCCTTGGAGGTCTGGGTACGCAGCACGGATCTCATTGAGCATCTGTCCCTTACCCCCTCCTACATCGACCAATACGAAACCTTCTTTATTCGGGACTAGCTTGTCGAACGGATAGGCCTGCGCGACCTCTCTCATCCCAACCGTAGCGTGGATAGCCATCGCGCTGTTAAACAGCGCCATGCTCCTCGGATTCTCCTCCAGGATATCGAAAATCCCTTTATCCACTTCCCCGTGTGCAAATGTGAACGGGCTATTCTGCGCGTCGATGGGGTTCTTGAAGCCGTGCTTGAGGTAGAATCCCACAGCCGAGTTCGCTTGTGCGTGGAGCATGTCGTCGAAGAGGTGGCGGGTGAATGCTTGTGCTGGGGGCAGAGTCAGGAAGCGCGAGTAGGGCGCGTGACTGTATGTGGGAAGAGAGGGTGGATTAGAAGACTCGCGGAGCACAGAGAATGCAGATAGTGTGCGGGCTATGCGGTGGAGGAACTCGGGCTCGGAATTGGTGGCTGCTGCTAAGTCTGCTACTGTAGAAGGTTCGCCGGATGCTGGGAGGGCGCTCTGCAAGTTTTAGAAAGATGAAAGGCCTAGTAATGCAGGGAGCTTACAAAAAGATCCATCTCCAATGCTATGCGTATTGCGACATTGAGGTTAGGACGGAAGTTGATCTCCATGAACTGCTGCTGGACGGGCGTCGTAGCTGCGGAGAGCTTTGCGGAACTGAACTGTATCCTTTGCAGAGCAATGGCTTTCTCCTCGGGCGTCTTTGCGTGCTCATATTCAGTGATTGAAGCTTGGATTGTCGCTGATATCGAGTTCAGTGATAGGAGGGGTGGTTCGAAAGGTGGCAATCCTGGTGGGGTTCCTGCTAGCTTTTCTGTATGTTTGGACATGGTTGCTATATGAGTGGACGACAAAATGGCAATAACGAGCAAAACGGAGAATTGGCCATTGGTAGATGCTTATATATCAATGTTCATGACTCGGACGGCAAACTTGCTCGTGGTCTTACTAATAATGTACAACGTAAGACCATAGCCGCATGCTGCAACTGAGCGGCTCCGCTAGCTTCTCGATTCCAAGCTGGTTGAGATCTTCGATGTGTGGACTCGGCCCTCGGACTCAAGTGTTTGAACTCAGGGAAGCGAATCTCAATGACTCGTTGGTGGATCCTACTGGTATAAAGTTGCAACATGTCCGTATCCCCATGGGGACTTCATATCATAATCCGTAAGTCGAAGTACAGGAAGGACAGATAACTGCAGAAGTCCTCTGACCTGAAACTAAGGGGAAACATACCCGTGACAGATGTGCCTTCGTGCTCAGCAAATGGTATTTAGCAGAGAATCGAGGTATCCACAGATGTGCAGAGTTGAGAGTTTTGATGGCTGGCGAGATGTCGGGCGAGGTCAGAGAGCCGAGGCCGTAGCCGAGAACTTACCGAATGCGGGGCACGACGAACGCCTTTCGGCCCCTTTTTTTTGGCGACATGAACAAAACAAACACATTAGGGTGACCACGAGATACAAGATATCCTGCTCGAAGTCTGCACATTTCTTGAATTCTTTCAAGGCGGCACAATTGCGTGACCGCAGACCAGATTCGCTTACTTCTTTATTTAGCACTCTTGTACGACGTCTAACGGTTCTCGAACTGGTCCAGATACATTGATACCTCCGCACTACTGACATCCGATCGTCAAGGCTTTACTTCTAGAAATATAGCAGAATGTGTAGAAGATGCCTTGGTCTATTTGTGTGCCGTAATCATGCGTATCGCTGCTTGCGAGCTGTTCCTAATCACGCCTTCTTACAATGCACGTATGCAAAGTTCTTGCTTGTCGCATCAGCGACGAACTGAAGCTGCATCTGCCTCTTTCCGTCCGTTAGCGACACCGGCTCCTCAGACCCTCAAAGCATCGCATTGACTAAAATTTAAGCCGCAGCAGCTTTCAATTATCTTTCCGAGTCCCTGAAGATCAAAACATTTTGATATCCTAACAGCTAAACAACTTCAATTTCTTTTCTCTTTTCCAAAAAAATAAAATAAAATAAAAAGTAAAGAAAGAAAGAAAGAAGTCCTAAGACCTCGTCAAACGCCGCAAATCCAGCCTCATCTTTTGAACCATAGGGAAGACGTCTCTTTCAAGGCATCCTCAGCGCGTACTCAGGATCCTGTTATCGACTCCTGGAACAATTCCTCAAATCTTTCGCGAACCACTCGTAAGCACTACACAAGATCTCTAGGAACCCTATATAGTTCTAATTTAAATTCCATATCATCGGCGAAGAGCTGAGCTGCCCACTCGATCTCATCCAAACCAATAGTCTCGACGCTCTCTGGAACGAACCATTCTAAGCACGCATCCACGCTGACACACTTGGCAAAGCCCTCGGCTATGGCTTTCGAACCACAGTCCGCAGATTGATCAATTACAGGCGAGTTACTGAGCACTCTTTCGGAGATAGGACCTAAGCTGTGAAATGTGTCCCATCACACGACATAGAGAGCTACCAGAAAGAGCGCCCCAACAATTTCCTATTCGATAACCAAGTGGCGGATAGGGAGCGCCGTGCCAAGTTCGCCTTCGCGCTCTTGCTGACGGCAGTAGTTATTACTATGATTTCGCAGGCGAGGAATTCTTCAACCAGCCAGATCGCGAAACCACGGATCAAACGATTGAGCCCGTGAACTACGAGCGTAGATCAGAAGATGGGTAATCCCGCATCATCGCCTACGTCTCTGCGCTCATATGTCTGTGTAAGGACTGCCCGGTGCCGGGAGACAACGATTTGGACTTCTTTCGTGTGGATGCCAGTCGTAGGGGCAAGATCATGGCGCAGACACGAAGCGCAGAGGACCACGATCCTGTGATTGTAGTTGTGCTTGCTTACTCCCCGGGTGAGGACACGTCTGGGGATGAGTATGTGTGTGGTGCCCAACAGGCCGAGCAAGGGGAGGGGAGGGTGGAGGGAGGCTACCCAGGGACGCGATGTGCCTGGTGAATGAGTTAGAAGGGAGCCGTTGATGGAGTGGGAGGTTAAGATTTATACTTCCTGGGGAGAGCCGTGTTAAGATGTACTTTTGAGAGTTTCTACGCCTAAGATACACATGTTTCTTTGGTATAACCCGATAATTGACAGTATTCCAAGTAGAATCTATGTCTAACAGCTTCCCTCGAGCACAATATGCATCTTGTACACCACAAGCCCTGCGTTTAGCAATAGGATCGGGCGAAACTCTCGTCTCTTGGGCTTCCCTTGCTCTCCTTGTGGCCAGACAAAACACGACCACATTATACGTATAAAATACCAACAGTTATCTCGGGCATAACTCTGGCCTCTAACACATAGCCTGTGCTGGACTCCGCCAGAGATGACTGTTTGGAGGTGATTTCCTTCCACCTCGCCCTCTTCCTCGCCCTCTTCCTCGACCTCTTTCTTATCAATAGTGATCTGGACACTGAGGCTGCCGTGCTCGCCAAGGTAGATTATGGCGCGGCCTGGGCTGGGGACGGCGTCGTTGAAGGCATTACCTTATGGAGTGTGCAGTCAGGTCGGTGAATAGGAATTGGGATTCTGTAAGCGCCAAGCTAGTGTAAAATTCTAGCATCTGTCGCATACCTAGGAAGCCAGCTACAACTTTTATCATTCAACGCTCTACGACCTGCTTCACACAACATACATCACCTGAGAGATTGGCTTGTTCGCAGAGGCTCTCCGAGTTCTCAGAACTATCCAGAAAACACCCAGGCAGTCTCTTGATCCTTTGGCGCGCTGCGGTGCTGCGGGGATGTAGGTGGGTCACTAGGTCGACTTGGTTTACGTGTTTATTATTGAGTTCTTAGATAGTTCGTGGATGTTTTCAAAGCGCTATTGGGTACTCTGCTGTCATACTATTCTCCTTGCGCGAGTCTCCAGCACGTTTGCATTTGTCGAATCATCACCTCCCCCCTTTCCTGCTTTTCTTGCTCGTCTTCGCGCTGAAGAAGGAATCCGTAAGATAGTATGGCACGGTTTCTGGCGCCTCCTCCTATGGGGAAACCGGAAAGTCATCTTCTTCGTCATCGGCGGCGAATTCTGACTCGGGCTCTTCCACGGGCGGCGGCTCTGACTTGACGGGCGCTTCTTTCCATTTGGCAATTCTCTATGAAGAATAAGTTTAGAGGACTTGGTACATGCCAGCAATAAGTCACATACCTCAGTTTCTAGTATAGGCGGGTCTTGCTTCTTCAGTCGTTTTAACTCAGCCATACCGGTTTTCAACACCTGAAGCTTTTGCATCGCACGTCCTCTCTCAGCTACCGACTCGACACTCTCCCCCGCGATGCGTTGGACTTCCTCATCCGTGAGATCCATGATCACGTCAGGGGATAGAAGATCAGGGAGATTCTGAATCAGACATCGTTCAATGGCGAGGATGCTAACATCATCGATCAGTTTCTCGAGGGCGACCTACGTCCAGTGAGTCGTGTTGCACAGAAAATTCCCTTGAAGAGCAACTGACCTTGTAGTATGCTTGCATCATATCCGCAGCCATAGAGCATGAAAAATTTTCCATGTCAGGCTCTATGTACGATGTAAGAGTATTCAGGAGGGCCTGCATGCTAAAATAGTGCTGAGTTTCTTTCTGGCTCACCTCTCCTTTGCCGAAGAAACTTTTCAACTTGCTTTCTAGCTGATGTCGATGTCGAGCAGTTTGAGTCTTTTGAACGTTCTCAGTCAAGTAGTGGTTGTAGGTGATAGGATGTCCTGACATATGCGGCGCCAGAATTTCCTCCATTTTGACTGCTAAACTCTGTCTTTGGTGTTCCATTGTCGGCCCAACAACCTCGCGGAAAAGCAAACTGGCAGTCTGCTCATCCACAGTATGCTGCAGTACGAGGTCGACAGCAGCGTAGGCAGACCCAAGGATACTCTCGGAAAGGCGACATACCAGCTCCTTCCAGGGCTTGCACTGCTTGCTGAAGAGGTCGGCCACGATAAGAGGGTTGTATGTACTTGGCAGCTCGCGTCCCCGAGTTTCCTTCAGGAGAGCTTTCACCTCCTCAATATAGTCAGACCGAGACACATACCTCTCATCGTCGAGAGCAGAAGTCGGACACTCTTGAATGATCTTTGCATGGCCATCTGTGCGCATCTTCTCCGCGAATTCCGAGAGGGTGTTCTGTACCACGGCCCGGAGGCGCCTTGGGTAGGCATCAGCAACTTCAGTACCGGCAAAGAAGGCATCAGTGTACTGGCCGTCGATTGCTGCTTTCAACAAGCTCGAGAATCTTGCACTTGCCTTGAGCAAGTATCTTCGCTGCTCGGTGATAGAAGTTCTTGACGCTCCAAGCCTGGCCAGCTTGTCTTTGCATTGCTTGATTCCGACCTCAATCTCCTCGAGAACGCTCGGGAGCTGCAGAAGGATCTGATCCCGCAAGACGTTACTTAGACGTACCCGTAGCCTCGCCACGCCTAGCTGGGAAGCCTCGACATTGGTCCAGACTCCCTGAGAAAAGAAATCTGCCTCTTCTTTGTCTCGCTCAAGAGCTGTCATGTCGCGCGTAGCATAGCTCCTGTTACGCAGTACGTGCCAGCCCAACCGAAACTCGACGTCCTTGTTCTGAGCGAGCTCGACGAAGAACCGCTCACTATCCGATCCTTCATCCAAGGTGTCCGGCTTGGTAATGAGACCCAACGTGCGGATGCCTTTCGGGTCCACAGCCCGAGCGTGTTGGGTTACCTGCTGGAGGGCAAAGTCATTCTTTGCAGAGACCACCGCAAGGATGATACTCCGCGGCCTTTTCATGTATCCGAGGACGAGCGACTTGACAAGTTCGGAATCCTCTGTCGACTGGTCTCTGTTTCCGGCGAGGAAGAGGCCTGGAAGATCGACCATGGTGAGGTGTGGCTGGGACGGGCCCGAGATCTCGACACGAAGAATATCAGTGCTGAAGACCTTTTCTTTTCCGTTCAGGCCCATTGCATCCTTGGCATCCTCGACCGCGCGACCGATGTCCAGGATGTCATGGGTGTATTTAAACGCCTCCAGTCTCCCCTTCTCGTTACTGGGCCGGTCTGGGCTAGGAATTATATGGACGCTAACACTCGGAGAGGAACTGCGGCGCAAGATGAGTTCTGTCGCAAACCGGGTACATAGATTGTCCTTCGTAGGGAATGACATGCCAGACGCTGCTTCAAGAGCGGAGCTCTTGCCAGAAGACTGGTCACCACAGACGATTATCTGGGGCAGATCGACGAATTGGCTAATACCCTGTAACCGCAACTTGTCGATGATATCAAGGAGATCCCGGCTCTCTGTGGACTGTAACGGCGCAGGCCGGTGCGCAGGCTCGGTTGATGGTTCCATGATGAGTTGCTGGACGTAACTCGAGCGTTACTGGAGACGTACTGTCAAGAACAGACTTTAAAGTAGTTCTGGGCGGATGAGGACTGTACAGGAGAGAGTTTATTTATAAGGAAGAGAAAGCTGATATGGCCCTACTCCTCCAGCGGGAGCTAAAAAAAAAGGCCCTTGAGACAGCTACGCCATCCCGTCTACGCTGTTTGGTTTCCTGTGTCTCGGCATAGCATAACATGCAGTCAGCCGCTTCTGACAGGCAGAGAAGCGGCAATGACGCGGGATGGGAATGCATTCTGTGAGTCGGTACTGCAAACGCTTTCTCGTTGTCTAAAACAACATCACAGTGACTTGCTGAAATCGTTAGTTGCTGTTCGAAAGCGGAACCAGTTTCTAAGCCATCTGAATGAAATACCACTTCTCAATCTAATCAGGAGTCAAAATGGAGAAGCAAATAAGAAGCATCATTTTATGAGATTAATCATCCAGCAGAACCATCGTAGGTTCAGGGCATGGCCCGCCCGGGAGTCGCGGTTGATTGCCTATCACCAGCCCTTCCCGGGTGAGTACTCCCGATGCCAGTAATCTAGCCGAAGCAAACGGAATTGCCTCGTTTCGCTTCTGGTTCGTGAAAAGGATAGGCTGCAATAGCCATGTAGAAAGCAGAGGAAATGCATCACCAACGGAATGGAAGAGATCATCGTCGGTAGTGAGCAGCAATGCGGCCTCTCTCGGGATGTAACCGGACATGGTCTATTGAAGCACAACATGAGTGACCGCGAAGATCAGAGTCTATCGGCCATTGAGAGCCTATGAGGTAGGAAACCTCGAAACTTGAGATGTTAACAACGCTGTAGAATATCGCAAAAAGAGATCTCAGATCTTTCAAGTTGTTTCGGGTTGCATCGACTGGTTAACTAGAGAGTGGTAACCTCAGCATAGGAGACGGGACAGAAAAACTCTCGAATACTCCTTGCGTAATTGTACAGTTGCCTCAAACCTCATCTGACAAATTCCTCCTGCAAGTAGATTTACACTGCGGATTGTGCTTCCAGCCCTCCCCTTAGTGCGTGTAGCGTCTGAGGGTAGCTCTTCTCCAACGATGTAGTATATTCCGGATCTGATGTAATCGATGCGCACTCGAAATGCCTGCTAAAACCAGGGCTTGAAGATAGAAATGAATAGAGTTCTTGGGAGTAAAAAATATATATATATTTAAATATTTTTGATATTCTTCTTGATGTAATTGTGATAAACGTGTTATTTATTGAAAAGAGCCTTGAGGGCATAAATGCAAATTGACTTTGGTAAATTATTTATTTTGCTGAGGTATATCCTTTTAAGATGGTTGTATATTATGAGATTTAAATCTAAATTTCTCCTAGTATGAAGTATTTATTACCTTCAATACAAGTATTTAGCGCCTACCAAAGCGAGGCCGACTTAAATCGCTTCACCCGGCGTGTCCATTTTAAAGAACAACTCACATATCGTAATCAGGATTCGAGAGCTGCAAGCTAGTAAATCACACTCTATATGCCGTTACTTCATTGTAATAGAATAGAAAAACCGAGTGTAAATTCCACGGCACTTTGATCAACTCTTGTAATGATATCTTAAATAGGCTTTTTGGCATAGCTAGATTTACCCACTTTGAGTTATCATAATTTATAACTGCGAGCCCACTGAGCATTGCAGGCGACAGGATGGATGTGCCGAAGTCTTCTCTACATAGATGGTAAGCCTAAGCTGAGTTTTCCCATGCGAGAGTTTGGTCTAGGTTTCTTTCTTAAACTCTCGCAAGTCTGCGCTGCGCTGGCGAGCGAGGACGGGTCTCTATGCCTGTCCGCGGCACCATCTACGAGCTTGAGATATTTTCAATGGGTAGCTGTTCAGCTTGACGCAGACTCTCTCAGGGAAGTTTACCATGCTCAAACTTGTTCGGCCTCGACTATCTCAAGAGACAGGATGGACATTGTAGCGCGTTCTTAAACTCTCATCTGAATTCTGTTGCTGCTCCCCGCTTGCCAAAGACTCGAGCACCGCAGCTGGTGTTCCTGTTTTCTGGGTTCTCCGAGAAGTGGGATTCGGAACTTTCGGGATTGTGCAGAGTTTTACTTCGTTGCAGACGTATACAGTAATTAACACCATACTAGCATTAATTCCAGGGGGGTTTTGGTTAAAGCCGCTTTTACTCTGCTCTGTACGGTTTTACCGAATGGAAACGCTTTACTGATTCGTCGCAGGCCAAATACACATCGCACTAGCGTATGTAATAGTGCGGATTATCAGCGGGTTTGCAAGGTTAAATATACTTCTTATTCATACTAAGTATCTGATCGGCATGCGACCAAGTATATGGGTTCACGTGAGCCCAGCACCACTTTCCTCCCCTGAAAAATAATCTTAACTAGAAATAGAATACACTAGAATTAGAGGAGTATAGGCCAAAAACAATCCACATTAGCGTCATTTCCCAGAGGAGCTCAATAAACTGCGGAATATTGCAAGTTTAAATTATACTTTTCATGCGGTTTGGTGTCGCATAAGACGAAGTTTAAAGTGACATAATTTATGTCGTAGACTTAGTAAACATACACTACTTGGGTATAAGGAAGTAAATTTAACCCTGCAAACTAATTTTGATCCACCTAGGTGAGACACTCTAATCTAGTGCTTCTCTGGCCTACAGCAAAGTATATATATCAAGAACTGTCATCTCTTTTCTATCAGGTATCTTTGACACTGCTCACATCTGTCACCTACACATTGTCCAAGATAGACAAAATTGGATCTACTTCTGTATAAACCCATTTGTGTGCTGCACTATAAAATCTCTTCCAAACAAGATGCATTTCAAATCAGCAGTTTTCATGCTTTTGGTCTCTTCTATTAGTGCTGTTTACGCCAATCCGGTATGCCGACTCCGTCTTTGGCTTACCAATAGACACTGACCTTTTACATTAGATCAATGCTCCAGCACCAGAGGCAGATAAAGTACGACGCACTAATGAAGATGCTCCTGCTCCTGTGGCAATGGCTGTTGAACCACGAGATTCCCCGACAAAGTGCGGTACAGGTTGCGTTGGCGTATCGTTCACATAGAACAGAGATTTAGCTGCTCAAGCGATCAAGTGAGCATTGTCTCAGGATGAGCCTAGAGTATATTTTAGCAAAGCTTGACGCTGAAGTCACAATCCTTGGAGCATAACAATTCCGAATGAGGATGTGATGTTACAGGGCTTGAAACACCTGATGCGATTACCTACTAGCTTGTATACCTCTGGTTGTCTTTGAGGTACAGGAATGGAAAACATTTGGATAAGACTGTCACTTGTACCAACAAACCTTTGCGTCGCCACAGAAGAATATTCTGCCAACTTCTCAGTATGTGAAACAGTTTGCAACCACTTATAGTCAGACGAAACTATTGCCTGAATTGTATCAGCCTGGCTTCCTGCATAGATGAGGCGGATAAGCGAGTAAACTAAGACTGTTTGGCAGACTGAATAATAAAGGACAGAGGGGGAAATAGCAAAGAGAGGGCCAAAGGGAAGACCCAAAAACAAGAGGAGGAAGCACCACAATTGGGCTCTCCAAGACAAGGTGTTGGGAACAAATCCCAAGTTAGGGGTGTATTCAAGAACTATGGCGTTGCGCGCCCGATTCTATGTACAGTGGAGGTCCCTTTTATCCTCCTACTAGCCCTGCCCTATCATGTGACCTTTGTCACGTGACCCCATCCAGTTCCAGGTCTCTACAATAGTTATTCTCTCTTAGTCTTAAGCGAACACATTCTTAAATGGTGCTATAATAAGTAGTGTCGCCTTGGGTTCTTTATCCTTAGATAAGCCCTTTTCCCTAATAGCGGCTCTTTATTTGATAATATTAAGCGTCTTATTAATCGGCAGCGGCTCTTAAGTATTAGCCTTTTTACCAACTTTATATTAAATTATTAAAATATATTCTTTTTCTTCTCTTCCTCCTCCTCTTTATATATAATAACCTAGCCTTTCCTATCTATATCCTTTATTAAGCCTCTACTTTGACTATAAGTATATATTCAGATAATCCTAGAGTATATAAGTAAAGGTCGAAAGTAAAGAGTATATATAAAAGAGGTAATTTAGTAGAGAGATTTCTTTTCATATTATCGATTTCGAAAGTTCTATCTTTATTCGACTTAGGGTTTGATTATTTCATAATCGAAAGGACTTAATCTCGGCTCTGCAGACTCTTATAGAGTCTAAAGGTTTGTAGGAGACACCGCGTCTAAGTATTGAGTCGCCGTCTCCCCCTTTGCTACTTTGTCAGGCCTCCTTATATACAAATCATATCTTACTATTTTCTTGACTTAGATTTCTATAGAGTCTTAATGTAATCATTATAAGGTTACGGGCTATTTCAAGAGTCTTCAGACTGTACAGTAACCTTTAAAAGCGTTAAAGGGTGAATAAGGCGCTTATGAATTGGGTACTTCTCAGATATACTCAATACAGAAGTCGAGCCACAACCGCGTGCGCTGAGAAGTGCCTTCTCCGAAATGTTGTGCAGAAGTAATTAGCTCGTCTGATAAATCTCAGGCATCGATTCCAGTAGTAAATGAAGACTGGTCTCTTATAGACGAGTATTTTTAGGCCAGGCCTTTTTGAAGGAGTTGGTATCAGTAATAGCGAATTGCAAACGTCAGCAGAGCTGCTTACTTAGTCTAGATGTTATCTAAGATCAGAAACTGAAGCTTGGAATTCTCCATACTTCTCATGCCAGATCAATATGAGGCTTTCAAATGCAAGTTCCATACGCCACTGGTGTTGTGTTGCCTGTAATATATGTACCCTTCTATTCGATGCTCGCTTACTTAATAATTCCATCTCGACCCAGTGACCGTTTTTATTCCTGGCTTGTCTTCTACTGTATACTTCATAGTATACCTGAAGACTGGAGAAATCAGAAGTACATACTATCGTAGCTGATGTGTAGGGGTAGCATAGTTGGCGTTCCGTAATTGCCAACCCCATTCGCCATAAAATCATGCACAAGCACTTTTTCTAATGGGAACCGATGTAGGAAAGAAGCTTGTTGATACTATCAGAATAGCAGTTCTAGCACAACTTCTTAGTTATTAATAGCTTCCCATGATGCCTCGGAAGTTGATCGAGTGGGAGCTGTTGATATTCCAGGTATTTCTCCCATCGAGCCTCAAAAAACATATTCTTTGGAGAATGCTAGTGAGTTATGCGCGGCTTACCACAAGTTTCAGGAGACGGCAGTAAGCGAAAAATGTAAGCGATTGTAAAAGAATGAAGTACTTATGCAGTCTTTGGACTTTTGAGCCTAGGAGCTTGACTAAGCTCATCTGCGATGGGTATTCTGGATGGACGATTGACCATCAGAGTAAAACTGTACAATGCGGTCTGGTAACACTAAACACCAACAGCGAGGAAGAATGACTAGAAAAGAAGGGTTACTTAGAGGAGAGCTTTTGCTTATAGAGTCTGGTGGAGGCTCCCCTCGCTTGTCTAATCACTTGATAGAAGATAGGGTCGGCTCCGTGCCCCGAGCCAACTGTGTGAGAATCACGTGGTAGTTACCCGATTTTCACTCGCCATCGCGACAGTTTCCCGGGCTATCAGAATAGCCACGCCTCCGTCCATGAGCCAAAATGCGTCTACGAAAGCGAGACTTTGTGTCTATCGCCTCTTGGCCCGAAGACCTAAGGTTCCTGATCCTTATTTTAGACCTTTATTAACAAATAGACAATATGGGCCCCGCGCCCCATCTGGTACCTACCTCCAACAAAGATATTTGAATGCAAATAGCAGCCATACCCGTTCTAGCCTATTAGTTAGCAGAAAAATTGTTGTTCCCGAGACTATATATGCCTTGTCGACAGGCTCTGGAGGGGCAATTGCAATTGTCAGAATCTCTGGGCCTGCGTGTGATCAGGTAACCCCTCCTCAATTACAGAGCATAGCAATCATTAACAAGAAAACAGATACACAATGCCCTCTGTCCAAACAAGCCCCTCCCAGTTGCTCGAAATATCGCAGTCAGGACTCTCTATTCACCCGTGGACCCAACAAACATTCTCGACTCCGACGCCGTGATTCTCAGACTCATCGCCCCAAGATCGTCGACAGGGGAAGACATGCTGGAGCTACATATACATGGCGGACCGGCGACTGTAAGAGCTGTCATGTCTGCCATTGCAGAGGTTAATCCGCGAAGTATACGTGCTGCGGGCCCAGGCGAGTTCACGCGGCGAGCTTTAGCCAATGGGAAGTTGGATTTGGCACAAATTGAGTCTCTGGGAGATACGCTGTCGGCGCACACCGAGCAGCAGCGCCGTGCGGCCCTGCGGGGAAGATCTGGGGAGTTGAGTCGTGCGTATCATGGGTTACAGAAGGATTTGCAGATGCAGAGGTGGGTCTTTCAGAAGAAGCTCAACTGCCCGAAGATGTTTCATAACTCTGCTGAATTATCCAGGCTGACTATTTGCCACTCAGGGCTCAATTGGCGGCCGATGTTGATTTTGGGGAAAGTGAGGATCTGGAGGGAATGGACAAGGTATGGTCTGGTGTTGTGTATGTATATATTGACCCCTTTCAATTTTCAACTATGATCTGGCACACGCCAACTCGTCTGGACAAGATATTAAAATTCCTAGTTTAGCCTTCTCTTTACAGCTCGACGCTAACGTGATCGAAGGCAAGAGGTTAGGTCCATTCAAAGCCGGATCATTAAGCATCAAACGGCAGCACGATGCGGCGAATTGATTCGCAAGGGAGTTCAAATTTCACTTATTGGTCATCCTAATGTTGGCAAGAGCTCTTTATTCAATCAAATACTGGGAACTCAGGCTTCCATCGTAAACCAACAGGCTGGGACCACCAGAGATATCGTGGAAGCCACGATCGATCTCAAGGGGCACTTTTGCACGATTGCGGACACGGCTGGAGTAAGAACTCGGGAGTCAGAACCAAATTCAGAGATAGGAGAGGTCGAGGAAGAAGGTATAAGGTCAGTATTGTACATTCTTCTACGCGTTTGGCATGACCATAAATCGAAAACTGACTCGGTGACAGACGAGCAATAGCGAGAGCTAAATCTTCAGATATAATCATCCTGGTTGTGTCTCCGGAGCGTAATAATACAGGCTTTTTCAAGCCTAAGGTTAACCAAAGCTGCATTTCATTGGTCCAAGGCCTTGAAAGGGACTCGGCACTGTGGTCAATAATCCAAGGAGAAGACGGGATTCAGAAGCCGGCAATTGTCGTTCTCAACAAATTCGAGACTCTGAGCGAAGATGATGCTTCACAACACCTGTCTTCTTTGCAGCAAAATGCCAGAGCCTTCCTCTCAAACCCGGACATCGTCCCCATTCTCCCTATATCCGTTGCCCAGGCTGGAAACTCCTTACAAACTGGAAAGCCTTCCACAGATGCTGGTAACATGGGGATATTCACAACAGCGCTCGTCAATACCCTCAAATCCCTGATCAGCGTACCTGTCGAAATGGTGGATCTAATTGGCGCCACAGAACGACAGCGACAACTGCTGGAAAAATGCAACGAGCATCTGGAGACATTTGTGTGTCACGCTGAGCAGAAAATGCCACCACCAGACGCGGCGATTGCCACCCATCACCTAGACAATGCGGCGAACTGTTTAGTCCAGATTACAGGGAGGGATACGATGGGTATCGCAGGGGACGTAGAGGAGATATTAGGGGTTGTGTTTGAAAAGTATGAGTTACGCTTTCAATGAGAGCTTTGTATGTGACTGACGGCTCGCAGGTTTTGTGTGGGAAAATGATTCAGCCGCTGTATATGACAATTATAGTACATGATATCGTGTAACCTTCCGTTCGTCTTTAGAGCACGCATATCCAGGTTATGGTTTATTTCAGCCCAGAATACGGGCACTACAATACTCCCCTAAAGTCTCAGCCTCTCAAATTCTTAATACCGCACTCTGCTCAAAATCACGGATGCTGGATAGCCTAGGAAATGGCCAGGCTCATTTCAAAAGCTTCGTTGTTACTGAAATTGGCTAGTGATAGAAAGAAATCTAGAGTCGCTATGATCCTCCGCCTTCTCACCCACTCCTTCATCGACGCTCAAAGCCCAG
This sequence comes from Diplocarpon mali, assembly GCA_024741835.1. Lineage (NCBI taxonomy): Eukaryota > Fungi > Ascomycota > Leotiomycetes > Helotiales > Drepanopezizaceae > Diplocarpon > Diplocarpon mali. The sequence goes on from JAENRP010000027.1 coordinate 28,814, forward strand.
CCATGGAAGGGAAAGAACGACACAAAAAGAAAAAATCGCCGGCCCGGTGCTTTCATCCGTCACTCCATCGCAAAACCACCGTCTAACCACTATTCAATCACTACCGAATATTCGAGACCCGATGCCGAAAGAGAATCTCTGGACTCTATGCCGCGCGAATACAATCAAAATTCAGAGGTGGGGAGCAGGTTTCTAAATGCTGCAGAACGAAACGCCGTTGTTTGCTGATATTGTGGAAATACTGGAAATACTGGAAGTGTGCTGCTGGGTGGGGTGTTGAGTGTAGTGCTGTGAAGCTCTCTTGTATGATGTAAGTGTTGCCATGCGGTGACATGCGTTGCTGTCTAAATGCTGTAAAATGCCGAAAAAGTAGAGGGCGAACAAAATAAGAGAGAGAGAGTAGTTCTCGGTGGATACCTTTCGATATAGGTGTACCTCTACATGCCGAGTCGAAGCGATGCGAATAGACGAAGAGTTGGGCGAGGATGAAAAAAGGTCTTGCCGTTGCCGTTGCCGAGCAACAGCCCGGAAGCGAGAGCCCACTGTCCGTCTCAGTCACCTGCGATGCGATTCGATTCTATGCACGTTGTGTGGGATGAGTCGAGTGAAGAACCCTTCCCCTCATTTGTCAACGTGAAGCCGGGTAGCTTAGTTATAGCCGCCGCGTCCGTCCTCCTCCTCGTCGTCGTCTGGACCCTTGTTGTAGCCTCCGCGGCCGAAGTTCGTGGGCGCCGACGGCGAGGTGAAGGGGCTGTAGGCTCGGGCGGGGATGGTAGAGTTGGTGGTGGAAGTGCCTGATGCCATTTTGTGGGTTTTTCGGGGGGGGGTTGAACAAGAGTGCCTTGGTTTGTTTTGGTCTGGGTGGGTTGGTCTGGGAGAAGTGTGCTATGAGGGCAAGAGTGCAGTGAAGTCGTCGGTATTGATGTCTGATGCGAGAATAAAGTCCTACCCAACGGCGCCCTCCTTCCCTCTATATACCCTCCTCTCTCCTCTCTCTCATCTGCTCTTGCTTCTGCCTATGCGCAGCTCTGCGCAGCAAGTCCTTCCCTTCCCCCCAAATCCCCAGTGCGCCGTGAGATCAGTAACGTCAGGTAAGATGCGCCGGCGAGTGTCAAGTCGAGAGCCCGCCACGCCCAGACAGGAAGTGCTGCGTTGCGTCACAGTCATCAGGCAAGGCACGGTGAGGTGAGGTGAAATGAGGTAATCCACGGACGAGGTATGGCAGGGGTGGCCGACAGAACGTGCTGGAAGAAGGTAGGAGGATTTGTTTTGATTTCTTCTCCATGTGGTGGTTGGGATATTGTCAGGGACTGAGACGGCGAAGCGGACTTCATGAAGAAGAGTGCTGTTTTGCCTGCCCTGGGAGCCCGCACCATCTACTGATCTAGGTAGTTATCTATCTGCTTATCTTCCGTTTCGAGACCTCACTGTCTAGACAAGAGCTCTACTATCTTACTTTATTCCTATTTCGATACTATTTCCATGGATAGCCATCGGGGACGGCCTCAATCACAGACATCAAGCAACAGAGCCACCGAGCACCCAGTCATCCCTTTGAGCTTTGCAAGAACCCTCTTGCAACATGATGACAGACCTCGCGTCTCGTACCTGCATCTCCATCTTCCCGCGTGGCAGTCTGCCTATCCACCCTACTACCTTACCCTTGTCTCCACTAGAGATCGCGCTACCCGCGGCCACGGACCGATCCACCTCCCCGCCCCACCTCGTCTCGTCTCTCCATTGGTTCCCAAACGGCGTGGTGCGGGTACGAGGGGGGGCGCAGGGCTGAAGCGGGATCGATATGTACGCCGTTTGTTTACCAAGCCATTCGCGCATCTGGGAGAGCGAAAGGCTGACGCGCACCAACGGACCCCAAATTAGAGATGGGATGGATAGAATACCGGCTCAGTCATCGCGACAGCCACCGACTGAAATAGCCGGGCTGTGTGCGCGGGCGCTGATTGGCGCCTAGAAGGGGGAGGCTACGGTAAGCTGACGCCCAGGGCTGGCGGCTGCTTCTAGCGGCTCTCTGAAAGCCTGCCACTCCTCTCGGTTGCGTGGAGCCTGGTTTGAGCGTCGAAGACTTTGGTGGTGAGGACGGGTTACGGCGATGGACTTGGGATCTGGATTTAGCCTCGGACTCAGATTTGGAGAATAAGCTTGCGGAGACTGGCGAAGTGCGGCGTGCGCGATGGAAGGCTGATGTCTGCTTACCCAGCTTTTGGTTCGCTTAGTGGTAAACAACAACCAGCAGATCATGCGCGTAACGTCTGCCTGCTGATCTGATGCAATGACTCTTACGGTGACGGAGAATCAGTCCGTCTCTTCGACGTCCCGTCTGCGCTTTTGCCTAAGCCCATCAAATATCCTCAGATAACAGGTGGCAGGTGACTAGCGAGTGACGATCGGTGACCGACTGGCGAGTGATGAAACAATGTATATGGTGAGTCAGCACTGAGACACAACCTCACTGCTACTCTGAGCCCTTCTCCCTTTTGAAAATATAATGATGTAGGTATTGCTGCTATAGACCTTGCAACATTAAACTGCTCATCACATTTTAGAACCTATATTCTATATCTTTGATACTATCAGTACTTCCCTTGGCAAGACTCGGCCCACCATCACATGCCTGTGATAGCAAAGTAGTTACCTTGTAATGATAAGATTGTAAAGAGGCAGAAGAACATGGTTATGCGAATGCTTCGTTGATACATTTCAGCGCCCCGACTCTTGGTGTGAGATGTCCAGAGTGTGCACGGCAAAAATAATCTCAGCTTGAACGATGCAGATAAACAAAAGACACCTGCGAATTGCGTTAGATGCGAAATTATTTCAGTTATTATTCTCAGATGTACTACTTGCTCTTTAAGCACTGTCTGGACGAAAAATCAGCATATATATTCTATTCACTATTGATTTACCACAATTGCGTCTGCCTTCGTCAACTTTGTTGCGAAGATCTGAGCGCCGAGTGACAGCCTGCCGCTGTGTTGGAGTGTTCAAATCCAAGCAAGAATCGACTGATAACCCCACCTCATGTCTGACCCTGATCTCACAGCACCGGCACATCACATCGCAGCCTCCATCCATACGATCCATGTCCCCGGCACGTCCAGAATATCGCCGCTCACTCGTTCGAGGGGGTTGCTAGGGGGGTTATAAGCCAGTTTAAATATGGCATGCGCGGACGTATGACTGAGTCCGACAAGAAGAAGCAGAAGTCAGGGAGGTGCAGATACGATGGAGGAGGTGACAGAATGGAGCAACCACGGGCACTCCGTATGTGCGTTAGAAAGTTGCGCGCTTACCGAGTCATCGCTGCTTGCCTCTTCCCTTGTCAGAGATGGTTTGGAGCGGAGTCTTCGGGTATGGCTGCGTGCGCTGAAGCTTTCGGGCTTCGGGCGAGTAAAATGTGACGTTGCATAATAATGCACTGAGTTTTGAGGTTGGAGGGTTTGCCCAGCAGTCTGGTGGGTCAGGTATGCTGTCCAACCGGGCTCGCTTACTGCACTCCCTAGATAAATAATACCTGCGCCTAAATAGATCACGCGGGGTACCGAGGCTTCTTCTCTTATTCTATTTCCAAAATACTAAGCCTTGAAAACTTGCAGGGTTCCCAGAAGATAACAACAATGCAGGCGGAGTGGTCCAGTTTCAAGTTTTAAATACCATAGAATAAATAGTCGAAGCTCGTCATACTATAAACTTCCATTCGTCCCGAGTCCTTCTAGAAAGGCTTTTATGAACGGCAAGCGTATATTAAAGAGCAGCAGCGGGTATCGGTTTATGTATGTGGGATTGGGAAATTTCACTTCTTTGATCTTATGATTTGATACAAGGCTTAGTTTCCAGAAAAATTGACGAAATTATTCATCCACAGAAGCATCTTGAATAAAATCACCACAAGTTTTTGAAACCCAAGCATTCACTAACATATAACATTCCTATTCGGAGATTCGAGTTCTTATCTTTCTAGTGCAAAAAGAGTCAGGCGATGAAAAGCTAGGTGGATTTCCAACTCCCGCTCTATCTCCCCTACACTGGCTGTCGTTGTATGTATATACATACTCAGCACTGTAAAAGTCAAAAAAATTTCTTTGTATCTTAGGGGGCTACTTACACATGAGATAGTCTATTTAAGAAAATTTAGTATAATATTCAGTATTATTAGCTTGAGTTTTAGACTTACACCAGAATCGTCGTTGCAACTCCTAAGTGTAGATTCACCGAATTGGTCAGTCAAGCCCACGCAGCCACGATGGATCGTGTACCGCGCGTCTTTAACCGATTCGTCATTCTGGCACTATGAGACAAGTCAAGAATTAGAAAATTATTATCATTGCTTTTACATTGGTCTTCAATTACACAGAAAGAGTGAAGTTCCTATAAGAATCCATATGTTAGAGATATCTTATATGCTAGAATTCCGGTAGTCTTACATCTGTGCAGTAGTCGCCATGTGTAAGTTTGATCCCATGGTCAGAACACATTCTTGCATATGCAGCAAAAGCCTGAGTCAAAGCAACAAATATAGAAAGCTTCATGGTGAGTTGATACTGTTTGAAAAGGCAGATGGTAGAAACTGATCGATAGTTTAGAATAGAGGGATTGGTAGTGGTCACAGACGATAAATGTGTGAAGTGTGATAGTGAGCAGCTGGGAGGGAAGCCTATTATATATACCCGCTTTGAAGATAAGAGATAGTATTCTATGAGTAAACTCTCAGTTGTCTCGTATAGTTACTTTTGTAAATCCATCATGGGTTGGTTTTTTGGTTTTTCGTCTGAAACTAACGAAGTACATGTGATAAATTCGCAACTGTACTATGGTACAGTAGCGAAGTATCGTTACTTGTCAATTACAGGGTGTATAAGTAGGTCCCTTTTAACTTGCAAAGAACTTACCAGTCGACACACTTCTATGGACTTATGCGCTATATCTTATGCTCCCGTGATTAACCTGCCTTTTATAAAATAAATGGTTAACAAGAAACATCAATAACCCACACGACTTAACCTCTGTTTTATCCACTTATTATTCTAATCCTAAATCATCTCGCCACTATATTAGCGACTTCAAATTATCTTACAAGAATACAGTTGTGCTGTAATCAGAGAGATTCTCCCATTGGTCTTGGTAATTTCAATCCAGAAGTGGGTGGTGAGCCCCTTAATTAGGGGAGAGCCACATAGGTCACTCAGCAGTTAATTACACGAGCAGGCCCTCAGAGCCAATAGCTCCATACTGCGCAGCAAGTACTTAGTACATAGGGAAATATTCTGAGGTTTTCTGTCTGTGCGCTATACTAAAACTTTCTTTTATACAAGGGTTTCGATAGGGGGTACTTAAAGCTTAGGAATCAATAACAGTTGAGATAATTAGAGATTTGATTAGGGAAATGCTAAATAGATGTAAAGTAGTGATTGACGCAAAAGGTGGCTATATAAAATACTAAGGAATTTAACAAAAGCAGCATTGCCAAGAATATGGTATGCACAGACAGAAAACCTCAGATTATTTCCCTATGTACTAAGTACATATCCAAACGTTAAAAACTTCTCTGGCACAGACGAGAGGATCTCAGCCATAACCTCTCATTGGCTGGCCCTTCATGGAACCTGTGACTAAGGATTAGATTCCTCGCAGGCCGATTAAAAACCGCATTAGCGTTTTTTCACGGGTAATCGCAAAAGTTTTTTCAGGGGTATTTTCAAGGTGGCTTTCAAAGGAACCAAGGAAGCACTTTGAAGTTGAAGGGTACAAAAGTGTAATTTTCCAGGGGTTTTAAAGCTGCTTTTGCTTACTCTATCTCTTTCTCTAAGCTTGCAAAGTTCAACTGATAATATGGCTAGCTAATTCTTCTGTTCTGAATGTATCATGAATAGTATAGAATTAGATTAAGGATAATATATAACAATACCAGCTGAGGCTATACATTCTCACTGTATTTGAAATCATAAGTTACGCCAAAAGACGCTTAAGAATAAAACAATAAGGAGAAAATCATACAATCGATCAGAAATATCAGAAAGGTTCTTCGATATTAGAATCATTAGTAAGTAATATACAAAGTGGTATAATAGATACCAGTACTTACGAAGTATACGCAGTATTTTTAAAGCGGCATTGTAATAAAGCTCTTGAAAAGTCAATTTTTAACTCCCTTAAAAATACTGTTGGTACGCAGATTCCTATGCAAGAGGCAAGCCATCCTCGTTCCTAGGGTCATCCCATACAGCTATACCATATGCGATATAAGGGGTTTCGTATATATTTCGGACGGCTGTTCAGCCGGAGGACCTCGGAAGGATATCCATATGCGGCTAGGAGGGACTATAGGAGGGAGGACATTCAGAGGTATAAAGGTACTATCTCGGTTATATAGAGATAGACAGATATTATAATAGATTCTTTTTAACAATAAGTACTCAACTATATTCACGTGAATATCGATTACCGGTATAGAACCTACAAATACGTTAACGTTTGGCCTGCGAGGAATTCGAGGAAGTATAATTTGTTGTAGGCCAAACAAACTCTATATGAAAGTATGTTCAATGTCGCAAATTCACTTATACGAAGTACCAGTGTTTTATGGCCTGCGACGGATTACTTCGGTAGTACACATTAGGAACCTTCGAAGCGTGAGACAATGATCAGGAGCGAGATGCTGGCCGCCAAGAGAAACTAGCAGGAAGATTACTATATAAAAATATATTTAAGACGCGGAAATAATATAGCGTTTTTGGTACAGCCTGTTTGGTGAGGCTAGATTGGCAAAGAAATGTTGTTAGCAGGCGGGTGAGCTTGGTCGGATCGTAACTTCAGTGACAGCATAATAGTAGTTTGATATTCTAGCTTGGAATTTGTTTCGCAGCGCTTGAGATGGAATTTTTTTCCTTTATAAAAATGCTGCACTAGTTCTGAGCTGCATACACGAGCGGAAAACCCTATAGTCGGATTAGGTTATTGGAGAAAGTACTATAAAAGTCCTCGAATTCAGCATTCAGCCTGCTTTATAGGGAACCCCTTTTGCTAACTTAGAAACAGAGACTCGGAGAAGATAGCACTCACTTTATATTACGTTTTGAAAATGAACTGGGCCTAATAGCTGTGGAGTTAGCTCCGAAGCTTGTTATTTTCGACAAGCATGAGATCTGAGAGTAGAAAATGAAAGAGAATGCTAAGCTATCTTGGCATCTGGCGCTTGCGCTCGTATTTCTTGATACCCGCTTGATTTTAGACTGACTTTGAAAACACATAGTACACTAGTGCAAAAGTGCCAATCTAGAATACAAAACATAAAGGGCGTCGCAAATTGATACGCATTCGTAAAACTTGCAAACGCGGGTCTTTTCAAGCACAATGATGACGCAGCAAGATGTCTTCTTGCTGTTCCGTCATTTTTTATTACTTTGCCCGGCTATTATCAGTTGGTCTTTAAGATATGGTCATATCATGCTAAATGACCGACTCCATCACTAATCTCTCTGCTATATCTCTTGATATGAGCTTTTGATTGATGTAGTAGTAGAAGATAAAACGTGCAAAACGATCTCTCTCGCAAGATGTTGGTTCTAATAACAGACAGAAGGTAAATTTTCTTTGCAACAGCTTGCGGCAATAGTTGACACAAGGGACTTGGCTTGATAAAAGACCGAAAGCTTACTTGTACCTCGTTCGCTCTGCTTTGATTGCGGTTGGCAAAGCACGTATGAGGAACAGCTGCAATATTATTGTTGCAGGTATGCCCGTCATATGTTTGTCATATGATCTGTCATATGATATATCATACATATGATGTGTCATATGACTTGCCATATGACTTAGTGGCAGCCTTTGTTAAATAGCTTGTAGTTAGAGAGCTCTTATGAATTAAGACATAAGATACCTAATATCGTCGTTTGCACCTTATACTTCTTTGTGCCCTCTTCTAGTTTACTATTAAGTTCACTATTAGAGAACCTTCTTGCTATAGGTTATAAGCCCTATATGCCTATAAATAGCATTCGATAAATTCTATTAATTAGAGTCTCTTTTACAAACGAAAAGGCTGATCGATATTTTGAGTTTTACTTAACTAACGACGTATAATAAGCGTTATTTTAATAATAAAATAGTAGCTACTCCCCTTTTGGAGCGCTATATAATAATCTAAGCTTACGCAAGATTTGTTACTATAGCTGAATTATTAGGACTGATAGCTGAGATTACTAGCTTAATTGCTGAAAGTATTCTACTGCCTGAATTACCTATTTTTAAAGGGACTAATATATAGTACCTTAAACTCGAATTTAATAGTTTATCTCCTCCTCCTTCTCCTTCTCCTCCTTTCGATAACTCTATATATATATATATAAATAAGATGTCGTCGTTATCTTCGGCTGCCCTTAGCCTCTCTAAGTCTCAAAAGCTTAAAGGCGCAAAGGACTATAGCTAGTAGAGGAATAAGGTTTTGAACCTTATAAAGTCAAACGCCTTGATTATATATTTCTATATAAAAGTTAGAATATATGCTTTACCTAAGGTTGACTTATAGGACTATTCTATTATAAATAAGGAAAGGGATAATTAGGTTAGATAGGAAGCTAAGGAATCTTAGATAAAGCTTACTATTATACTTAATTGCAAACTAGGCCTACTAGCTTATATAGAAGGCGATAAATCTGCCTTGGATATATAGGAAGCTCTTTAAAAATAGTACGAAGGATCTGGAATAGTACTTAAATATAATGCTATCCAGACCTACGTCACTATTAAATATAACGACTTTAATTCATTTAAAGCTTACGTTATCGCTTTTAGGCTTTCGATTACTAAATTGGAAGCTCTTAACTCTGCCCTTCCCTCTTATTAGCACTCTATCATATTTATTGCTAGCTATTCCAATAGATGGCCCATTTAGGTAGATCGATAACGCTCTAACCTTTGCTTAGCTATAGTAGCTAGACGAAAATCAGAGATCACGCTTAAAGCTCTTATTAAAGATATTACTAATAAAGCTTAAGCCTTATAGAGTTTAAAGATAAACGGAACCGTCTTATATGGTAATAAATTGGCTAGTAAGCCGCATTCCTCTAACTATAAGAAGTCAGATAATAAGGGAGGTTTTTGTTAAGATGGGTGATACAGCTATCACTCCGATGTATTATTATATGACCCTACTGCTTAATTAGTAGGATATTGATACGTATATAGCTATAGGTAAGAAAGGGGTAACCTTCCTTCCCTAACTCTTACTAATATATCGACTATCGACCTTTAGAAGTTTCCTATACCTACTGCGCCGACTTACTTAAGCTTAATAAGTTATAAGCCCTAGATAGACCGATAATAGATTATTAACTTTCCTTAGAAAGCACTTACGCTACAACTATTAATAGGAAGTTGAACGAGACTTATAGTAAGAGGCGAGCAATCGGCGAATAAGAGGTGTAATTCCCTATTCAGCCAACCTATATTGCAAGAGGTATGATTCCTTGCTTTATAACCCCTTTGGTATTATAAGAGGTATAATTCCTTACTTTACTATATTTTATAAGAGGTGTAATTCCCTGCGTTATAGCCTAAAAACCCTTTTCGATAAGAGGACTTCCTCCCTATTTAATACTTCTATAATACCTGCTATTTAATCATTTTAACTTTTCGATAAGAGGAGTGCCTTTAACTATTTAATTTATTTGATTTTAAACGCAATTCTATTCGAAACGGTAATAGCTTCTGATTCTGATTGAAATACTAGGCTTAAAGACCTCTAACTCTCTTAAAAGAACTGGCAATAATAGTTCGATAATTTAGAGCTTTACTTTAAGAGCAAAGGCATTGAAATAGCGATTCAAAAGACACTTATTAAATATATAAGAATAGCCCCTTATACTCCCTCTACTAATTCGTCTACTTCTATTTCAATAGCTAATATAACTGCTAAAGATTTGCTAGATATATTAAATAAGCTTAGCCTAGGAGCTTTAATAGATAATAACTGAGATTCTTAAAAGTAGATTTTAAATATGGAAAAGGAGAAGGAGTATAAGCTGGCCTTAGCTAAATGCAAGCTTAAGATTAATAGAGGTTTATATTAAGATGGGTGATACAGCCATTACTCTGATGTATTATCATATGACCCTACTGCTTAGTCAATAGGATATTGATACGTATATAGCTATAAGGAAGAAAAGGGTAACCTTCCTTCCTTAACTCTTACTAATATATCAACTATCGACCTCTAGAAGTTTCCTATACCTACTGCGCCGACTTATTTAAGCTTAATAGGTTATAAGCCCTAGATAGACTAATAATAGATTATTAACTTCCCTTAGAAAGCACTTGCGCTACAACTATTAGTAGGAAGTTGAATGAGACTTATAGTAAGAGGCGAGCAATTGGCAAATAAGAGGTATGATTCCCTATTTAGCCAACCTATATTGCAAGAGGTATGATTCCTTACTCTATAACCCCTTTGGTATTATAAGAGGTATGATTCTTTACTTTACTGTATTTTATAAGAGGTATGATTCCTTATATTATAGCCTAAAAACCCTTTTCGATAAGAGGACTTCCTCCCTATTTAATACTTCTATAATACCTGCTATTTAATCATTTCAACTTTTCAATAGGAGGAGTGCCTTTAACTATTTAATTTATTTGATTTTAAATGCAATTCTATTTGAAATAGCAATAGCATCCGATTCCAATCGAAATACTAAGCCTAAAGACCTCTAACTCTCTCGGAAGAACTAGTAATAATAGTTTAATAATTTAAAGCTTTACTTTAAGAGCAAAGGTATTGAAATAGCAATTTAAAAGACACTTATTAAATATGCAAGAATAGCCTCTTATACTCCCTTTACTAATTTGTCTACTTCTACTTTAATAGCTAATACAACTGCTAAGGATTTACCAGATATATTAAATAAGCTTAGCTTAAGAGCTTTAATAGATAATAATCAAGAATCCTAAAGGCAGATTTTAAATATAGAAAAGGAGAAGGAGTATAAGCTAGCCTTAGCTAAATATAAGCTTAAGATTAATAGAGGTTTAAGTGATAAAGACTAAGATTTTATTTGAATTTACAATAATACAAAGATAAGATAGGATATATTAAAGGCAAAATACTCTTAAACAACTGCCCTTAATACCTAGCATCTACTATAGCAGATCACTTTATTTTAATATAGAAAAGACAAAGATAGTAAAGATATAGATATAAATATAAACTCTACCTAATCTATACTATATAAAGTAAGGAAGAGAGTAAGAGCCGCAGATCCTAGGATAGCTATGACTTTTAAGGAAACTTAGCTTTTTAGTTTCTTATTTAATAGCCTCCCTTTTAAGTTCGCTATTGCAAAACAATCTCTTCTTATTTAACCTAACCTTAAGATCTATAAGAAGATCGACCTCTTTTAAACTATTAAGTAAAACCTTAAAGGACGCTTTAAGTCGGCAAATACTGCGTTATAGGGCAATAATAAGCCTAAGAAGAGGAAGGAGCGTAGGATAAGCCCTTAAGCTTATTAAGGATGCTACTTTTATAATAGTACTTATAATATTACTAATTGTGAAGTTAGAAGGCAATTGATCAATATAATCGCTAGCTTTAATATTAAGAAGCAATTAAAGTAAAAGTTAAGAAGTAAACTGCCCTTATCCTACTAAAGGCTGCAACTACTAAGGAAAGGCAAAGGAAAAGGCTATTTAGCCAGAACTTTAGCAGATACCTTTAATAATAATAATAGGTTATTTAAACCTAAATCCACTTTTAATAATTCAAATGATAATTATAATAAAGATACCTATATCTTAAAAGCCGATTTTTATAAGATCCTTGAATCTAATTAGTATAATAATACTAGTTATATAGCATATATAATTAACAAACCCTACCTATTTAAAGGCCCGCTTATTAAAATAAAAAGGCGCTCTATTAAGGTTAGTAATAGAAGGTTATATATAGACTTAATAGGTATAGTAGAGATAAATATCGCTAGCATTTCTTTCCTTTTATAAAATGTTCTCTTTATACTTAGCTTAAGTATTAATCTCTTATCTAACTATAAGATCTATATAGAGTTAAATTGTATAAGAGTTTTTAATAATCAATTTATATAGTTTATAAATAATAATTATAAAGTAATCTTTAAGATTAAAATTAAAGATAGACTTTATATTATCTTAAAGGTAATATTATAGAAATTGACTCTTAGGCTAGACTTATAAGTGAATTCCTTTAAGGAAAGTATACTTTCTGCCTTAATACAATTAAGCGAAGATAAGGAGAATAGATGGACTCTTAAGCTAGGATTATAAGTAAAATTTGCAAAAATGACTCTTAAGCCAGGACTATAAGTGGATTGCAAAGTATCTTTAAAGATAACTCTTAAGCTAGGATTATAAGTGAATTTAGTAGAAATAACTCTTAAGCTAAGACTGCAAGTGGATTTTGCAAATTTGCTAATAATAACTCTTAGGCTAAGATTATAAGTGAAATTCGCAGAAATGACTCTTAGGCTAGGATTGCAAGTGAAATTCGCGAATTCGTTAAAGACGACTCTTAAACTAAGACTGCAAGTAGATCTTGCCATTTCTGGGAAATCGACTCTTAAGTTAAGACTGCAAGTGGATCTTACAGTTTTATTAAAAACGACTCTTAAGCCAGGCTTGCAATTAGAAAATGGAAAAACCTTAAATTGCTATTACTAGTCCTTTTTAGCCGCTAATAATAAAGTATTAACTAATAATAGGCTATTAAAGCTATTAAAAGCCGAAAGCCTATTAAGGTATTAGCTAATATATAAAAGATTTGCGCATTTAAGGCTAGAGAAATTAAAGGGCTTATATAAAGTCTTAACCTTAAAATAGAAGATCTAAGTATTAAAGGATCGCTTAGTATACCGAATTTGCAAGCTAATAAAACTTTGAAATCAGATGCAAACTAAGCTTAGTTTATAGAAAGATTCGATACTAGCGCTAATATCTATTAATACTACCAGACTATTTACAACTTTAATTAAAGGAAATAATTGGTTTTCTTAAATAGTAGATAACTCCACTTAGTAGATATGGACTATTTGCGCTAAGACCAAATCTAAGCTTATAGAAAAGCTGGAAACTTAGAAAGTATTAAGATGGGTGATATAGCTATCACTCCGATATATTATCATATGACCCTACTACTTAGTCAGTAGGATATTAATACGTATATAGCTATAGGGAAGAAAGGGGTAACCTTCCTTCCCTAACTCTTACTAATATATTGACCATCGACCTTTAGAAGTTTCTTATACTTATTGCGCTAACTTATTTAAGCTTAATAGGTTATAAGCCTTAAATAGACCGATAATAGATTATTAACTTCCCTTAGAAAGTACTTGCGCTATAACTATTAATAGGAAGTTAAATAAGACTTATAGTAAAAGGCGAGCAATCGGCAAATAGGAGGTATAATTCCCTATTTAGCTAACCTATATTACAAGAGGTATGATTCCTTGCTTTACAACCCCTTTAGTACTACAAGAGGTATGATTCCTTGCTTTACTATATTTCGTAGAAGGTGTGATTCCCTGCGTTATAGCCTAAAAACCCTTTTCAATAAGAGGACTTCCTCCTTATTTAATACTTCTATAATACCTACTATTTAATCATTTTAACTTTTTAATAGGAAGAGTGCCTTTAACTATTTAATTTATTTGATTTTAAATGCAATTCTATTTGAAATAGTAATAGTATCCGATTCTAATTGAAACACTAAGCTTAAAGACCTCTAACTCTTTTAAAAGAACTAGTAATAATAGTTTAATAATTTAAAGCTTTACTTTAAGAGTAAAGGCATTGAAATAGCAATTTAAAAGACACTTATTAAATACGTAAGAATAGCCCCTTATACTCCCTCTATCAATTCGTCTACTTCCACTTTAATAGCTAATATAATTACTAAGGATTTGCCAAATATACTAAATAAGCTTAGCTTAAGAGCTTTAGTAGATAATAACTAAGAATCCTAAAGGTAGATTTTAAATATAGAAAAGAAGAAGGAGTATAGGCTAGCCTTAGCTAAATGCAAGCTTAAGATTAATAGAGGTTTAAGCAATAAAGACTAAGATTTTATTTGAGTTTATAATAATATAAAGATAAGATAGGATATATTAAAGGTAAAATACTTTTAGATAACTGCCTTTAATACTTAGCATCTACTATAGCAAATCACTTTATTTTAGTATAGAAAAGATAAAGATAGTAAAGATATAAATATAAATATAGACTCTGCCTAATTTATACTATATAAAGTAAGGAAGAGAGTAAGAGCCGTAGATCCTAAGATAGCTATAACTTTTAAAGAAACTCAGCTTTTTAGTTTCCTACTTAATAGCCTCCCTCTTAAGTTCGCTATTATAAAATAATCTCTTCTTATTTAACCTAACCTTAAGATTTATAAGAAGATCGACCTCCTTCGAACTATTGAGTAAGACCTCGAAGGACGCTTTAAGTCAGCAAATGCCGCGTTATAGGGCAATAATAAGCTTAAGAAGAAGAAGGAGCGTAGGACAAGCCCTTAAGCTTATTAGGGATGCTACTTCTATAATAGTACTTATAATATTACTAATTATAAAGTTAGAAGGCAACTAATTGATATAGTTGCTAGCTTTAATATTAAGAAGTAATTAAAGCAGAAGTTAAGAAGCAAACTGCCCTTATCCTACTAAAGGCTGCAACTATTAAGGAAAGGCAAAGGAAAAGGCTATTTAGCCAGAACTTTAGCAGATACCTCTAATAATAATAGTAAGTTATTTAAACCTAAATCCACTTCTAATAATTTAGATAATAATTATAATAAAGATGCCTATATCTTAAAAGCCGATCTTTATAAGATCTTTAAATCTAATTAGTATAATAATACTAATTATATAGTATATATAACTGATAAACCCTACCTATTTAAAGGCCCGCTTACTAAAATAAAAAGGCGCTCTATTAAGGTTAGTAGTAAAAGGTTATATACAGACTCGATAGATATAGTAAAGATAAATATTGCTAGCGTTTCTTTCCTTTTATAAAATATTCTCCTTATACCTAGCTTAAGCATTAATCTCTTATCTAGTTATAAGATTTATATAGAATTAAATTATATAAAAGTTTTTAATAATCAATTTATATAGTTTATAAATAATAATTATAAAGTAATCTTTAAAGCTAAAATTAAAGATAGACTTTATATTATCTTAAAGGTAATATTATAGAAATTAACTCTTAAGCCAGACCTATAAATGAATTCCTTTAAAGAAAGTACACTTTTTACCCTAATATAATTAAGTAAGGATAAGGAGAATAGATAGACTCCTAAGCTAGGATCGCAAGTAAAATTTGTAAAAATGACTCTTAAGCCAGGACTATAAGTAGATTGTAAAGTGTTTTTAAAGATAACTCCTAAGCTAGGATCATAAGTGAATTTGGTAGAAATGACTCTTAGGCTAGGATTATAAGTAGATTCTGCAAATTCGCTAATAATAACTCTTAGGCTAGGATTGCAAGTGAAATTTGCAGAAATGACTCTTAGGCTAGGACTGCAAGTGAAATTCGCGAATTTATCAAAGATGACTCTTAAGCTAGGACCGCAAGTGAATTTGGCAGAAATGACTCCTAGGCCAGGACCGTAAGTAGATCTTGCCATTTCTAGGAAATCGACTCTTAAGCTAGGACCGCGAGTAGATCTTGCGGTTTTATTAAAAACAACTCTTAAGCTAAGCTTGCAAATGGAAAATGGAAAAACCTTAAACTGCTATTACTAGTCCTTTTTAGCTGCTAATAATAAAGTATTAATTGATAATAGGCTACTAAAGCTATTAGAAGCCGAAAGCCTATTAAGGTATTAGCTAATATATAAAAGATTTGCGCATCTAAGGCTAGAGAAATTGAAGGGCCTATATAAGGTCTTGACCCTAAAACGGAAGATCTAAGTACTAAAGGATCGCTTAGTATGCCAAATTTATAAGCTAATAAAACTTCGAAATTAGATGCAAATTAAGCTTAATCTATAGAAAGATTCGATATTAGTACTAATATCTATTAATACTACTAGACTATTTATAACTTTAATCAAAGGAAATAATTAGTTTTCTTAAATAGTAGATAACTCTACTTAGCAGATATAGACCATTTGCGCTAGGACTAAATCTAAGCTTATAGAAAAGCTAGAAACTTGAAAAGTAATAAAGGAACGCTAGACCTAGTTAAAGCTAATAGCTATTAAGTCTGATAATATATTAGAGATTAAAGCAAAGCTTAACAAATAGATAAAATAAAGAGTTTATTATAAACCAATTATAATATATAAAGGTTCCTACTAGAATAGCATCGCTAAGCGAAGCATTTAGCAAATAAAGACTAACTATTGCGCTTTATTATAAGATGCTAACCTACTACTAGAATTCTAGGACCTTGCGGTTAAGGCAGACGTATACTTACGAAATAGAATAAGTAGTGGACTAATAGTCAATAGTACCCGAATATTACTATATAAGGCATATTTTGGATAGAAACTAAGCTTAGACTATATCTGCGTCTTTAAAAGCGTCTACTACTCTTATATTAGCCTAAAGTCCTGGCCTATAAGTATAAAGAGTAAGAAGCTAATAGACCGAGGTAGAAAGTATATATTTATTAAGTATATTAAATAGATAATAAAGCAATAGATAGTATATACGCTAGATCTAGGGCAAGTAATCATATCTTTAGTAGTTGAGTTTAACAAATCTTAAAATAGGAGGGAGCTATCCTTAAAGCTTTATATACCTAGAGATTCGCAAGGTATACTACTTAATAGTAATACTATTAAGCTAAACTAATAACCCCTTTCTCTTAGCTTAAATATATTAAGCGCATCTGCTGATCGACGACTAGCTAGTTGTCCAAAGGCCGAATAGACCATTCCTATTGTCTGCGAATTGCCTAAAGTATAAAATAACTTCAATATCGTCGTCCTTTTAATTAAAGCACCTATAGTAAAGGATGTTCTTAAAATAGGTATAAGTAACGATAAGCCTCTACTATTAAAAAGCGGTTCCTTAAATAATAAGCCTATAAAACCTATAGCCGAACCTATATCCTTAAAGAGGAATAAAGACCTAGAACTGGAAGACACCTTAGACGAACGCGAGTCTAAGCGTATCTAGGCTATAATAGCGTATAGGATCTACGAGCTTAAACTTTAATAGAGCTTTAATAAAGGTAATGCGTTCTTAGCCGCTAAGGGAATAATGAAAATCTCTCTTTTAAAGATATATAACGAAACTATTAATAACTTAAAGAATAGAGTAGTATAAAGTAAGGCAATCTAAGAGAAGATAAGCTCTCTTATTATAAATAGTATATAGATAGAAGAACTAATACTAAAGGACGTGAACCTAGTATTAATAAAGTGGGTCTTTATAATTAAGATATATATAGATAAAACCCTAGAGCATTATAAGGCAAGGCTTATAGCTAAGGGCTTCTCCTAATAGTATAGAGAAGACTACTTCAATATATTTGCACTAATAGTTCGCATAGATACCCTTTGTATATTTATAGTAATAGTAGCCGCTAAGGACCTTAAATGCAAATAGTATAATATTAAAAATGCATTTACTAAAGCAATTATAAAAGAACGGATTTTTCTCTCCTAATCTAATAGTATTCTTATATACGCTAGCCACTCTTTTCATATACTCTATAGTATCTATAGGCTTAAATAATCAGCTTATAATTAGAACCTCTTATATAGCTCTACTTTAGTAGAAATAGGATTTGTTTAAAACCTAGCTGACCCTTATCTATTTACTTATATTAAGCGTAGAATTAAGTTGCTACTATATATTAATAATATTACTATAGCTGCGAAAACAACTACTTAATTAAATTAGTTCTTTATAATAATTTAGAAACGTTTTAATACTAAGGATCTAAGGGGAATTTATAAGATCCTTAATATCTATATTATAAGGAACTGCTCTACTTAAGAACTTTAGTTAGATTAAGAGCAGTATATTAAGAAGATCCTAGACCGAATAGGACTCTTTACTTATACTTCTAACTTTAAGCCAAAGCGTACTCCAATTAAAGGAAAGTATAATAAGTTAGAGCCTACTAATGAAAATAAGTAGAAAGGAGATCTGAAGAAGTACTAATAGGATATTAGAGCGATTATATATACTATAGTATATATAAGACCAGATATCGCCTTTATTATTAAGCAACTTAATCAGAATCTAAAGGATCTGACGATTTAATATAAGAATGCAGTCAAGCGACTTAAAAGATACCTTCGATTGATAATCATATAAAAGGTAAGATATAAACTAACAAAATATATAAGCGCAAAGCTTAAGGTATATACTAATTCCAATTAGGCAAATATGAAAGGTTGGAAAAGTATATCTAAAAGCGTAATAGTACTATATAGTAGACTTATATTATAAGGAAGTAGAAAGTAGAAATCAGTAGCTATTGCAAGTACTAAGGCCGAATATATATTAATATTATTAAATTGCAAGTAAGGATTATAGATCGCCTAAGTTCTAAAAGATATAGGTTTTGCTAAGTATATTAGATAAAATAAGAATTATATTAATCTTTAAGCAGATAATATAAGGGCGATTGCACTTATAAAGAATCTATACTTATATAAGCGATCGAAATATATTAATATTGCCTACTACTTTATCTGCAACCTTATTATAAAGAATAAGTTATCGATTACCTATATCTTAACCAATCGAATAGTAGTAGATAGATTTATAAAGCTATTAAAGACAGTTGCAAAGTTCAAAGCATTTAAAGATATACTAAGGTTATAAAAGACAGTAGGGGCTTAGTAGGCTTAAGGACAACTCCTAGGCCTGCCTTATAAGTCAGGTCATATAGTCTTATAAAGGAAAGTTTTTAAATCGACTCCTAGGCCTAGACTGCGAGTCAAGTCATATAGTCTTATAAAGGAATATCTTTTAAGAAATTTAACTCCTAATCCTACCCTATAAGTAGGATTGGTAATTTTAATAGAAGTTACTATTAATTGATTATTTTTAATTTAAAGAGATACTCAAGAGTTGGATTAGCACAAAAGGATAATTATTATTTTCCTAACTATAAGTTAATTAGAGTAAGGTCTAAGTAAAGGTATTAAGATAAGTGATATAGCTATCACTTTAATATATTATTATATGACCCTACTACTTAGTTAGTAGGATATTAATACATATATAGCTATAGGGAAGAAAGGGGTAACCTTCCTTCCCTAACTCTTACTAATATATCAACTATCGACCTTTAGAAGTTTCCTATACCTACTGCGCCGACTTATTTAAGCTTAATAGAAAGTGATAAAGGAACGCCAGACCTAGTTGAAGCTAATAGCTATTAGGTCTAATAATGCATTAGAGATTAAGGCAAAGCTTAATAAATAGGTAAAATAAGGAGTTTATTACAAACTAACTATAATATACAAAGGTTCCTACTAGAATAGCATCGCTAAGCGAAGCATCTAGCAAGCAGAGACTGACTATTGCGCTCTATTGCAAGATGCTGACCTACTACTGGAATTCTAGGACCTTGCGATTAAGGCAAACGTATACTTATAAAATAGAATAGGTAATAGACCAATAGTTAATAGTATTTAAATATTACTATACAAGGCATATTTTAAATAGAAACTAAGCCTAAACTATATCTGCGTCTTTAGAAGCGTCTGCTACTCCTATATTAGCCCAAAGTCCTAGCCTATAGGTATAAAGAGCAAAAAGCTAATAGACTAAGGTAGAGAGTATATATTTATTAAGTATATTAAATAGATAATAAAGCAATAGATAGTATATGCGCTAGATCTAAGGCGAGTAATCACATCCTTAGTAGTTGAGTTCGACGAATCTCGAAATAGGAGGGAGCTATCCTTAAAGCTCTATATACTTAGAGATTCGCAAGGTATACTACTTAATAGTAATACTATTAAGCCGAACTAATAACCCCTTTCTCTTAGCTTAGGCATATTAAGCGCACCTGCTAATTAACGACTAGCTAATTATCCAAAGGCCGAATAGACTATTCCTATCGTTTGCGAACTGCTTAAAGTATAGAATAACTTTAATATTATCGTCCCTTTAATTAAAGCACCTATAGTAAAGGATATTCCCGAAATAAATATAAGTAATAATAAGCCTTTACTACCGGAAAGTGTGGTGCGGTCGGTAGAGGGCCTTCATTAGGTCGCTTAAGAGGCTTACTAATATAAATAAAGATGATTAATTATATTATTATCTAGTATATATATAGTAAGGAGACTTCGGAAAGAAAAGGGAGAGTTTATAACTTAGTAGGAGTTACGTAGAGGGTCTTTAAAATAAGTAGAGACTCCGCCTATTCTATATAATATACCCCTTAGTTAGGCGATGCTCTTAGAATCGCTTAGCTATATAAATAAAATAAAAGAAAGAATAGCAGTTATAAAGAAAAGAGGCTCTATCTTATATATTGCCTTTCTAAAGGTCGTTCCTTTTAGAATAAGAAGGGTTGCTATAAGTAATAAGCGCGCTTAGGAATCTTCGCGATTCTATACTAGTGCTCTATTAGGCTTCCTATAGAGTATTTCTATCGTAGAGGTTCTCCTTCCCTTCTTTTAAAAACAACCCTCCTTTATTATTTAAAATATCGTCTTTATACTAATAATTTTAAATATAAAAGGAACTCCTGCTTATTATAACCCTAGCCGCCCTTATAAAGTAAGACCCTTAGAGTCCCTATACCCTGCGTTATATTGACTTTACGCTAGGTCGCTAGCGCTCTTGCGAGAGCTAGAACCCTATCTTAGTCCTCTTAGCGCCTGCTAAGTAATAAGCTGCCGCCGCTATCCCTGCCGCTGCTGCTACCTCTGCTGCTGCCGCTGCTACCTAAGAGCCCTGCCCCTGCTACGCGCTATATACCTAAGCCTACAATAGAGCGCAATAACGCGTGCGTATATTATATTGCATATAGGAGCATTAGCAATTTCGATTGTTAGTGCTTTAATAGCACCTTTAGTACGCGTTGCATTTATTATATAGTACTAAGTAATAGCTGCTAATAGGCTAGCGGACCTCTCCTCGCCTCCTAGGAGGCTATTATATCGGCCTGCGCTTATAGTGCCTTTAAGGAGGAGGTAGCGCTACTACTAAATGCAATAAAGGGTGCGCTTTAGAGCTTCTATAGTACGTTTTATTAAGTCTTATTAAGTTCTAGGCTGATTTTTAAAAAATAGGAGCAATCGGACCCTAGTACTAGGAGGGCCTGCTACTCCTGCAAGTAGTAGTACTGCTGCCTCCCTTGCTCTTAGCATCCTATTCGCGTTTGCTGCCGGCCTATCTTTTACCGCCCTATTTCTTTTGCTTACTACTGCTGCCACTCCTATTCCTACTACCGCTGCCGCCGACCCCTTTATATCTCCCTTCGTCTCCTTAGCCCCTGCCGTCGCCGCTCTTGCCTTTGCTACTGCCTTTGCCGTACCTCCTGCCTTCGCCTCTGCTATCGCTAGTATATTCGCCGGCGGGCCTCTAGCCGAGGGAGTGCCTTTAGGCCTCTCTTAAGAGGAGATCCGTGCGAAGCTTATAGCTATAGCTTCGCGGCTCTTAGCCTTAGCTAGGAGGATCTAAGGAAGGGTTGCGCCTTGCAATAGCGGCTTAGGAATATTACCTATTCTTATATTTTTAGAAAAGGAGAAGCTTTTATAATATACTTTATAAGAGAAAATAAATAAACGTAATTATAAAAGAGTAAAAGCTTGTAAGTATAAGTCTTTTAATAATAAGTGACTACTTGCTAGCAAGTGCGAGTTATTAAACAATTGTTTAAAAGCTCTAGAGGTTTAATAAACAAATGAAGCTTTTAAACTTCTAGCGGTCTAGGTTTTTAATAAGCCTATCTGCGTATATCTCCTTAATAGGGAGGTAGATTATCTAAAAGCTTCCTCTTTAGTACTTTTAGCAGATTTATATATTACTGATTTTGATATATTAAAGGCTTATCTTAATCTTCTTATTCTTTATAACAATTAGCTGAATCGTTTATTAGTTATTATAATATATATTTTATTTAAAGAGGGAGTCTATACAAATCTCTTTAAAGAGGCATTTTATAGCTATTATCTCCTTTGCAATAGAAACTATGCTATAGAGTTCTACTTTAATAAAAGAGAGCGTAACAGTCGCTTAGCGATTCGCTTTTTAAATAATCGGTCCTTTAAATAGGAAGAAGACGTATCCTTAAGAGGATCTGCAGGTCTCTCGATCATCTCCGAAAGAAGCATCTAAAGACGCGACCAATTGGTGTTCCTTAGCCTTAAAGCTATAGGCAATTCCTAAGAAGCGCGTGCTATATAAGTATTAAAGCGTCTAATTTGCAGCTAAGAGGTACTTAGAGCTTAGATTAGTTAGGAAGAAAGACAGTTAGGAGGCTATAAACGCAATATTTAAGCGTATTATAATTGCTATATAGAGAATAGAGCCTATTTTCTCTTAGTACTCCTTTATCTTTTTTAAGGAAGCTTGCCTTAAGTTCTTAATAAACTCCTTCTTTAGCAGTAGAGTATTAGGCACTCTTCTTATATTAGCTCTAAACTTTTAAGCGATCTTCTTAATATAAGTATTATAAACTAAGGAGATCCTCTTTATCTTCTTATCCTAAATAATCCTTACTCTAAGGAACTAGGAGATATCTCTTATAATAGTAAGCTTATACGCCCTCTTTAGGTCTTTAATTAGATAAGTCGCTTAATTTAAGTTAAAGGCCTTATATAATACTTGAATATTATTAATATAAAATACTATAAAGACTATGCGATCCTTTATTATAAAAATACAAGGCTCCTCGCTTAGTAGCTTGAGTTAAAGGCCCTTAAGCGTTCTTGCGAAGTTCCTATACTATAGCGCTAGAGAGTCTTTCAGCCTATAGAGCGCGCAGTCTAGTTCTACTACTATACTAGGGCGCTTAAAGCCATTTAGTAGGAAGTATATGATTAAAGCACTCCTTAGGTCTTTAAGAGCGTTAATAAATGCGTTAATAATATCGAACTGCTTTACTTCTATATTAAAGTATATGGTAAGCGCTATTAATACCTTAAAAGACCTTGCTATAAGTATAACTATATAGGTTGAGAAAATTGAAGCTTTATTTTAAAGATCCCCTTATATAACTAGCTATAATCGGTACTTTAAAAGCTTGCTAGAGCTATTGACCTTATAGGTAAAAACCCATTTTAATAGTATTGGCAAGGGCTTTAAATAATCCCTTTGCACAATTCTCTAGCAACTTTAAGATTCTAAATTCCTAATCTCCTAGCGCCTTCCTTCTTTAAATTGTTTGCTAAAAGGGTGCTTCTCTAGGTCTAGCCATCCTTTCAAAGGCTTCGGTAGAAAGCCTTAGTGCTATAGGCAATTAAGAGACTGCGCTTTATCCTTTACTTAACTATTAACTGCAGCTTTAACAATTGTATAAACTATCAAATAGTCCTTCCTATCCTCTCTTATCTATTCGTTCGCTTAAAAGGTTAATACAAACTCCTACGCATATAAGGAGTAGGGTAAATCAATATTGCTTTAAGAGAGCATATGCTTTAAAGTAGTAGCATACACTTTTAAAGTCTCCTATTGCTTAACGCTTAAGCGTCTTATCCTCTTTTGCTTAAAAAGAGGGAGTTCCTTTTTGCGCTTTTCTTTATAGGTCTCTTCTTCTATTTTTATTATTACTAAAGGTTCCTTTAAAAGTCTAGGTAGCTCTATCTCTTAAGCTTATAGTCTTTAAGCTAGTATTACAACTTAAGGTATTATATTATTAAGGCTTACTCCTCTTACTAGGTCGCTTTTTATAAGACTATTAGAGCTCCTCCCAGATCTTAATAGCAGTGCCTTTAGCCTTCTACTAGAGTTTACTAAAGCCTACCTTTATAACTAAAGACTCTATCTTAAAGCCCTTAAGCTATCTCTATTCTTATATAGAATAGTAGCTAAAGATCTGCCGATCGCCTTATAGAACTCGTCTTTAAAGACTCCCTTAGAGTCATTTACAGTTCCTTCTTTAATAAGGCCTCTATAAGGAATTATTACCCTTAAGCTCTGGTCGCCATTTGCCTTCTTAAAGACTAGCGAAGTGGCTTTTAATTCGCTTACTTTTACCCTTAAGTTTTTAAGCAGGTCTCTCGGAGAATTTGGATTTAAGTTAAGGCCTTTTATATTATTAGTTAAAGGCTATAAAGTAGCGTTAGTCTGCGATATAGGCTCTTTTTATACAGTAGCTTCTTCTATAGCAATTGCGTTCGGCCTTGCGATAAGCTCCGATTCTTTAAAAATGCCTTTAAACTTAGTATCCTAAGCTCCCTCTTCCTTTTTAATTAATTAAAGGGTCGTCTTAAGTTCCTAGCGTAATATAGGGTTTGCGCGCTCAACTTTTAAACTATAGAAGAGAGACTTATTGAATTTGATATTATAAGTTGTTATTACTTATTAGAATATAGGAACCTAGATTTTATAAATATTAAAGGTAATATATTCAACTAAGTAATCTAAGTGCCTTTATAGTTTAATTTTAAAGGTTCGGCGGTCCCTTCCCGCCTTCCTCTCCTTAATTAAAGGGTATACGCAAGCGCTATATATATAAATGCGACTCCAGTTGGGCTTTAAGCTTGCTATTATCTGCTTAATAAGTAGCGGCTTATAAAATCGAAAATACTACTTAAACCAACTATAGAAAGCCTCGCTTAGTAAGATCATCTTCTTCCTAATAAGTAAAGAGATATTATAAAGGTATATAGCAGCCTTTATAACCTTTGGCCAAAGGCTTGCTAAAAGCCTAGCGTAGATCCTTATTTTAATAAAGCGTTTAATTAACTCCCTTCCTACTTACTCCGCGCCTCTATTAGGTTAGTATATATAAGTAAGAGTAAGCTTTAAATCGATTCCCTCCTCTTTTACCTATCTTTAATACTTTATAAGAGAGTCTTCCCTTAAGGAGATTATTAAAGTGTTATTATCTTATCTAATCTTGCAAATGGAAAGCCTATATTGGCGTTTTACCTATACTTTAAAGGCCTAAAGGACCTCTATAACTATATCTCTACCCTTCGATCTTAATAAGAATATCCAAAGTATACTACTATACTCGTCTTTAATTAAAAGAACCTATAAGCAATTATTATATAAGTTGTTTAAAAAGTTAAAGAGATCCTAGGAGATCCTAAAGAAGGGCCTTAGAGATCGGTTCTTAAAGGTAGTACGAGAAATAACTTGCTTAGCAAACGCTATTGCATATATAAGGCACTTTAGCCTTTATATTCCTTTGATCTTTACTCCCTTAGCGCACTTGACTAGCGCTTAGAGAGCCTCTGCGCCTAAGTAGCTAGCGCAAAGGTGCTAAGTGTACGCGTTATTATCCCGCACTTTAATAGGTATATAGCTAGACTAGAACCTATTATAAAGCGTCGTCTTAGCTATAGGGAACGCTATTAAAGTAAAGAAGTCATATTAAAGCATATTTAAGAGATCTAAATAATTAATAGGCTTATATTCAAAGAAAATAAGATTATAGCAACGCTCTAACTAAGCTTGCTTTATAGAATCTCCAATGCTCCTAGAGCATAAAGTGAGGTCTACCCTAGAGTACTAAAAACCCTTATCCGCAAGGAGCCTCTTTAAGATAATATTAGTAGTAAACTCCTTTATAATAGCAATATTGCAAAGCGTTATCCTTATAAGAGAGCTATTACGCTATAAAAGAGAGTCTACTATATATCTATTACCTCTCCTAATGATTAGGAGTCTTAAGGTACCTACTTTAATATATTACTATAAGTCGCCAAAAGGCTTAAAGGTACTTACAATAAGTAAATCCTTTAAATTAACGATATAAGTAGCTGCGTAATTGTTAAGGAGCGTACTTAAGGAGAGCGGGTAGCGTTCTAGCTTAAAGAGGTAGTAGATATTGAATAATTCTTTAAAAGCGTCGAAGGTAAAGGGATCTATTATTATAAAGACTGGTAAGTTCTCCCTTTTGCTACTTAAACCGTCCTCTTCAAAGGCTAAAGCCTTTCTCTTAAATTTGTCAATCGCTATTACTATAATATCATTCTCCTTAAGCTATGCTTAGAGACCTTTAAACTAGTCTTTTGCATTTAAAGCCTTTTGTATTTATAGGACCTCCTCTTGCAAGGAGAGAACCTTTATATTTTCCTTACGCCTATCTATAGCATATAATAGTTTCCGACAGTCCTAGGGCTTTTAATAGTGATTTTTAAAGCCTCTATAAGGGCACTTAGGCCTAATCTCCCTTTTAGAGCTTATAGAGTAATTTTAAGAGCTGCTCGCTAAAGCCTGCGAAGGGGTTTTAGCATCTAAGAGAGACTCTTAAGTAGCAAAAACTGCTAGCCCTTTATTATCGATCGCTCTATTAGATTTAATGCCTGCTAAGGCGCGGCTCAGCTGCATTAGGTCGTACTTATATAGGGTTCCTATCTGCTTATTAGTAATGATTTCCTCCTTTAGGCGAGTCGCCTAACTCGGATTGATCTTTATTATAACTAAGTTTAAAAAGTTAGTAACTCCTAGTCTCCCTTTAATCTTAAGAAGACTATATTACTCTATTAAGCAGTACGCCTCCTGCTACTCCTAGATCTACTGCTAAGTATTAGTTCTCCTAGTTTTGCCTTAGTATAATATGTTATAGTATTAAAGCCTTATCTAAGACTGAATAGCCTTATTAGAAGGCATAATATCACGCTTTAAGATAGATACTAGGCCTTAGAGTAAGAGTTGCTAATTAACCAAATTAGCATACGGGTTATTAGTAGTAGTTCTACTTATAGGAGTATCTCTATTAGGTATTAAGGAGAAGAGCTTCTTAGCTTAGATTTATACTTAAGCTATTGCAAAAGCTAAGAGCGTTCTATCGACGGTCTTAAAGACCCATTCTAGGAGTAGCTTATAGTATTTGCGTTAAGTCTTTTAAGTTTCCTTGCGCAAGTAGTACTCCTTTATTAGGATTTTATATTTATCCTTAATATCCTTATAAAAAGCCTATAGAGGAAGAGCCTTTAATAGATCTCTTAAGGGAAAGCGGGCGTAAATCTATTTAAATAGAGTCGCTGCATACTCTTTATACAACCTTGCGTATACTACGCAGAGGTTAGCCGTTTCTAGTTCCTTAAGCTCTTATATAAAGGGAGCTTAAGGCTCGGTCTTTATAATTAACTTAAATAAGAGTCTTAGATTGGTAAAAATAGTGATATTATAAAGCTTAGCAAAGAATATATATTTACTAAACTACTTCACTTAAAAGGCAAAGGTATTAAAGCGAGGCTTAAAGATACTTAAAGAGTTAGACATTTTAAATAGAGTCTAATGAAAAAGGTTAAGTATATAAATGAGGTTTGCAAATAAGGTTCGATCGGAAAATGGAGATTTGTTAATTGAAAATAAAGGTCCTTTGAATTGTTATAAGTACTCGAAAAGTCGGTCAAAAGCTTAAAGGGCCCTTTAGCCGGTTGTATACAAAGAGAAAGTATATTAAAGTGCTTACAAGGCTTATAACTATAGTACAGTCGGCTAGAGGGCCTTCATTAGGTCGCTTAGGAAGCTCGCTAATATAGATAAAGATGATTAATTGTATTATTATCTAGTGTATATATAGTAAGGAGACTTCGGAAAGAAAAGGGAGAGTCTATGACTCAGCAGGAGTCATATGGAGGGTCTCCAGAATAAGTGGAGACTCCGCCCATTCTGCACAACAGAAAGCAATTCCTTAAATGATAAGCCTATAGAACCTATAGCTAAACCTACGTCCTTAAAGAGGAATAAAGACTTAGAACTAGAAGATACCTTAGATGAACGCAAGTCTAAGCGTATCTAGGCTATAATAGCATATAGGATCTATAAGCTCGAACTTCAATAGAGCTTTAATAAAGATAATACGTTCCTAGCCGCTAAGAGGATAATGAAAATCTCTCTTCTAAAGACGTATAATAAAGCTATTAATAACCTAGAGAATAGAGTAGTATAGAGTAAGGCAATCTAAGAGGAGATAAGCTCTCTTATTGCAAATGGCATATAGATAAAGGAACTGATGCTAAAGGATATAAACCTAGTATTAATAAAGTGGGTCTTTATAATTAAGATATATATAGATAGAACCCTAGAGTATTATAAAGCAAGGCTTATAGCTAAGGGCTTCTTTTAATAGTATAGAGAAGACTACTTCGATATATTCGCGCTAATAGTTTATATAGATACCCTTTATATATTTATAGCGATAGTAGCTGCTAAGGACCTTAAATGCAAATAGTATAATATTAAAAATGCATTTACTAAAGCGATTATAAAGGAATGGATTTTTCTCTCCTAACCTAATAGTATTCTTATATATACTAGCCACTCTCTTTATATACTCCGCAGTATCTATAGGCTTAAACAATCAGCCTATAATTAGAACCTCTTATATAGCTCTACTCTAGTAGAAATGGGATTCGTTTAGAGCCTAGCTAACCTTTATCTATTTACCTATACTAAGCGTAGAATTAAATTGCTATTATATATTGATAATATTGCTATAGCTGCGAAAATAACTACTCAATTAGATTAGTTCTTTATAATAATTCGGAAACGTTTTAATACTAAGGATCTAAGGGGAATTTATAAGATCCTTAGCATTTGCATTATAAGGAACCGCTCTATTTAAGAACTCTAGTTGGATTAAGAGCAGTATATTAAAAAGATCTTAGACCAAATAGGACTTTCCACTTATACTCCCAACTTTAAGCTAAAGTATACTCCAATCGAAGGAAAGTATAATAAGTTAGAGCCTACTAATAAAAATGAGTAAAAAGGAGATTTAAAAAAGTATTAATAGGACATTAGAGCAATTATATATACTATAGTATATATAAGACCAGATATTGCCTTTATTATTAGGCAACTTAATCAGAACCTAAAGGATCTAACAATTTAATATAAGAATGCAGTCAAGCAACTTAAAAGGTACCTTTAATCGATAATTATATAAAAGGTAAGATATAAACTAATAAAATATACAAGTGCAAAGCTTAAGGTATATACTAATTCCAATTAGGCAAATATAAAAGGTTGGAAAAGTATATTTAGAAGCATAGTAGTACTATATAGTAGACCTATATTATAAAGAAGTAGGAAGCAGAAATCAGTAGCTACTGCAAGCACTAAGGCCAAATATATATTAATATTATTAAATTATAAGTAAGGATTATAAATCGCCTAAGTTTTAAAAGATATAGGTTTTACTAAGTATATTAAATAAGATAAGAACTATATTAATTTTTAAGTAAATAATATAAAAGCGATTGCACTTATAAAGAATCCACACTTATATAAGTGATTGAAATATATCAATATTACCTACTACTTTATCTATAACCTTATTATAAAGAATAAGTTATCAATTACTTATATCCTAACCGATTAAATAGTAGTAGATAGATTTACAAAGCTATTAAAGATAGTTACAAAGTTCGAAGCATTTAAAGATATACTAGGGTTGCAAAAGATAGTAAGGGCTTAGTAGGCTTAAGGACAACTCTTAGGCCTGCCTCGCGAGTTAGGTTATATAGTCTTATAAAGGAAAGTTTTTAAATCGACTCTTAGGCCTAGACCGCGAGTCAAGTTATATAGTCTTATAAAGGAATATCTTTTAGGAAATTTGACTCCTAGTCCTACCCTATAAGTAAGATTGGTAATTTCAATAGAGGTTGCTATTAATTGATTATTTTTAATTTAAAGAGATACTTAAAAGTTGGATTAGCGTAAAAGGATAATTGTTATTTTCCTAACTATAGGTCAATCAGAGTAAAGTCTAAGTAAAGGTATTAAAATAGGTAATACAGCTATCACTCTAATATATTATCATATAACCCTACTGCTTAATCAATAGGATATTAATATATATATAGCTATAGGGAAGAAAGGGGTAACCTTCCTTCCCTAACTCTTACTAATATATCGACCATCGACCTCTAGAAGTTTCCTATACCTACTGCGCCAACTCATTTAAGCTCAATAGTTTAAGCGATAAAGATAGAGATTTTATTCGAGTTTACAATAATGCGAAGATAAGATAAGATACTTTAAAAGCAAAATACTCTTAAACAACTGCCTTTAATACCTAGCATCTGCTATAGTAGATCACTTTATTTTAATATAGAAAAGATAAAGATAGTAAGGATATAAATATAAATATAAACTCTGCCTAGTCTATACTATATAAAGCAAGGAGGAGAGTAAGAGCCGCAGATCCTAGGATAGCTATGACTTTTAAGGAAACTCAGCTTTTTAATTTCCTACTTAATAGCCTCCCTCTTAAGTTTACTATTATAAAACAATCTCTTCTTATCTAACCTAACCTTAAGATCTATAAGAAGATCGACCTCCTTTGAACTATTAAGCAAAACCTTAAAGGACGCTCTAAATCGGCAAATGCCATATTATAAGGCAATAATAAGCCTAAGAAGAGAAAGAAGCGTAGGATAAGCCCTTAAGCTCATCGGGGATACTACTTTTATAATAGTGCTTATAATATTACTAATTATAAAGTTAGAAGGCAACTGATTGATATAGTATTAGTACGCAGATTCCTATGCAAGAGGCAAGCCATCCTTATTCCTAGGGTCATCTTATACAGCTGTACCATATGCGATATAAGGGGTTTTATATATATTTCGGACGGCTATTCAGCCGGAGGACCTTAAAAGGATATCTATATACAGCTAGGAGGGAATATAAGAGGGAGGATATTTAAAGGTATAAAGGTACTATCTCAGTTATATAGAAATAGACAGATATTATAATAGATTCTTTTTAATAATAAGTACTTAACTATATTTATATAAATATCAATTACTAGTATAGAACCTATACTAATCAGTAGTAGCACCTTTACTATAGATAGCAAAGTTATTAAACCGAAGAATTCTTTCTTAATTTTAAGGAGTACTTAATTATATTTCCAGCTTACCTTAAATACCAACCTAAATGTACAAAGTAATATCAGTTACTACTAAAGGGGAAAAGGCGAAAGGTACGCGAATCTAACTAGAGTTATTACTTTAAAGGTAGATACTATCCTCTTCTACCTGCGTTCTATTACATATTACAATTAAAGCAAAACCGAAGTGCAATCGGTATCCCGATTACAACTAGATAATAGCATAATAATATACAAAATACAATCATATTAAACTTCTTTCGGACCCTATTAGGGCGTAGAGCAATATCTAGATAATATTAGGAAATGATCGAAGGGAGACTATTAATACCGCTTAATCTAAGGTAACCCCAGATATTAAAGGACCTTAAAAGGGATATAAGACCTTAAGAGGATCAACCTAGCGAAAAGGCCCTTAAACTAAAAGATTAATATATAAAGAACTTCCAAAAGATATTATAAGATAGCAAAAGGAGAGGGCTATACCTTGCTAAGGACTTTTAAAAGGAATTCTAAGATTAGATAATTAACGACTTTAAATCGCTAGATAAGGATATTTAATAACGCTTAAAGGATAACCTTTAGTACTATAAAGTATATATTTAGCGTAAGAAGGGCGTTTCAATTAGCTAGGCACTTTTTAATATAGTATACTAAGAAGGAAACGAGTAGCTAGAAGACCAGCTAAAGTCATAGACTTAAGAAGTACTAAACTCAGTTATAGCACAATCTCTGAGATATGGAATAAGGTCTACTTTAGAATTTGCTAAGTCTATGCAAATAAGCGAGCCACCTGCTTAAAGGGTTACTATAGCTAAATAGGAGATACTACACCAAGACTCGCTTTAGCAAGGATACTTTAAATATAATAATAATACTTTATAAGATAACCTATATAAAGCAAATACTCTAAGATAAACAACCGAATAGTACAACCTTAAAAAAATACTTTATTAACCCTAATTAGGATAGACCTTAATCTTGCAATACCTAGAGATCCCGAATCCGATACTAATGCCGCCGATCCAACCGAAAGATAGATCGTTACTACCCTTTACTATAGAGAGAGGTTTAAGAGCGCTTCTAAACCTTAATTAAAGCGACGCTTAACTATTCTAGTATATTATAAAACCTTTGACTTCAAATTAGGCTAAAACCCTTATAAATCTAAGTAAGATATATACTAAAGAGACTTAGTACTTAGGTAAGAAAGATCACTTTAATAAGAAGCTTTATATATTTGCCAATTTATACTAAAGAGCCTTAATAGACTAAAGCATATAGCATAAAGCCTTTTTATTTATACTATAAGACTCGGCCTCAATGTACTACTATTAGTACCTATAAAATAAGAACTTTAAGTTTGCTAAGCTAGTAGAGGCCATTCGGGCCAATTATTATAACAATACAGAACCGCCGAAGTGCGAGATCAAGTATGGGAGCAAGAAGTGGTGCAAAAGGCGTATTCTATAAGTCTAATACAAAGGAAACGAAGAAGTTAGGGAGCCCTCCTTAAGGGAGAGCCCTTCTTCCTTATATATATAAGTAGCTTAAGGCTCTTTGTCCATTTATATAATATTATATAAGAATATCCTTTTACACCTTTAGGGTCGATTCGAAAAAACCTTATATTGAATCGAGATTGCGAAACCTTAAAACGCCGCACTCCTAGGTAATTGCACTAAGTGGAGGTACAGCTATTACACTACCTTCCCCCTTTAAGAACGCTTACCTATAAGCGTTAGTAGGTCGAGATGATTTTCATATAGTAATATACTTAGCGTATTATTATACAAATAGTACTATTCTATATTTAGTTTAGCGCAAGTCGCATTATATACTTAAATTTGTTTTTCCTCCTATAAGATCTTCCTTCCTTAATATAATAACTATATATAACCGTATAAGTCTCCTACTCCTACTACTATAGTATAAGGCTAATACATAGTAGTAGAAACAATTACTACCACTACTACTAACTACTATAAGTAAGTTTGCCTTAGTCTAAGGTCGAATTGCATCTAATATGCGTAGTGCTAATTCCTTTGCTATCAAGCGCCCTTGCAATAGCCTACTGCGTTTATTATTACTAGTATATATAGCGCCTTATGCGCAATATTGCGCATAAGTGCGAGTTTGAATTAAAATATAGTAAGAAGTGCTATTAGTGCTAAGAGCAGAAGGTAGAGTGCATCTCTATAAGTACCTTAAATCAAGTCCAAAGTTTTAGTCGCTTTAATACTTATTTATAGCTTTCCTCTTATATTAGTAAGGAGTTCGCAGCGCTATCTGCAGCCCTTAAGGAGTGGCAGAGGGAGGCTGCTTAATAGCAAAAGGAGGATAATAGTAGCGATAACGATAATAATAACGCTTAGGCGGTTTTAGTAGAGAACCGCAAGATGCTCTATTAAAAGGCGGTCTAGCATGCCCAAATCCTTATCAACCTCCTACTAGTAGCTAGCGCAAAGGCTTTAACTAGCTGCACTTAACTTAAGCGCGCTAGCCTTATAAAGCTCTGCTTTATAGCTAAGGCTATAGTAAGCTAGCTAAAGGAGATCTAGGCGATAATTGCTATAAGTTAAACCTAAATTAGTATTAAATCGATCGCTAACTTTCTTATAAGAGCGCGGCGACCTTATTAAGTCTTAGCTAGCGAGGTTAAAGCAATCCAGCCGAACTATGCTAAGCCTTTTAAGGTCTATTACTATATCGGTAGAGCGGACTGCTATAGCAGCAGAGTCTCTTATAAGGGAAGGAAGGCTTATAGTAGCAAGGGTAGCGTTGGGCGCAGCAGCTAATAGGGCAGTGCTAGCAGCGGCAAAAGGAGGTCAGGGTCGTTCTAAGCAAGAGCGTATTTAAAAGGCGAGTTCTAGCTTTGAAACAGAGTTAGAGCTTATCTCCTTAAGCGTAGAAAAGGAGGGGTCGGAGGAGTTATAAAAGGAGGGAGGAGGGAGGCAGTAGGCCTAGTATTATTATTTTTATATTTTTATTATTTTTCTCCTTTTTTTTTTTTTTTATTTATATTTTTAGATTTGTTTACCAACTTATTTTACATCTGGCCTATTATCTTCTAAGTGACTATAATCTTTTATACTACTTTCTTAAGCTTTTAGCTAAGCTTATAGGTTTTAAGGTAGTCCTAGCTTTATAGGGTTAGCCTAGTAAAAGTCGCAAATCTTATATAGTAATTCTATAAAATTTAAAGCGTAATACTAACTTAAATTAGGGTTATAACTAATCCATTTGACCTAATACTTTAGTTTCTCTTAAGATAGGCGTATACTTAATATCTTAGATACTTTATACTCTTCTTACTTAGTGATCTTCTCTATAGTAGGCTAGGGTTATTCCTAACTTAATAAAGGGTTCTGCAGATCTTTAAATAGTAGCTCTAGTATAAAGATATCATATATTATAAAACCTATAGGCAATTTAATCTAATATAAATTGCCTACCTTCTTAAGGACCTTAAAAGGACTATCTTATTAATTGGCCAGTTTCCTATTAAGGCAGTAGTTCTTAAGATTCTTTATCAAAAGGTAGACTATATCTCTAGGTTTTTAATCAATCTCCCTTTAGTATTGATTTATAAACTTACGCATTTTCTCTTAAGCGCATTCTATATTGCCTTTCGCTACTTCCTAAGCTGCGTGCATTCTCTTTACTACTAGCCTAGCCTCTACTTAATTTAGTCTCTTCTATAGGCTAGACGGTTTTAAAAAGATCCAGTCCTAACTTATCTAAGGCGCGACTCTATACTTAAACTAATATAAGGTTATACTAATTAAAGTGTAAAGGAGAGTCGATTATATATAATTTATTAATAGAATTAGTTCACTTTAATTATCTTAATAGTAATTAATAAAAGGCTATAGCTTTAAATCAATATACTTATTTATAATCTCCGTTTAGCTGTCAGTCTCTTTATAATACGCTATAGAGAGTTTAATCTTAATACTGATAATATAGTAGAACTCTTTCTAAAATGAGGAGACGAATTAAGGGCCTTAGTCTAAGGTAATTGTCTTTAAAGTATAGCCGAATCAATATATCTATTAAATAAATAATCGGGTAATTCCTTAAGCGTTAATATCTTTATAATAAAGGATTATAATAGCGCTCTTACTAAGTCGGTCTATAAAAACTAGGATTCGATTAAAACTATGCTTATTAAGAGGAAAATCCTTAAAATCTATATATAAGTGCTGCATAAGATAGTTAGAAATAGGGAGAAGCTATAAGAGGCCTTATTATTTAGTTATCTTTAAATGCGAGAATTAATAAAGTCTGCAGTTTATAATAAATCTTTTGCAATCCAAACCTATCCTAATCTAATAGTATTTAAAAGTAAGTAGCTAATAGGTCTTTAAGCTACTAGGGTATGCACTTAAAGGTTGGTTATAAGCTTCTTAAATTAGACAAGTATATAAAGGAGTATTATAGCGTATATAGAGACGCTTCTTAAAGTAAAGCAATCTATCTTTTAAAGAGTAGTTCTTAAGGAGGTTAGTACAAATCTTTTAAAAGGATTTGCAATTGTTTTAATAAAGCTTTTTAATCAAATTAAAGGAATCCTTAAGTCGATTCGAGGTCGAATTAGGAGCATTGGTTAATATTAGGGCAAGGGTGCCTTCGGCAGATTCAGTAAGAAATTTATCGGCTAATTCGATATTAATTTAAAGGTCCAACTAGGCTAGGGAAATTAGAACCTAGGATCAGCTATCTAGCTTTGCTTATTTATAAACCGGCATATCCTACTCTTAGTAGCTAAGAATATTAGCCTTCTAATTGTCTTTACTTAGAGTATATATAATTCGAAAATTGAAGTCAAATAGGAATTCTATCTATCGGTACTATTTTGCAGTTAAAACCTTAGTAATTATAAAGTACTTAAAGGAGCGGTAATCTAAATAAATATCAACTCGCTCTTTAAATAATATAAGCTCAAGTCTCTATTTATAGTAGGATTCTATAATAGCAAAGAGTTCCTTATTATATATTTCCTAATTAGGTTTATAGCTAAAGAGTATATGCAAATAGAAGCTAATTAGGTACTATTGCTTATCGAAGTATTATTAAAAAAGTACTTTAGCAATAATGCTATTAAAAGCATTAGTTTCCAGCTTTATAAGTAAGTTAAGGTTAAAATAGTAAATCTGCTAAATTAAGAGCAGCTATTTGCAAAGCTCTTCAAAAGCGATTTGGCACTCTTCTATCTAATTCTAAGGTACCGTCAGTTGGGTTAGAATAAAGAGGGGTTTGGCAATTAGCCTAAAGTTGCAAATGAATTATTAGTAGAACTTATAAAATCCTAAGTAAGACTTTACTTTAATAACAGTTTTCAAATACTTTTAATTATATAGTAGTTCGACCTTTTTAAGGTCTAGTTCAATCCCAGTTGTTATTAGAACGTATTTGAGATATTAAGTTCAAATAATATAGAACTCGCATTTCTTAATATCTACTTAAAGGCTAGCCTTTAAGAGTCGTTTCAATACCTTTTCGATATGACCCTAGTGCTCCTTAACATTCTTAAAGTAAATTAAAATATTATTTAAATATACTATGTAAAAATCATTTAAGTAATCTAAGAGAATATCATTTATATATTGCTAGTAAGTACTAAGTCTGTTATAAAGGCCAAATAGGAGAACCTTGCATTTATAGGATCTATACCTTATTTGAAAAGTGGTATATTCCTTTAATTTAAGGTCTATTTGTATCTGATTAAAAGCGGCTTAAATATCTAGTTTTGTAAAAATCTTAGCTTTAGATACTCGCCTTAAGAGCTTGTCTATCCTTAGAATCGGGTAAGCGTCCTTCTGAGTTAGTGCGTTTAGCTTCTAGTAGTCTATGTAAAATCAAAGGCTACCGTCGGCCTTCTTTACAAATAGCACTGGCAAAGCAAAGGGGCTAGTACTTGTCTTAATAAAGCCTTTATCTAAATTCTTAAGTAAATACTCCTTTATAACCTTAAGCTCCTTAGTAGATTAATAGTAGAGAGGCGAATAGGCATTAGGCAAGGGCCCTTCCAACTATATCTTATAATTGTAGTACTAATAGGAAAGGAGGGTATCTATATCCCTTTTTAAGAAAGCTTATCTTAAAGATTAGTACTATTTCAAAAGTCGATTGTTAATTAGCTTTTTAATATTAGGATTCTTAAGCTTATATCTTTCCTTTAAAATCCTATCCACTTTATAAATACTAGTTTAAAAGAACTCTATCTCCTTATACTTTATATTATAATAAAAGGCGTTAGTACTAATTTCGCAAATAGGAACTGCAGCTTTAAGGCATTTGCAAATAGGGTTAGATTGTAATTGATTTATATTAAACTATTTTCTTAGATCTAGCTTAATCATAGGCAAGGGCGCTGGCCTAGTAATAGCAATAGGGATCTTGCGCCTAGCTAAAGCTACCAAATTAATGTAGGACTATCTTCTATTAATCTATCAAGCTTTATCTATAGCTATTTCTTATTCTTTGCGATTAATATTAGCTTAATAGTCGGATTAGATCCAAAGTCCTTTAAAAGGAGGAAGATAAATGACGATTTCCTTTGCGAATTAGAGAGATAGGGGGTAATACAAAGGCTATATAAATCAGTTTTCCTTTAAATCAAGTTTAAATCGGAATCGGCGTATCTATTTAACTCTAATAATAGCGTTACGCTAGCCTAAGTCGAGAATAACCTAAGGGCAATTATAAATACGCCTTTTATCAATTATTAAGTGAAAGCGTATATAGTATATAGCTTATATGCGAATAGTATTTTAAAATCCATAGATAGGAATAAGGGCTAAAAGAGGAAGAATTTTAAAGCCAATCGCTTTTAAAAGACATATAGAAATAGAACGATTTAAAAATAGGTAATTAAAGGCTTTAATATCTATTAAAGCTAATAATAATACTCTAAGTCTATTTATATTAATAGTATAAAGGGTTAAGAATTGCTTTCCTCCTATTAAAGAGTTAAGATCTAGCTTCAATAAGTCGCACTTTCGCAGGCCTAAGTAGGAGTCTTTTCCTAAGCCTCTTTATTTTCCTAATCTTCCTCTGTTTCAATCCTATTTCCAATTGAGTCTAAAGTCAGATTATCTTCCTCTATATCTTTTAAGGTATTAATCTTACTTATAAAAGGGCACTTAGTCTTATAGTAACCAGTTTTACTATAGGTCTAGTAAGTGGCTTGCTTAAGAGGCAAAGCAGGAGAACTAGCCTTAGCTAGCGTATTTTAGCGAAAAAGGGTAGTAGGCTTTAAGGCTAGTAGCCTAGAAACTCAAGTAGTATTTCCAGCGCTTAAACTGCGAGCGGCCTTATTAAAGAGTGAATCGGATATCTTTTAATATAATACTAAGGTCGCCTTACTTTTAGTTAAAGGGTTAAGAAGTTAGTTACTTTAGCGTTTGGTATTAAAGGCGTTCAATTAGTTAACTATAATAGTATAGTCCTTCTTTTAAAAGGCCTTAGCTAAAGTATAGGCAGCTTTAAGCTAGAGGGTAATCTTATTTTATATAAAGAAGAACTACTTAGATCTTAAGACCTCTCTTTAAATTGCAGTAGATTAGAATTGGGCCTAAAACTAAGGGAAAGTTTCTTTAAAATAACTAGCTTCTCTTATATAGAGGTAATAAAAAGTAAATCGAAATAGGTCTACCTCTTAGCTAGTTAAAAAGTAATTGCTTAGCAATTCTACTATTTCTTAATAGTTTCAAAAGGGGTTAGTCTCTAAAAGGTACTAGGGTTTAAGGTATATTTAGGCTTATCTTATAGTAGATCCTCAAATAAGAGCTTAGTAAGCTCACTCATTCGGATATAGGTTAGTATTAACTTGCAATCGGTCTTAGACTAAAGCTAACTACTACTTATACATTAGAGAGGTCCTATTATTAAAAGGGGTAATCTTTTTAATCAGCTGAATTTTTAGCTATTTCATATCTATATCGACTTTTAAAGGAGGCTAAGTCTCGCTTTAGCAAAGGTAGGTAGATTCTCGCTTAATAGTCTAATATATGCGCTAAGCCGTCTCTTAGCTTTAATAAGCTAGGGTCTTTAGGCTAAAGATAGCTTAAGCAATCTTACTAATCTTACTTTATAATTATCAATTAGATTAATCTTAGCGTTATAAGGATTCCTTTAAACCTAAGACTATTCCTTATAATACATTTAAGTTCGAAAAGTCTTATTTATCTTAGTTAGCTTAACTATAGCATTATAATCTCTTACCCTTAGCGGCAGAGGAAGGTCCGGCCCTAAGGGCTAGGGTAGGAGTACTCCCTATAGAAGCTAGTTCCCCGAACGAACTAAGTATATTCCGTATTTACTAGCTTCTAGCTAATAGGGAATTCATTTTACCAATTTTAGTTTCAGTAGTAATTTAGTTAAAAAGGGGTTCTATAGAAAAAGGGTTCTAGTAGTATAGTGCTCTCCTAACTTCTGCCTATAATACTTCTATAAAAGGAGTAGTTAAAAAAATCCAGCTAATAAAAGCGTTCCTTAATTATATTAGTTAATAAGCTACACTTAAGCTCCTAGTTTATCTAAGAGATCTCTAGGATCCTAACTCTATCGAAAGTCAAAACAACCGCAAATCGAATTCTAAAAAGGGTAGGATATTATTAAAAGCTGTCCTTAGCAGAGAAGAACTTCTTCATTTAATATAATAATATAGAACCACCAAAGTGCGAGATCAAGTATAAAAGCAAGAAGTAGTACAAAAGGCGTATTCTATAAGTCTAATACAAAGGAAACGAAGAAGTTAAGGAGCCCTCTTTAAGGGAGAGCCCTTCTTCCTTATATACATAAGCAGCTTAAGGCTCTTTATCTATTTATATGATATTATATAAAAATATCCTTTTACACCTTTAGAGTCGATTCGAAAAAACCCTATATCGAATCGAGATTGCGAAACCTTAAAACACCGCACTCCCAGGTAATTGCACTAAGTGGAGGTGCAGCCGTTACAATTATAAGACCGAAGAGAGAAGTAGCAGATTCCTAAGGAGGTGGTTTTAGCTGACATTTGACCTATTCTAATAAGAAGACTATTAGAGAGGGAAACCGATCTTAACCTAACTTGAAAACTATACTAAGGAGCTATAGAACTTATAATTAGGCTTATATGCTAGTATAAGGAACAATCGATCAATTAGAGATAGGCTTATATAAGGTATTTCTGAAAATCGGCTATTCTAAATGGCACTTTTTAAGCTGCTAGCGATATTCCTAGCTCTATTAGATAGCTTATAAGCTTGCGTAGGAGTAGTTGCCTAGGATAGACTATTTAAACCCTAGCACTTTAGTTCGGCTACTAATAGACCCTAATATCATTTGGCTAAGGAGTAAAGGCAATCTATAGCGCACTTTTCAAATAGAAAGATAAAGTTTACCTAAGGTAATAAGAAAGGAATAACCTTCTAACTAAAACTAGGCTATATAAGGTGCATTATATGCCAAAAAAAGGATTGCTATAGTAGTAAGCACTTAAAAGAAGAAAGAGCCGCTTAGAAGTCTCGCTATATAGTAAGTCGATAAGCTAAAGGGTATAAGCTAATAGATAAAATATATAAGGCATACCTCTTATAAAAAGATAAAGGAGTATATTCAAAGGGTAATAGGACTAATAAGGATAAATAGGAAACGTCTTCAGAAGAGGAGGACTAAGCGATTAGCAACCTTAAGGATAGTAATATTAACTTTACTATAGTATTCCTAGCTTCTAACTAGGAATATAACTTAAGAACCGTGCTTAACCAGCTTGAAAAGCAGAAGGCTAAATACCTCTTAATAATAAAGGTTAATAAACTAATATAAACGGACCCTAAGGTATTTATAATATAGTAGACGGATCAATTCTTTTAAGGATTCCTAATCGATATAAGCGCCTTAAATAAAAATGTAAAAGGAATCAACCAATTCAAAGCCCTGCAAAATATATAAGACGCAGTTCTAGCTCCACTTAGCGCTAAAAAGCATAAAATTACCTTTAGAGCAAGTTTACAAAATGCAATCGGCAAGACAACTGTTCAAACACCAGCAGGCCCTATAGAGTTCTTAATTATAAAGGCAGATATACTATTTTTAATCTGCTTATAATAACTTAACAAAATAGGAGCTAAATATAACAATCTGCGCAATTTGCTTATTATCAGCAAGGAGAAACACTTAATTATTAGAAAATACAAGTACTTATAGCTCTTACTTAATATAACAGAGCAACTTCTAATAACTTCAAAGGGTATAATCAATATATGCCACTTAATAGAAATAGAGATCCGAAGGCTATATAAAAGATTTGAATATCCTTTAGTAAAACGCCTTAAATACCTCTTAAACTAGGCCGGTTATAATATCGACTCTAGCATTATAGCAAAAGTAAGGGAAATATGCCAATATTATCAACTCTACGCCAACGCTCCTTATAGATTCCGATTTAAGCTATAAGATAATATCGACTTTAATTATACTATATATATTGATATTACTCAGTTTAGTAAAAGGAACGCCCTTTATATAGTTAACGAAGCAACAGGATTTAGAGCCGCAAAGTTCTTACAAAAGGGAATAAGAGCATATTCGGCCGATATAGTATTTCAAGCCCTCAAATTGGCTTAACTAAATACGTATATTAAACCTTTTGATTTTATAATATACAACTATAGCACTAACTTCAACTCAGCAGAGTTCAAAAGCTCTCTAAGATCTATAAGAATAACCCTTAAACTAGTTCCTATAGAGGCGCACCATTCTATTAGTAAGGTCAAATGGTATTATCACCTTTTAAAATGTGCCTTTGAGATAATAATAGCTAAATACCCCTAATTAAGCAATAATAAGAGGCTGCAAATGGCTATTAAGGCAGTTAATAATATAGCAGGACCTAATAGGATGATTCCTACCTTGCTTATTTTTAAGGCATATCTAAGGCTAATTGAACTAGATCTACTAAATCTATTAGTAGAATAGAAGGCAGTAATAATTAAGAAGGCTATAAAGGAAATTAAGAAGATCTATGCTACTCGCAAGGTTAATAACGCTTTAAGTATAAGGAATAGCCCTAGAACCACTTATATCTACGATTTAAGGCTAAAAGACCTAGTATTAGTATATTAGGAGAAGGGAGGATAGATAGGCCTATTTAAGTTCCTAGGCTTAAAGAACGAAACCTATATAGTCGATATCGGCGGTAGAATAAGGCACTTCAGATCAATAAGCGTACGTCTATTCAAAATCGATAATAAAGAAAACTATTTAAAGGAAACCAAAGGAACTAAACCTAAGGATCGAACGACTATTAAAAGGAAGTAGAATGCAATTGATATTAATAAAGAAGTAGAGCCCTCTTACTTAATTGAGCTGCAACTTAATAGCTATAAGCAATTGCCAAGAGTAGAGGTTCCCTTTATTAAGCCTATTTCCAGTCTTCCTATAATTAATAACAACTATAATACTAAGATATAGATATCCTTTAGAGTAGACGATAAGCTATATATAGCCAAATCGGAGGTATTCCTAATAGAGAAGGAGAATAAGGACTAGGAACTGTTATAGAAGCTATAGGTAGAAGGCAAGATCACCACTCCTAAGCGCCCTTTTTAACAATCTCGCCTAAAGGAGTACTAAGGGCTAATAAACAAGGGGGTATTCGTACTAATAAATAAAAATGACCCTATTATAAAAGGTAAAAGGATCTTCAAATCGAGAATAGTTAATAAGATAAAGGGAAAGGAGATAGATTACTTATTTAAGAAATTATGCTTAATTATATAGGCCTAAAATAATACTAATAAGAAGGAGGAAGGTATAATCACCTAATCTTTAATAATCTAATAAGCAAGCTAACGCCTTTTAATATGCCTTTTAGCATTAGTCCGGGAATACTTCAAAGAATAGGGTAAGAAGGATATTCTCGGCCTATAAGATATTATATAAGTGTATACCTAAGTAGCTTTAAAGCTACTATGCGATATATTTATATTTCCCTTATAAGATATCGCTAAGCTATTCCTTATAAGTACAATCTTTAAAGTGGTACTACTACTCTATAGCATTCCCAAATTAAGAAATCACTAGTTCAGCACCTATTATAAGCACTATCGCAGCAATCTCAGTATAGCTAATTCAACTTATAACCCTTATCTATTATTAACCTTAAGCACTTCTCCCTTTTTTAGCATAATAGGAATATAAACGGACGATACTTTAATACTTAAAGAAGCAGACTTCTTAAAAAAGGAAGAGGATAAGATTAAAAGGGTAAGATTCCTTATAAAGCTAATATAATACCTATTAAGCACTAAATCATTAGCTTTTAATAG
The DNA here is from genome assembly GCA_024741835.1 of Diplocarpon mali. Taxonomy (NCBI): domain Eukaryota; kingdom Fungi; phylum Ascomycota; class Leotiomycetes; order Helotiales; family Drepanopezizaceae; genus Diplocarpon; species Diplocarpon mali. The sequence continues at coordinate 72,127 of JAENRP010000027.1, forward strand.
GTGTATTATTTCCTAAGAAGGAGATATAGTATATATGTAATAAAAGGGCCAAGGCTAAAGGCTAGAACTAGTTGATACTTCTTAAGAGGGCTATAAGTAATAATACCTAGAGTAGAAAGCAAAAGGAGCTTATTTAGCTATAATTTGCTAGCCAGAAGCTTCCTTCGATTTGTCAGCTATAGCCTAATACTAGGATCTGATAGTTTAAGATATAGAGAATCTAAATAAGCGACTTAAGTAGATCTGAAACAACCTTAAAAGAGGCCTGACCTACCTTACTATTAATTTGCAAAATGCTAAACTATTCGCATTTATTAATAGATCTTTTGCTAATAATAAGGATTTAAGCTCGCAGATCGGCTATATTATTGTACTAGCTACTAAAGAGGAAGGAGAATCGCAGTTTACTTTAAAAGGTAATATTCTATACTATAGCTTAACAAAGTATAAGAGAGTGATAAGAGCTATACTAGCCTTTGAACTATATACTATAGTAGCAGGTATTAATATGCTAGTTTCTATAGCTATAACGATCGATATAGTAATAGCTAAGCTAAGTCTACCCTACCTCCCTACTATTATATATACAGATTCCCTCTCCTTATATAAGTGTATTATTAAATTAGGCACTATAAAGGAGAAGCAATTAATAATCGATATAATAGCTATTCGATAATTGTATAAGAATAGGGAGCTTATAGAGATACGTTAGATCGATAGTACTAGTAACCCCGCTGACGCTATAATAAAAGCCAATCCAAATCAGGCCCTTTAGCAACTAATAGATATTAATTCAATAACTATTAGAAAGGAGGGATAGGTATAAAGGCCTATTAGGGCATAACTAGACCTAAAAAGGTCTTAGATTAACGATATCCAATATTTTTAATTGCAAGCTATTAGCAATTTTTTTTATTTATTTTTTATTTTACTATAAGATATATTCCTATACTTACTATTATTACCTTCTTTTTATCTTTTCTTACTTACCTACGCGTACTTGCATTTTTTTATCACTTAAGTAGTACTAAAGAAGGAGGTTATAGTAAAGTAGCGATTATTATATTACTAAAGATAATGATCTACTAACAATTCCACCCTTAATAAGCACCTATCCTAAGTATTAGGATTTCTAAAGCGTAGATCCTTAAACCCTTAAGGCCTAAAAGCCTTACTACCTAAAGCAGCGGCCAAGTTGGCCCGCTCCTCTTAAGCTTATACTTAAGTAAGAGCGGCTATAATCTCTTTTAAATTCGGCTTATCCAAATTACTAAGATCTAGATCCTTACCTTTTAAAGAGCCCTTAGAAGGCATCTATCTGCCCTTACCTTTTTAATAGTAGATATTATTAAAGGGAGCCTAAGAGCAGCCCTTAGTTAAGCTAAATAGCCCCTTTATACGCTAAAGGGAGCCGAGCACCTTAGCACCTTAAGTTTCAAAACGCCTAAGGGCAGTATTACTACCTTAAATAGCGTGCAATAGATCCTGCGAATAGTTAATTATTAATATTAGATAGATTCAAAGGTATATATAGCTTATTAAGTATTTATAAGGTCGATACTATAGTAGAAAGCATAAGCTTTATTTAACTAAGCTAGCTAAAGGGCATCCTAAGTCTTCGGGACTATAGAGATTTATATCTAAGTCTCCTTAGATAGGATTCGGGCCGCCTCTTAGATCGCTTTAATATCGCTACTAACCCAAGCATCTTAAAGGATAATATACTTATCCTAAGCCTAAATAGGTATTTAAAACGGATATCTATTAAAGGTTATTAAAGTAAAAGGATATTAAAAGGCACTTATTAAGATATATTTAACCTACTATATAATATAGTAGTTATACTTCTTAAAAGTAAGAGTATTAAAGGCGTATATATAGCTAGTATTATTCTTACTAGCCTCCTTTCTTAATATTATACGTATATAATATACGTATAGCACTCGAAAGGCCTTAGGCAGATCTTCTAAGTTGCATTTAAGCACTATCTAAGTTAGCAATATATATATCAAAGGGGGTTAGCCAACTATTAGAGCACTTATTAATAATAATAATATTAGTAATAAGATAATATAAGATAAGATCTATTAAAGGGTTAATCAACTTAGAAGTAAGAAAAGGAATCGACCTACTTATAAGAAGTGGGAGTTAGAGTTGAAAGATCAAGGGAGGAGGGAAGCTTAATATATATACCTTCTTAAAGGCCCCTCTTTTCCCTTCTATAGATCATTATAATTCATAGCCATAGTAGATTACAACTCCGGATGACTTTTCAATAAAGAGTCTCAAACTTACTAAAACGCAACCGGACTATAATCGTACTACTATAAGGCTTAAATAAAGACCTTAGATTGCTTCTATCACTTAGATACCTTTCCTTTCCCTCTTTGCTATTTTATCTTTGCTATTTGCCTTTATCTTTACTATTCTACTTTATATATATACTATCCTTATTACCTATTACATCTGCCTTTATTATTAAGCTATTTGTCTTTACTATTCTATTCTTTATTACTATTTGATTATTTGCTACTAATCTGCCTCCTTTATGCACCTATTTTATATACTTCCTTATGCGAGTTGAAAAGGTCTTTTTAAAAGAAAGTACTGCCGGTATTAGTATACAGATTCCTATATAAGAGGCAAGCTATCCTTATTCCTAAGGTCATCCTATATAGCTATACCATATGCGATATAAGGGGTTTCGTATATATTTCAAACGGCTATTTAGCCGGAGGACCTTAGAAGGATATCTATATATAGCTAAAAGGGAATACAAAAGGGAGGATATTTAAAGGTATAAAGGTACTATCTCAGTTATATAAAGATAGATAGATATTATAATAGATTCTTTTTAACAATAAGTACTTAACTATATTCATGTAAATATCGATTACCAGTATAGAACCTATATATAGTCGCCAGCTTTAATATTAAAAAGCAATTAAAGCAAAAGTTAAGAAGCAAACTGCCCTTATCCCGCCGAAGGCCGCAACTACTAAGGAAAGGCAAAGGAAAAGGCTATTTAGCCAAAACTTTAGCAAATACCTTTAATAATAATAGTAGGTTATTTGAACTTGAATCCACTTCTAATGATTTAAATAATAATTATAATAAAGATGCCTATATCTTAAAAGCCGATCTTTATAAGATCCTTGAATCCGATTAGTATAATAATACTAATTATATAGTATATATAACTAATAAACCCTACCTATTTAAAGGCCTACTTATTAAAATAAAAAGGCGCTCTATTAAAGTTAGCAATAGAAGGTTATATACAGACTCGATAAGTATAGTAAAGATGAATATCGCTAGCGTTTCTTTCCTTTTATAAAATATTCTCCTTATACCTAGCTTAAGTATTAATCTTTTATCTAGCTATAAGATCTATATAAAGTTGAATTATATAAGAGTTTTTAATAATCAATTTATATATTGAGCTTAAGTGAGTCGGCGTAGTAGGTAACAGAAACTTCTAAAGGTCGATAGTCGATATATTAGTAAGAGTTAAGGAAGGAAGGTTACCCCTTTCTTACCTATAGCTATATACGTATCAATATCCTACTAATTAAGCAGTAGGGTTATATAATAATACATCAGAGTAATAGCTGTATCACCTATCTTAATACCTTTACTCAGACCTTACTCCGATTGACCTATAGTCGGAAAAACAATAACCATCCTTTTGCGCTAATCCAACTCCTAAGTATCTCTTCAAATTAAAAACAATCAATTAATAGTAACCTCTATTAAAATCACTAATCCTACTCATAAGGCAGGACTAGGAGTCAAATTTCCAAAAGCGTTCCTTTATAAGACTATATGACTTAACTCGCGGAGCGGGCCTAGGAGTCGTCCTTAAGCCTACTAAGCCCCTATTGTCTTCTATAACCCTAGCATATCTTTAAATGCTTCAAACTTTGCAACTATCTCTAATAGCTTTATAAATCCATCTACTACTATTCGATCGGTTAGGATATAGGTGATCGACAACTTATTCTTTGTAATAAGGTCATAGATAAAGTAGTAGGTAATATCGATATATTTCGATCGCTTATATAAGTATAGATTCTTTGCAAGTGCAATCGCCCTTATATTATCTGCTTAAAGATTAATACAATTCCTATCTTATCTAATATACTTAATAAAACCTATATCTTTTAGAACTTAGGCGATCTATAATCCTTACTTGCAATTTAACGATATTAATATATATTTAGCCTTAATGCTTGCAATAGCTATTGATTTCTACTTCCTACTTCCTTATAATATAGGTCTGCTATATAGTATTACTACGCTTCTAGATATACTTTTCTAACCTTTTATATTTGCCTAATCGGAATCAGTATATACCTTAAGCTTTGCGCTTATATATTTCGTTAGTCTATATCTCACCTTTTATATGATTATCGATCGAAGGTACCTTCTAAGTCGCTTAACTATATTCTTATATTAAATCGTCAGATCCTTTAAGTTCTGACTAAGTTGCTTAATAATAAAGGCGATATCTAATCTTATATATACTATAATATATATAATCGCTCTAATATTCTATTAGTACTTCTTTAGATCTCCTCTCTGCTTATTTTCATTAGCAGGCTCTAACTTATTGTACTTTCCTTCGATTAGAGTACGCTTTAGCTTAAAGTTAAAAGCATAAGTAGAAAGTCCTATTTAGTCTAGGATCTTCTTAGTATATTGCTTTTAATCCAACCAGAGTTCTTAAGTGGAGCGGTTCCTTATAATACAGATGCTAAGGATCTTATAAATTCCCCTTAGATCCTTAGTATTAAAACGTTTCCGAATTATTATAAAGAACCAATCCAATTGAGTAATTGTTTTTATAGCTGCAGCAATATTATTAATATATAATAGCAACTTAATTCTACGCTTAGCATAAGTAAATAGACAAAGGTCAGCTAGGCTCTAAACGAATCCTATTTCTACTAAAGCAAAGCTATATAAAAGGTTCTAATCACAAGCTGATTATTTAAGCCTATAGATACTGCAAAGTATATAAAAGGAGTGGCCAGCGCGTATAAGAATACCGTTAGGTTAAGAGAGAAAAATCCGTTCCTTTATAGTCGCTTTAGTAAATGCATTTTTAATATCGTACTATCTGCATTTAAAGTCCTTAGCGGCTACTATCGCTATAAATATGCGAAAGGTATTTATATAAACTATTAGCGCGAATGTATCGAAGTAGTCTTCTCTATACTATTAAGAGAAGCCCTTAGCTATAAGCCTTACCTTATAATATTCTAAAGTCCTATTTATATATATCTTAATTATAAAGACCTATTTTATTAATACTAAGTTCATATCCTTTAGCGTCAGTTCCTCTATCTATATACCATTTGTAATAAGAGAGCTTATCTCCTCTTAAATTGCCTTATTTTATACTACTCTATTCTCTAGGTTATTAATAGCTTTATTATATATCTTTAGAAGAGAGATTTTCATTATCCTCCTAGTGGCTAGGAATGCATTATCTTTATTAAAGCTTTATTAAAGTTCGAGCTTATAGATCCTATACGCTATTATAGCCTAGATACGCTTAAACTCGCGTTTATCTAAGGTATCTTCTAGTTCTAGGTCTTTATTCCTCTTCAAAGGCGTAGGTTCGGCTATAGGTTCTATAGGCTTATTATCTAAGGAATCGCTTTCTAATAGTAGAGGCTTATTATTACTTATACCTATTTTAAAAATATCCTTTACTATAGGTACTTTAACTAAAGGGATAACGATATCGAAGTTGTTTTATACTTTAAGTAGTTCGCAGATAATAGGAATAGTCTATTCGGCCTTTGGGTAACTAGCAAGTCGTCGATCAGTAGGTGCGCTTAATATACTTAAGCTTAAAGAGAGGGGTTATTAGTTTAGCTTAATAGTATTACCATCAAGTAGTATACCTTGCGAATCTCTAAGTATATAAAGCTTTAAGGATAGCTCCCTTTTATTTTAAGATTTATTAAACTTAACTATTAAAGATATAATTACTTACTCTAGGTCTAGCGCGTATACTATCTATTACTTTATTATCTATTTAATATACCTAATAAATATATACTCTCTACCTTAGTCCATTAGCTTCTTGCTTTTTATACCCGCGGGCCAGGACTTCGGGCTAATATAGGAGTAGTAAACGCTTTTAAAGACGCAGATATAGTCTAAGCTTAGTTTCTATCTGAAATATACCTTATATAGTAATATTTAGGTGCTATTGACTATTAGTCTACTACCTATTCTATTTCGCAAGTATATATCTACCTTAACTGCAAGGTCCTAGAATTCCAGTAGTAGGTCAGCATCTTGCAGTAGAGCGCGATAATCAATCTCTACTTATTAAATGCTTCGCTTAGCAATGCTATTCTAATAGGAACCTTTGTATATTATAGTTAGTTTATAATAAACTCCTTATTTTGCCTATTCGTTAAGCTTTGCTTTAATCTCTAATGCGTTATCAGACCTAATAGCTATTAGCTTTAACTAAGTCTAGCGTTCCTTTATCACTTTCTAAGTTTCCAGCTTTTCTATAAGCTCAGATTTAATCCTAGCGCAAATAGTCTATATCTATTAAGTGGAGTTATCTACTATTTAAGAAAACTAATTATTTCCTTTAATTAAGGTTATAAATAGTCTAGTAGTATTAATAGATATTAGCGCTAGTATTAAATCTTTTTATAAACTAAGCTTAATTTGCGTTCGATTTCGAAGTTTTATTAACTTGCAAATTCAGTATACTAGGCGATCCTTTAATACTTGGATCTTCTATTTTAAGGTCAAGACCTTATATAAGCCCCTTAATTTCTCTAGCCTTAGATATGCGAATCTTCTATATATTAGCTAATACTTTAATAGGCTTTTGGCTTTTAATAGCTTTAATAGCCTATTATCAGTCGATGCTTTATTATTAGTAGCTAGAAAGGACTAATAATAACAGTTCGAGGTTTTGCCATTTTCTAATTATAAGCCTAGCTTAAGAGTCGTTTTTAGTAAAACCGCGAGATCCACTCGCAGTCCTGGCTTAGGAGTCGTCTCTAACGAATTTGCGAATTTCACTTGCAATCCTAGCCTAAGAGTCGTTATTAGCGAATTTGCAAAATCCATTTGCAATCCCAGCCTAAGAGTTATTTCTACCAAATTCACTTATAATCCTAGCTTAAGAGTCATCTTTAAAAACACCTTACACTCTACCTATAGTCCTAGCTTAAGAGTCATTTTCGCGAATTTTACTTGTAATCCTAGCTTAAAAGTCTATCTATTCTCTTTATCCTCGCTTAATTGTATTAAGGCAAAGAGTGCACTTTCCTTAAAGGAATCCACTTATAAGTCCGGCCTAGGAGTCAATTTCTATAATATCACCTTTAAGATAATATAAAGTCTATCTTTAATTTTAGCCTTAAAGATCACTTTATAATTATTATTTATAAATTATATAAATTAATTATTAAAAACTCTTATACAATTCAACTCTATATAGATCTTATAGTTAGATAAAAGATTAATACCTAGGCTAAGCATAAGGAGAACATTTTACAAAAGGAAAGAAACGCTAGCAATATTCATCTTTATTATACTTATCAAGTTTGTATACAACCTTCTACTACTAACCTTAATAAAGCGCCTTTTTATTTTAATAAGCGGGCCTTTAAATAGGTAGGGTTTATTAGTCATATATGCTATACAACTAGTATCACTATACCAGTCGGATTCAAGGATCTTACAAAGATCGGCTTTTAAAACGTAAGTATCTTTATTATAATTATCATCTGAATCATCAGAAGTAGATTCAGATTCAAATGACCTACTATCATTATTAAAGGTATCTGCTAAAGTTTTGGCTAAATAGCCTTTTCCTTTACCTTTCCTTAGTAGTTATAGCCTTTAGTAGGATAAGGGCAGTTTGCTTTTTAACTTCTGCTTCGATTGCTTCTTAATATTAAAGCTAGCGATTATATCAATCAGTTGCCTTCTAACTTTATAATTAGTAATATTATAAGTACTATTATAGAAGTAGCATCCCCGATAAGCTCAAGGGCTTGTCCCGCGCTCCTTCCTCTTCTTAGGCTTATCGTTGCCCTATAATGCAGCATTTGCCGATTTAGAGCGTCCTTTAAGGTCTTGCTTAACAATTCGAAGGAGGTCGATCTTCTTATAGATCTTAAGGTTAGGTTAGATAAGAAGAGATTATTTCGCAATAGCAAACTTAAGAGAGAGGCTATTAAGTAGGAAACTAAAAAGCTAAGTTTCCCTAAAAGTTATAGCTATCCTAGGATCTGCGGCTCTTACTCTCCTCTTCGCTTTACGCAATATAGACTAAGCGGAGTCTATATTCATATCTATATCCTTACTATCTTTGTCTTTTCTATATTAAAATAAAGTGATCTACTATAGCAGATGCTAAGTATTAAGGGCAATTATCTAAAAGTATTTTACCTTTAACGTATCTTATCTTATCTTTGCATTATTATAAACTCGAATAAAATCTTAATCTTTATCGCTTAAACCTCTATTAATCTTAAGCTTGCATTTAGCTAAGGCCAGCCTATACTCCTTCTCCTTTTCCATATTCAAAATCTACCTTTAGGATTCTCGATTATTATCTACTAAAGCTCTTAAGCTAAGCTTATTTAGTATATCTGGCAAATCCTTAGCAGTTGTATTAGCTATTGAAGTAGAAGTAGACGAATCGGTAGAGGGAGTATAAGAGGCTATTCTCGCGTATTTAATAAGTGTCTTTTGAATCGCTATTTCAATGCCTTTGCTCTTAAAGTAAAGCTCTAAATCATCGAACTATTATTACCAGTTCTTCCAAGAGAGTTAGAGGTCTCTAGGCTTAGTGTTTCGATCGGAATCAGATGCTATTACCGTTTTAAATAGAATTGCGTTTAAAATCAAATAAATTAAATAGTTAAGGGCACTCCTCCTATCGAAAAGTTAAAATGATTAAATAGCAGGTATTATAAAAGTATTAAATAGGGAGGAAGTCCTCTTATTAAAAAGAGTTTTTAGGCTATAACGCAGGAAATCACACCTCTTATAAAACATAGTAAAGCAAGGAATCACACCTCTTATAGTACCAAAGGGGTTATAGAGCAAGGAATCATACCTCTTGCAATATAGGTTAGCTAAATAGGGAATCACACCTCCTATTCGCCGATTGCTCGCCTCTTACTATAAGTCTCGTTCAACTTCCTACTAATAGTTATAGCGCAAGTGCTTTCCAAAGGAAGTTAATAATCTATTATCGGTCTATCTAAGGCTTATAACCTATTAAGCTTAAGTAAGTCGGCGCAGTAGGTAATAGAAACTTCTAAAGGTCGATAGTCGATATATTAGTAAGAGTTAGAGAAGGAAGGTTACCCCTTTCTTACCTATAGCTATATACGTATCAACATCCTACTGACTAAGCAGTAGGGTCATATAACAATACATCAGAGTGATAGCTGTATCACTTATCTCAATATTATATAGTTTATAAATAATAATTATAAAGTGATCTTTAAAGTTAAAATCAAAGATAGACTTTATATTATTTTAAAGGTAATATTATAGAAATTGACTCTTAAGCTAGACCTATAAGTGGATTCCTTTAAGGAAAGTGCACTCTTTGCCTTAATATAATTAAGTAAGGATAAGGAGAATAGATAGACTCTTAAGCTAGGATCGCAAGTAAAATTCGCAAAAATAACTCCTAAGCTAAGACTATAAGTAGAGTGCAAAGTATCCTTAAAGATGACTCTTAAGCTAGGATTATAAGTGAATTTGGCAGAAATGACTCTTAAGCCAAGACTATAAATAGATTCTACAAATTCGCTAATAACGACTCTTAGGCTAGGATCGCAAGTGAAATTCGTAAAAATGACTCTTAGGCCAGGACCGCGAGTGAAATTCGCAAATTTATTAAAGACGACTCCTAAGCTAGGACTATAAGTAGATCTTGCGGTTTTACTAAAAACGACTCTTAAGCTAAGCTTATAATTGGAAAATGGCAAAACCTCAAACTGCTATTACTAGTCCTTTCTAGCTACTAATAATAAAGTATTAACTGATAATAGGCTACTAAAGCTATTAGAAGCTAAAAGCCTATTAAAGTATTAGCTAATATATAAAAGATTTGCATATCTAAAGCTAGAGAAATTAAAGGGCTTATATAAGGTCTTAATCTTAAAATAAAAGATTTAAGTACTAAAGGATCGCTTAATATATCGAATTTGCAAGCTAATAAAACTTTAAAATCGGACGCAAACTAAGCTTAGTCTATAGAAAGATTCGATACTAATACTAATATCTATTAATACTATTAAATTATTTATAACTTTAATTAAAGGAAATAATTAGTTTTCTTAAATAGTAGATAACTCTATTTAATAGATATAGACCATTTGCGCTAAAACTAAATCTAAGCTTATAAAAAAGCTAGAAACTTAGAAAGTGATAAAGGAACGCTAGACTTAGTTAAAGCTAATAGCTATTAAGTCTAATAATATATTAAAGATTAAAGCAAAGCTTAATAAATAGGCAAAATAAAAAGTTTGCTACAAATTAACTATAATATACAAAGGTTCCTACTAGAATAGTATCGCTAAGCGAAGCATCTAGTAAGTAGAGACTAATTGTCGCGCTTTACTATAAGATGCTAACCTACTATTGGAATTCTAAGACCTTGCGGTTAAGGCAGACGTATACTTATAAAATAGAATAGGTAGTAGACTAATAGTTAATAGCACTTAAATATCACTATATAAGGTATATTTTAGATAGAAACTAAGCTTAGACTATATCTACGTCTTTAAAAGCATCTACTACTCTTATATTAGCCTAAAGTCCTAGCCCGCAGGTATAAAGAGTAAGAAGCTAATAGACTAAGGTAAAGAGTATATATTTATTAAGTATATTAAATAGATAATAAAGTAATAGATAGTATACGCGCTAGACCTAAGGTAAGTAATTATATCTTTAGTAGTTAAGTTCGATAAATCTCGAAATAAAGGGAAGCTATCCTTAAAGCTCTGCATACTTAAAGATTCGTAAGGTATACCACTTAATAGTAATACTATTAAGCCGAACTAATAACCCTTCTCTCTAAGCTCAAGTATATTAAGCGCACCTATTAATCGATAACCTACTAGTCGCCTAAAGGCCGAATAGACTATTCCTATCGTCTGCAAACTGCTTAAAGTATAAAACAACTTTAATATTATTATCCCTTTAGTTAAAGTACTTATAGTAAAAGATATTCCTAAAATAAGTATAAGTAATAATAAGCCTCTACTATTAGAAAGCAGTTCCTTAGATAATAAGCCTACGAAACCTATAGCCGAACCTACGCCTTTAAAGAGGAATAGAGACCTAGAATTAGAAGATACCTTAAATAAACGCAAGTCTAAGCGTATCTAAGCTATAATAGCATATAGGATCTATAAGCTCGAACTCTAATAGAGCTTTAATAAAGATAATATATTCCTAGCTGCTAAAGGGATAATAAAAATCTCTCTTCTAAAGATATATAATAAAGCTATTAATAACTTAGAGAATAGAGCAGTATAAAATAAGGCAATTTAAAAGGAGATAAGCTCTCTTATTACAAATGGCATATAGATAAAGGAACCGACGCTAAAGGACGTGAACCTAGTATTAACAAAGTGGGTCTTTATAATTAAAATATATATAGATAGGACCTTAGAATATTATAAGGCAAGGCTTATAGCTAGAGGCTTCTCTTAATAGTATAAAGAAGACTACTTCGATACATTTGCGCCAATAGTTCGTATAGATACCCTTTGTATATTTATAGTAATAGTAGCCGCTAAGGACCTTAAATATAGATAGTACAATATTAAAAATACATTTACTAAAGCGATTATAAAGGAATGGATTTTTCTCTTTTGACTTAATAGTATTCTTATACGCGCTAGCCACTCCCTTTATATACTTTGCAATATCTATAGGCTTAAATAATTAGCCTATAATTAGAACCTCTTATATAGCTCTACTTTAATAGAAATAGGATTTGTTTAAAGCCTAGCTAACCCTTATCTATTTACTTATACTAAGCGTAGAATTAAGTTGCTACTATATATTAATAATATTGCTATAGCTGCGAAAACAACTACTCAATTAGATTAGTTCTTTATAATAATTCGGAAACGTTTTAATACTAAGGATCTAAGGGGAATTTATAAGATCCTTAGCATCTGCATCATAAGGAACCGCTTTACTTAAGAACTCTAGTTAGATTAAGAGCAGTATATTAAGAAGATCCTAGACCGAATAAGACTCTTTACTTATGCTCCTAACTTTAAGCTAAAGCGTACTCTAATTAAAGGAAAGTATAATAAGTTAGAGCCTGCTAATGAAAATAAGTAGAAAGGAGATTTAAAGAAGTACTAATAGGATATTAGAGCAATTATATATACTATAGTATATATAAGACCAAATATTACCTTTATTATTAAGCAACTTAATTAGAATCTAAAGGATCTAATAATTTAATATAAGAATGCAATCAAGCGACTTAAAAGGTACCTTCGATCGATAATCATATAGAAGGTAAGATATAGACTAATGAAATATATAAGCGTAAAGCTTAAGGTATATACCAATTCCGATTAGACAAATATAAAAGGTTAGAAAAGTATATTTAGAAGTGTAATAATACTATATAGTAGACTTATATTATAAGAAAGTAGGAAGTAGAAATCAATAGCTACCGTAAGTACTAAGGCTAAATATATATTAATATTATCAAATTATAAGTAAGGATTATAGATCGCTTAAGTTTTGAAAGATATAGGTTTTGCTAAGTATATTAGATAAGATAAGAACTATATTAATCTTTAAATAGATAATATAAAGGCGATTGCATTTGCAAAGAATCCACACTTATATAAGCGATTGAAATACATTAATATTGCCTACTACTTTATTTATAACCTTATTATAAAGAATAAGTTATTAATTACCTATATCTTAACTAATTTAATAATAGCAAATAGATTTATAAAGCCACTAGAGACAGTTGCAAAGTTCAAAGCGTTTAAAGATATATTAAGGTTGCAGAAGATAGTAGGGGCTTAGTAGGCTTAAGGACGACTCTTAGGCCTGCCTCGCAAGTTAGGTCATATAGTCTTATAGAGTAAAGTTTTTTTTAAATCGACTCTTAGGCCTAGACTACGAGTCAAGTCATATAATCTTATAAAGGAACGCTTTTAGAAATTTGACTCCTAATCCTGCCTTATAAGTAGGATTAGTGATTTTAATAGAAGTTGCTATTAATTAATTATTTTTAATTTAAAGAGATACTTAAGAGTTAGATTAGCGCAAAAGGATAGTTATTATTTTCCTAACTGCAAGTCAATCGGAGTAAGGTCTAAGTAAGGGTATTAAGATAGGTAATATAACTATTACTCTAATGTATTATTATATGACCCTACTGCTTAATTAGTAGGATATTAATATATATATAGCTATAGGTAAGAAAGGGGTAACCTTCCTTCTTTAACTCTTATTAATATATCGACCATCGACCTCTAGAAGTTTCCTATACCTACTGCGCCGACTTACTTAAGCTCAATAGTTTTAAAGACTTAAAGAAGAGCACCTTTAGGAATACTACCAACTTCCTTAACTCCTTTAACTCCCCCTATCCTTATTATAAGTAATTAGAGCTATACTATAAGGCAGAAGATTGCTTTACAATTAATAAATTGAAAAGAGAGGCCTAGGAGAAGGACTTAGGGAAGAAGTACGTATTCTATCACTTTAAAGGTAAGGACGATAAGTCCTTGCTATTATTACTAAAGGGTAAGAAGCCTTTTAGGAAGATTTAAAAGGAAGACGAAGAGTCAGATAATAACCTTTTTAGGTATACTATGCTATTACTAACCCTAGGGCCAATTCTTATTTGCGAGCTAGGCCTAGGAGTCAATTCTAATTCCTCCCTAGGGCCAATTTCTACTCGCGGGCCGGGCCTAGGAGTCAGTTCTTCTACCTACTTCTTATTAAAATTAAGGAATCGTTAGCTATATAATATAGGTACTAATAAGCATATCTCTAATAATCTCTCCAAGTTTACTTCTTATACTGCTTAAGATAATCTACCCTCTTTAAATATAGTTAATAGATCTGTTTAACCTCTTAGCGTTAGTACTTGCAAAGTCAATACACTTAAATCTAATAGAAAGGTATATATTCTTAAGTTAATTAATACTCTCTATATACCTTAATCACCTATTTGCCTATACTTAGGTAGTAAGCTTAATAAAATCAAAGGCTTCTATCGAAATAGCAAGCTATTCCTATCTAATAAGAAGGAAATTTGCACTATTAATAATAATATATATATTAATAAGGAATAGCCTTCTATTAACTCCTCTGGTTATATAAGTGGATATGCTCTCCTAGCTGCTATTGAGAATGGACCTTTTAATATTAAGCTCTAGTACCATCGATTAGGCCACGCTGGCTTATAAACGGTTAGAAAGACCTAATCTGCTATTACTAATATGCAAATTAAGGAAATAAAATTAAGGAAGATGCGAATTTGCGCCCCTTGCGAGAAAGGCAGACCTCTCTAATATGTTAATAAATGTTCAGCTCGCCCTTGACCTACGAAGGCACTTGACGAGCTATATATCGATATAGTTCATTTAAAGCCAATTGGCCTTAATAGCTATAAATACGCCTTTATCTTCACTTGCCTAACTATAATAGCTAGATAGGGATAGACTTATATAAATAAATCTAATGCCTTTGAGGCAAATAAGAAGATAATTAGCCTCTTATAAACTTAGTATAATCGCATAATCAAGCGGTAGAGAACTAATAGAGGTAAGGAGTACTCTCTTATATAAATGCGAATACTTATAAAAAACCTTAGTATGATTTTAGAAGAATCTACTTTATATATATTAGAATAAGATAGCAGATTGGAACGATTAATTCGCATATTAATAGAAAAGTTGCAAATAGCTGTAATTGATTAAAATATCCCCTCCTTTCTCTAGCCTTACCTCCTTCTTTTAGTAATATATATTACTAATCTTACCGCCTTTGATATTCTCGGCGGTAAGACTCTATATAAGGCCTTTTGGGATAATATTGAGCCTAATAAGCCTTATACTCCTTTAGTTAAGCATCTTCGAGTCCTAGGCTATTGCGTCTATATGCTAATTGAGAAAGAAAGGCGAATTTAAAGTAATAAACTCGCTTTAAAAGCAGAGGTAGGTACTCTTATCGGATTTAATAGTAGAAGTATCTATCAGATTTATATACTATTGCAAATAGGTGAAAAGATTATTCGATTATCTTACGTTCGATTCGATAAAGACGGCCTAATTATAGAGTCGCAATTAAGGGGTGATTTGACTCCCGGTCCAGGACCGCGAGTCAATTCTCACTCTTATAATTTGACTCCTAGGCCGGGACCGCGAGTCAATTCTGATTCTTACGATTTTACTCCTAGGCCGGGACCGCGAGTCAATACTGACTCTTACGATGATTTTACTCCTAGGCCGGGACCGCGAGTCAATTCTGATTTAGGAGAAGCTAATAAAGCTGAGCTTCTAACTCTAAGAAAGAGAGGAAGACCTCTTGGTTTAAAGAATAAGGCTTACCCTTAGCCTTCTAAGAAGAGAGCTACTTGCTTAACTTATGCTCTTGGATTTAAAGCTGATAACTCTAATGATAAGGAAGCCTATTTAAATGCCTTTTGTCACGGCACAGTTGTACCATAGTCGCGACAAAAGCACGAGAACTGTCTGAGCAGAAACAGAGGCGAAATAGACTAATATAATAGATACGCCGCACCTTTACTATACCTTTCCTTTAGTAGATAGAATATGACTTATTAATAGAAATCGACTTCTAGGAGTCGTAGGCTAAGGAGAGTATATTAGGAGGAAGGCTCTTTACTTTATATATACTCCTTAGCTTTAAATTCTATACGATTTAGCAGCCTTGATCTTAATAACTTTATCGACTTATGCCTTGCTTCTGCTATTATATAATTTAAAGCTTATACCCCCTCTGGCCTTGTAAGGCGATATAATATACTTAGTAGAGGACTAGTACCCCTTTAGAGACCCTTCTTCCGACTAACTCCTATAATACGTAGAAGCAACTTAAAGAACAGCCTTAACGTTCGGTCCCTTCCTGAACTTAAGAATCGAAAGAAGAGCTAATAGACTTAGCTAAAATAACTATCAATAGTTAGTAGCTCTCGGCTGACTCTAAAAGAAATTGTAGAATTTATAAGTTAAGGCATTTCCTGACCATAGCCCTTAGTAAGACGAAAACGTTATATAAGGACCTCTTACTTTAAGAGAATCAACCTTAAGATAATAATACTAGCACCTCTTAAGTTAAGCAACCTTTCAATTAGAAAGGACACCCTTTAAAACCCTGCGGAAGACGAATCCCTTATACTAGCCGACTCTACTAGCAAGCCTTAACTAGCCCCCTTTCTAAAACAAACCTTATATAATATAGAAGATATATCAACCTCTTTTAAATAAGAAGCCTTAATCCGACCTATCTCTTATACTAATATAAAGGCTAAGAGAGACGACTTCTTTATATTACTAGGGTTCCGAACTAAGGCAGGCAAGAGATCTACTATATATAAGGATCGATTAGCAATAGAGGAACGCCTAATAGAATACTACTATTAATATATCAAATAATAAGATTCGGTAGTTTAAAGTTTTTATAATTACATTTAAAAGATAGAAGAAGCGACCGCATTTATAATTGCGCAATTGTAAGAAGAGCTTAGAACAACTTAAGAGACTAGCGTATACTAAAAGAACTTAGTAGAAGAGCAATAATATACGAACTCAATTAGCTAGCCAGCTACCCCTACTTTATAAAGCCGACCTCTCTTTGAAAATCCTTATAAAGATCCCCTTACTACTTAGCTTAGATAGCCTATCGAAAGGGAACCCTATTCCAATACCCTTAACTTTAGAAGATAGAGTCGAACCTTTAAACTTAGTTGCTAGGTCCGCTTAGTAAAGATTAAGGATCTAAACCCCTTCTTAAGCAAAGGGGATATAAAGGTCGAGGACTGGATCTTTAATATATAGTAGAAGATAAAGGTTAATTATATAGAGTTCTTTAATAAATCGGTTGCCTTAGTATATACTACTAGTTTAATAATAGGGGACGCTTAAAGCTTAATCTAAGATCGGCTTATAAAAGGATCTATTAGATAAATTAAGATAGCTGCGTAGCTATTCCGAATCTTATAAAGGGCTTATAAAATTAGTAAAGAAACTAAGCGATAGATAGCTAAAGACGATTAAATGAAGCTTAAATAGGGAAATACCCCCTTTATAGCCTTTTAAGCCGACTTCTATAGACTAGCTTTTAAACTAAGGAAGTCGACTAACAACTAATATAAGGCGCTTTAGGATAAGGTAAAAGTGTCTTTGCTAAAGTAACTCTCTAATTAGAAGTTCGACTACCCTAAAGACTTGGCCGAATGGTTTATAGATAAAGAGAACCGATAACTCTGCCTCTTATTATAACGCTTTAACTGAAACGAGTATTAGGCTAAAACTTCTAACTAGCCCTCCTTTACCTTTTGACAAATGGGACCTATATGCTATAAACGAGCCTTAAGCTGTCCTTAAAAGGAATTGAACACTACCCTTAGACCTTTAGGACTTAAAGACAATAAACGCGCCCTTTATAACCGAACCTTAAAGACTAACGACACTTGCTATAAGTATAGATAAAAAGGGCACTATAGCTAAGACTGCCTTAAATAATATAAGATTATACTAATAGAGAAAGGCCGCGACAAACTAGAGAATAATGCTAAGACGATAGATAATATAAAGGAATCGGGAAACGAATTGCTTTAGGATTTCAAGTGTTACTCCTAGAGCGCAACTAATACTAAGAATCGGTCGACCTATTTAGGCTAATTAAAGGCTAGCAATTTATAACTTAGTGCCGACTCTATTAAAAAAGGCGCTATATTAACCTAATAGCCTTAATAGATTATAGGGCTAACGCCTTAGGAATTATCAATCGCAAGATACTCTCCTTTTTAACTATATAGCTAAAGCTATCGACTTATTACTTTAAGAGACCGATCCCTTTATAAGGATTTGATAGATAACCTAGCGAGGTTGTTTAATAGGTTATACAAATAGATATTATAATTAATAAATACGACTTTAAAGGACAGTTCTTCTTAGCTGCCGACTTAGGCTCGTACAATATGATCTTAGGTTGCAAGTGGCTAGCTGAATAAGATATAATTATCGATTATAAGAGGAAGAAGCTATATTAGCCCGACGTTTATTAATTAGATTAATAGGACGCCGACTGGAGAGACTAGCGATAGCTTAATAAGACTAGCATCCTTAGACTGCCGAAAGCTCTTAAAGATCTCCCGACTAAGTCTAAGGATATGCTAATATAGGACTTCGATACCCGCTTAGCTAACTATAAATAATAAAGAGAGGAACTTAATATTAATACCCTTTAATTAATAAGTATAGATATATCGATAATCTTAAGACTAGCCTTTAGAGTTAGCCTCTATTAGATTAATACTAAGATTAGGTCGGTTACGCTTATAGAACTAGATTACCTCTTTAAAAAAAGAGATAAGAGAACCCCTTATATCTAAACTCGATATAAAGCTATCATTTGCCTATTAGACTTAGGAATAGATTAGACCCTAATTTATATAATAGAAGAGGAAGAACCCGACGCGCTTAGTAAGTATAACGCTTTAGGACCTTAAGAGGCCTACGAGTTACGCGCCAAGTTACTACCCTTCCTTTATAACTTAGCTATATGCTTCTTTAAAAGCGCCGCGAATACGCTACCTCTATTATAGCTAATTAATTATAAGATCGAATTCGAAGGACTACTACTAATAATGAAAACCGCCTACTTATATAAAATAAGTAAGCCTAAACTTAAGAAGATAAGGGAATACCTTATAAATAATCTAAAGAAGGGATTTATATAACTATCTAACGCTACCTTCTTATCGCCTGTCTTATTTGTAAAGAAACCCGAAGGCGGCCTGCGGTTCTATATTAATTATTAAGAGTTGAATAGACTTACTAAAAAAGACTAGTACCCCCTCCCTTTAATTATAGAAACCCTCAACTGACTTAGGAATGCGGCGCTCTTTATAAAGCTTAACGTCTGCTATACGTTTTATTATATCTTAATAAACCTTGACTCTATAATATAGGCAGCCTTTAAGACGAGGTACGGCTCCTTTGAACTAGTAGTACTCCCCTTTGGACTATGCAATAGCCTAGCTACCTTTTAGTAGTATATTAATACTATTTTAATAGAATACTTAAATGACTTCTGCTTTATATATATCGATAATATCTTAATCTTTTTAAAAATTAAGAAAGAGCACCGATAATACGTTAAATAGGTTTTAGAAAGATTACGCAAAGCTGGCCTATAGGTCGATATTAAGAAGTGCAAATTCGAAGTTACTAGCATTAGATTCCTAAGGTTTATTATTACTAACTAAAGAGTATAGGTCGACCTTGCTAAAGTTAAGGTTATTAAAGAATAGACCCTCTTATTAATAAAGAAATAAGTGCAGTTGTTCTTAGGATTCTGCAACTTCTACTAAAGATTTATTAAAGCCTATAGTCGAATCGTGCGCCCTTTTAATTAGCTAATAATAAAGGAGACTAGCCTAACGTTTGTCTTAACTAAGGAATAATAAGACGCGTTTGAATAATTAAAGAAGCGGCTGCTAAACGCGCCTACCTTATTATACTTTAAAAACCATTGACTAATAAGGATTAAGACCAACTGCTTAAACCTAGCGGCGGCCGGAGTACTTAATTAAAAAGATAAGGATGATGAATAATAGTACCCTATTGCCTTCTTCTTTAAAGGATTATAAAATGCGGAATTATACTATAAAATCTATAATAAAGAGATGCTAGTAGTTATACTAGCTTTAAAAGAATAGGACGCAGAGTTGCAAAGTGTATTAAGCTTCCTAGTGATTATTAATTATAAGGCTTTAGAGTACTTTAGAACTAAAAAACTCCTTAATAAACGATAAATCTGATAGATGGATATACTCTTAAGATATAATTACTAGATCACCTATCGCCTTAGAAAGGAGAATATAATAGCTGATATACTATTGTAGAAAGATAAACTTATACTTATTTAGAAAGCTATAAGAGAAGCTAAGAGAACCCGTTAGCTTCTTAACCTAGCTTATATTATTTAGGATCGTCTTATAATAGTTCTAGTTAATCCTATAATACTTAAGGAACGCTTTTCTATTAATAATTTCCGAATAATAGAAGAAGTCCTTAATGCTAACTAAACCTACAAGTCGCTGCAACTAAAGCGAGAGAAAGCTACTAGAAAAGAGACTCCTTAGACCCTACTAGAGGACGGATTACTTTTATATAATAGAAGGCTAGTAGTTTCTAAAGAACCGGACAATCTCCGCACCCGCCTACTCTACTAAATCCACAATAGTATATCGATAGCTTACCCTAGTAGAACTAAGACTATATAGTTCCTTTAATACTACTATTAATAGCCTATATACTGCTGCGACGCAAAGAGGTATATTGCTAACTATTATAACTGCCGACGTTTATATAAACCTTAAGATAAGACGCCAGGACTCCTTAAACTACTACCTATCCCCTTATATATATAGGACGACCTGTTTATAGACTTTTATACTTTTAGATTAACTAGCAATAGCTATAATACTATATTTATTATAATTGACTAACTCTTTAAGCGGCATATCTACCTATTAATAATAAAGAAGGCTACTGCGCAGACCGCCGCCTCCTTATTTTACTAATATATCTAAAGGTTTAAAGGGAGCCCTCTTATTATTACTAGTGACTGAAGACCTTAGTTTATCTCCGACTTTATAAACGAGCTATTAATGCTAGCGCGGGTTAAGCTTTAGCTATCGACCTCCAAATACGCTTAGATAGATGGATAGACTAAGATTATTAACCAGATAATTGATATACGACTATACCCTTTTATTAACTACTTTTAAGATGATTAGGCCGACTTACTCCCTGCTATAGATGCTGCTAGCACTGCTTGCCTGAATAAGTCAACTGGCCTCTTTCCCTTTATAATCGATTATAGCTATAAATCCCGCTTGGATTTTAACTGGACCGCTTATACTACTAAGCACTCGAACCCTTAGGAGAAGCTAAATAGGGAAGAAGCGCAAGCATAGGCTAGAAGAATCGATAAAGCAGTCCAGTTTGCTTAAGAATCTATATTAGCAGCTTAAGAGAGATAATCCAAATAAGCAAATAAAAAGCGACGCTAACCTAACTTCGGCCTAAGAGACCTAGTATATATTATAAAGAGAGCTTAGAAAACAGACCGATTATTTAATAAGCTCGACTTCCCTATTATAGGCCCTTTTAAAATCATTAGTCTAATCTACTACTCTTATAAGGTAGACCTACCCCTATCCTATCAAATATATAATATCTTCTACGCCGATAGACTAAGGAAAGCCGCTAATAACCCTTTGCCTAGGCAGATCAACCTACTAGCAGAACCTATTATTATTAATACCTATTTAGAATAGGAAGTCGACCAAATCTTAGCGTCTGATATATAGCGAAAGTAATTCTATTATAAAGTTAGCTAGGTAGGATAGGATCCTAACGATTAATAGTACCTTGCTAGCAATTTTAAAAACGCGGCTATATTGCTTAAGAAGTTCTACTCTGATTACCTTAATGCCTTTAGGCCCTTGGCGAGATTGCAAACCTAGTTAGAAACCGCCTTTAAAGACGAACTCAACCTAGACCACCTATTAAATAATGCCCTTAAGAATAAAGGTTATTACCAAACGCACTAGTGATAATAGTAGATACCCTTATAACAATTTAACCTTAATAGAGACTAGGAATAAAGCATTAGACGCTAATGCACCTATTTGGAATATATAATAAAGACTACCTTCCCTTTAAACTATTCTTATAATTCACCGCCTTACTACTTGCTATTCTTTACTATTCTATTCCTTTATTCTCAATTCTATACTAGTACTTCTACTTAGATCTATTTCCTTATAAATACTTCTCCTTTCTACCACCTTTGCTTTGCTTTTACAAATTAATCAACTTGCTCTTCTAACCTATTGCTCTACTACTATATATTATATTATTGAACTAAACTACTTGGCCAACTATTATTATAAGCGAACTAATAAATAACCCCTTTCCCTTTAATAATAAGACTACTACGCCTGCTATTACGCCTACCGACTCCCTTAACGTATAAGACAATTCTATGATCGGTATTAATAATGCTATAGCCTTCCTAATAGAGGAGGACCCTATGCAAGCTGCCCTCGCCTAATGGCTAATGGATGACTAACCTATAACGCTAACCAGGCTAGTTAAAAATACCTCTTCCCCCTTAGCTATAAGTAATACAAATAGCGAATCCGAGAGCGACGAAGACGATAAACCTACGGCCTTGCTATCACCGACGCCCCTCCTATTTACAGACGAAGATAATGAACCTACCGCCTTACTAATGCCGACCCCGACCCCCTTCCCATTTAGAAATAGCGCTACCCCTAGCAAGAAGGTCCCTCTTAACTAACTCTATAATAAGTTAAAGAATAAGAATAATAAAGATAACCGACCTACGCCTATTAAGATAAAGAGGGATAGTATGCTAATAAAGAGGAAAGATAGCGCGATAATTAGAGAGTTACAACCTAGTAAGTTAAGACTCTTAAGGAATAACCTTTAAAAATAGCTACGCTAAAATATCTCTAATTAAGGCGAGACGTAGGTTAACCTAAGGCCTACTAGATTCAAAGCCTTTAAATAGCGCATTTAGAAGATAGTTGTAAAAGCTGCGCAAAGCGAGGAACGCCTGCTTACTAATATTAATAAAGTAGTCGCAAAGATTAAGGCTAAAGGAGGAACTTTTATATAAGGTAGCTATATAGTCTTTATTATACTATTTAAGGCAGTCGAGTTTAATTGCCTCTATAATAACCTTAATAAATAATCGCGCGAATTGAAAACCTTGCAAGCTAAAGTAAAGGAGGATACATTAAAGCTTAAGATATTATAAGATAAGAACAATAAGCTATAATAGTAAGTCGCCACTTATGCTATTATATAGAAGAGGAAGGCTACCCCTACTACTACTGCTAGCACTTCTGCCAAACGATAGAAGTCAAATTAGATAGATTAGCTAGAATAGATATACGAAAACTAATAATAATAATGCGATCTTAAGGATCTATACAATAGAAAGCTTATTAGCGCATTCGACAACCTAAACGAACTGGTCGAGACTACTATTAAGACTATCCATACTAAAGGTGATCTAATAAATGAAAAGATAAAGGGCTTCGTTAATAAGGCTGAAAATAGGATTATATACGACTTCATCTAAGAATAAGTTAAGATAAGGGCACCTTGCTTCTTAAGAGGGGAGGGGTGATATTACAATACAGTTATACTATAGTTGCGACAAAAGCATAAGAACTATCTAAGCAGAAATAGAGGCGAAACAGACTAATACAATAGATACGCCGCACCTTTACTATACCTTTCCTTTAGTAGATAGAATATGACTTATTAATAGAAATCGACTTCTAAGAGTCGTAGGCTAAGGAGAGCATATTAGGAAGAAGGCTCCCTACTTTGTATATACTCCTTAGCTTTAAATTCTATACGATTTGGCAGCCTTGATCTTAATGACTTTATCGACTTATGCCTTGCTTCCGCCGTCACACCTTTTATATGGCCTTACTTGACTCTTTATACTTAAATAACCTGAAAACAGTCGAATAAGCCCTCTCTTATACTAACGCTAATAAATAGCGATCTGCGATTAACTCTAAGTATAATTCCCTTGCTTATAAGAATATATAGGTGGTAATAAAATGCTTAAAACTCTTTAAAGATAATAGAGTACTTGGATTGAGACTTATCTTTAAAATAAAAAGAGATTAAAATGGGG
Source organism: Diplocarpon mali (assembly GCA_024741835.1). Lineage (NCBI taxonomy): Eukaryota > Fungi > Ascomycota > Leotiomycetes > Helotiales > Drepanopezizaceae > Diplocarpon > Diplocarpon mali. Next base: position 96,142 of record JAENRP010000027.1, read on the forward strand.
AAATCTCCTAATAGAAGGTTAGATTCGTTATATAAGGCTATATATAATAACAAGGTCGAGATTATAATTAGACATTTGCTAGAGTTTGCAAATCTGCAGTTTAAAAGATCGCAATTGCGCTTATAGCGCTATACAACTTTAAGCTAGATTAGTTCGATATTAAAACAGCTTTCCTTAATTTAGAAGCTGACTTTGACATTTATATCAAGTTACCTCTTAGATATACTTAAGATAAGGTTATTCTTTTACCTTAAGACTACTATCTTAAGCTTTTTAAGGCCTTATATAGCTTGAAGTAATCTCTATAACTATAGTAAGAAAAGCTATAGTCTAAGCTATAAAAGCTTGATTTTCAACCTTTTAATATTAATAATTGTATATATATTAACTGCGCCTCTTAGATTCTTATTATTACCTATATTAACGACTTCCTTATAGTAGTAAAGAAGGGTAATATATATAATAAGTTTAAGAGAGATCTTCGCAACCTTTTTAAGATTATAAATAGCGAACCGACTAACTACTTCTTAAGAGTATATATAGTTAGAGATCGATAAAATAGAACGATCTTACTTTATTAAAACGCCTATGTTAATAAGGTTCTTAAACGTTTTTATATGACTAATTGCAAGAGCGTATTAACGCCTTTTGCTAGTAGCTATAAAGTTCATATAGTCAAATTTGAAGGCTAAGCCACTTTATAGGAAGTGAAGCTATACTAAGAGATCTGTGGTTCTTTATAGTACCTTGCGCATTATACGCGTTAGGATATACTATACTACTGCTCTATTCTTAGCAAATTCCTTACTAACCCTTTGCTATAATATATAGTAGCTTTAAAATGAGTTTTATAATACTTATAGGGAATGCGATTCTATTATACTACCTTTAGAAGTAAAATAACTGACCTAGAGCTTTAGAAATTGCATAGCTACTGCGATTCTAATTAAGCAGGTAATAGAGGAAGTAGAGCCTCCTATTCTAAGGCCGTCTTCTTCCTTAATAATAGTATAATTACCGCCTCCTTTAAGCAATAAACTATTATCGCTCTCTTATCTATAAAGGTAAAGTATATTACTATATGTAAATTCGTATAAGAGGCCTCTTAGATATGCTAAGTACTTAAGGAAATAGGCTATGCTAGCGACGACGCTACTAAAGTCGAGATGATTTGCAATAACTAAGGAGCCCTTTATCTTACTAAAAACCCCGAATATCATTAGAGAATAAAGCATATTGATATCAAGTTCTATTATATTCGGCAAGAGCTTCGGAAAGGCCATTTGGATCTCTAGTATACTAATACTAAAGACAACGCTGCCGATGGACTTACTAAGAGCTTAAATAGCTTTAATTACGCCGCCTTTATTAAATTGTTAAATATAAAGGTTTTGCACCTTAATTAAGAGGTGATTTTTTTTATACCTCTATTATAGGGTGATTTTTTTTTACACTTCTATTAAGGGGTGATTTTTTACTCCTGGGCCAGGCCTGCGAGTTGATTTTGACTTACTAAGGAGTGGATTTCGCGCTAGCGAACTCTACTCTATTTCCTATATCTATAGGTTGATTTTTTATACGAAACTGTAAATTATAATAAAAGTTATAACGTTATATGTGTTGCTAGCAAGTACCTTTAAAGGTCTCTCTAAAGGGGTGTGTTGCAGGTATGCCTATTATATATTTGTCATATGATCTGTCATATAATATATTATATATATAATGTGTTATATAACTTGCTATATAACTTAGTAGCAGCCCTTATTAAATAGCTTGTAGTTAGAGAGCTCTTATGAATTAAGATATAAGACACCTAATATCGTCGTTTGCACCTTATACTTCTTTATACCCTCTTCTAGTTTACTATCAAGTTCACTATCAGAGAACCTTCTTGCTACAATTATCAAGCCGTTTATCAATTTTTGGAGCAGCTCCTAGCAGAGCTCTAACGAAAGATTTAGAAGCTGGCCACAGACGATGTTGACGGGGTTATCGAAGGCCTTATAAGGCTTAGGTCTACGTTTTCTAGGATACGTTCAGTCTGGTCGGGCGCGATGAAGCACTGATACCTTTGCTACAGATCCGAAACTTGACAAAGCCATCATCTCGGAATTTATGGTAGGACACCTCGAGACCCGAGATAACGATGCCGAGCCGTTTAAGCTACCCTGGGGCGCTTTGGCAATAGTGATATGCGGATGCATGGAATTGTGAGATGCACAGCATCACTTCGCCGGGCTAAGACTCGGAATTGGGACACGAATGCTTCCAAGAGCGCGATACTGCAACGTTTTGGTGAGAAGTTTCAAAACCGACACAAAGAGATCGTTATTCGCTTTTAGCAGTTCTCGGTGATCTGCTCTTCGTCATCATGGCCATTCTCGTATCAGAGTTGCTTCCATGCGCAAAGGGGCTCCGTCACAAGAGCCGCGTACCGAAAATGCAATCAGGCTCTTTTCCTCGGCCTAGCCAAAGAAAGCTTCTGATAACGTATCTAAAACTTGGAAAGAGATCAAGTGATCTCTTTCCAAGTTCAAGCTATACTAGATTTATTTGGTCTTTGTCTACTAGCAATGACTTGGATGTTTACGAGCGTGGCTGGGAACGAGAATACTATCATTGTTATTTTCAATAGCGCAACTACTTCAGGTTATCTACGACTCTTTCGCAAGCAATCACCAGTCTCATATTTCTTTTTTGGCGAAGTTTCTCGGCCAGGAAAAGCACTCCATGTGACTCATGCAGTGAAGCCCGCGCTGAATTCGAGGTGGTATGATTAGTATTACCTACCTATGCATGACCTTAGCGGATAGTCTCCACTGAACTTAGTACCTCGTGACATCTTACTATGAAGCAAAATGGCATTGAAGGGAAGTGACGGAGGCCGCTATAATCATGGTCAAATATAATTCAGTCACCTCTCCAAATTAACAGTGTCGGGGGCGTTCAATGTATTTCTATAGACAGATTGTTAGGTTAATTTACGGGCAATCGCTATTATTTTTCTGGCTAAACTCAGGATATGTTGATTTGAACTCAGTGGCATCCACAAACAGTTATCTTATAATATTTTGTTTTTGATAATGACCGGCAGCTAGCCGAAGTCGGTTCAGGGGTTCGTCGCTAATTCACAAGGACAAAAAACCATCTTGTGGCGCAGGACTGGAAACATCTGTTGCCATATAATCTGCGTTCCTTGACGAGCTAACTTCTCTTGCCTCTATATCATTCATGCAGGGTGTATATAGATCACATAGATTATCTCGCATTAGTTTCCAAAAATTGCTCTCTGTTCTCTGAAGATTTCGTAGCGCAATGTAGGCCCTTGTTTACGTGACCGATCGTGCCCGAACGGCGACTCAAAACCACTTTGCAGCGAGTTTTTATGCAGAGGAGATGAGACAGATCGATGCACTGTCGAGGATGTTTCTGGCTGCGGCTGCAAAGATCCGGATATCGGTATTACCACTGTTGACTATTACGATCGGGCGTAGTTACCGGCGCAGTCCACAATCATTCACGACTTCGAGATAAAACACGACTAGTGCCCCGTAGATTGTAGAGAAAATTTTCCTAGGGAAATTTAGGAATATATCCCTGGCACTTTTGTCTGAGTCTAGAAATATCTTTTATTATAAAGGATGAGATATGAGACTCAAAGTAAGCTTTTCAGGCAGGGCTTTTGATCTTGCAAAATCACCAAGGCTAATATTTGAAAGTGTCATGGCTCCTGGATTTAGATACCAGACCCTGAATTAAGTGCTGTACCGAATACTAGATACTATGTTTCTGTCACTGGATATCATTCATTACAACTGACAAATACAGGAATCTGCTCGAATCAAGGTCAGATTCCAGACCAGCTGCAATCCATCGGCGACACGTTGGCCAAGATCTGGCCATAGGAGAATAAAATCGAGGCGTATATGTATCACGGCCGTGGTTTATCTAAAGGTCAGCTGTAGGACTGCTAAGACTTTTCTAAGAACTATAAGATCGTTGACTTTAAGATGCTTCTCAAAGCAGGCACTGGTTTCACGCAGGTAATCAACAATTGTATCAAGATTCAAAGTACAAAAGGCTGGGAGAATAGCCTAGACGCCTACGAATATTATGAGCTCGAATTTCGCCCTCTCGATGTCGAAGAATTAAAGCACGACTCCTATCATAGTGACTATCTCAAGACCTTTTTTAATATAAAATGCAACACGAAGCACCAGTGATCTAGAACCCGAAGGTATTGACGGTAGTAAGATAAGATCCTTTGCCTATCGACTCTGCAGCTGATTCGTAAGTCAGGCTATAAAGCTGAACGGCGATGCTAACCAGTTACCCACCAACTTCCCTAGTCAGTTCCTGGGCGGAGGCGACAACGGGAACACCATCATATTAAGTGTTGGATTGACAAGGTGTGCACACGAAGAGGAAAGGGGAATCGTTTCTATTGTCATTGTATTAGTTATTAATGATTATTCTAAAAGGAGGGAGGGAAAATCTAAGAGTGATGCTACCTATGCTAAGGCTTTGCATATGACACCCTACGTGACTGATATTCACTCTATTCCTACATTAAGTCTCGTGAGGGCTCTTAGGGCATGCGAAGATTGCGACAGCCGCACTGATCTCGAGTTTATATTCTTTTCTGAAGATTAGTCTATGGACAACTTTGTCGGTCAGTAACGGCGGCTGTGATCACGGGGGGCTGGTGAACAAGACCGACGGCAAGTGGTCACTTGATCATTTCGAAACAACCCGTACCTGCGTATACCTAAAAACATCTAATGGATGGATAATGTAAATTAGATGAACTACACTATGTTGAATAACATAAGAGACCAGTGTAGAAACCAGAAAATATAGGAATCTCGTGACATAGGTCACATGATCGGCGATAGGCCGATAGGAGGATAAATAGGGCTCCATTTTGTACTTAGGAATAGCGCGCAACGCCATAGCATATGAATATACCCCTAACTTGGGAATTGTTCCTAACACCTCGTCACGGATAGCCCAATTGTGGTGCTTCCCTCTCTTGTTTTTGGGTCTTCCCTGAGGCCTACTCTTGTGTGTTTTCCCCTCAGTTCTTTACCAGGAGAAGTTTCTCAGTCAAATCATTTAAAATCTAAAGCTAGTGTTAGAAATATACAAGGATCGGAGATTAAGGCTTAGTAAGCATACCTTGTATATATACTCCTATAGCTCCATAGAACTCATGATCTACTAAGTACAGCTTTAGATTCTGTCAGCTAGCTTTGAAACTGTATCTTGACATTGCAACCCTGCTTCCCCGACAGTATTCATGCGAGAAGTTGAAGACCAGAGCTGAGATTATATTCGGACTTTATGTGACTTTCTTAATCAGTCATTATTGAGACATACGTATTCAGAACTTAGAAAATGAAAAATTAGTCTATCTACGTACCCAAGGGTATGGCTTCGCCTAAGAATTCTCAAGGGAAATTTATAATACGCATTCTCGAGACCTTCAAATACTGGTAATTCTGCTCTCCATCCTCTATTCAATCTTCGGATTGCAGTCACTATGTGAGATTTAAGCCTGTGAACTTGAAACTCACGATAATAAATATTATACTACAGGCGGTTCTTTTCAACGCTGACAATTTGGAAGAAAACAAAATATTGATAGATCGCATCAAGCCTAGGTAAAAGTCCAGTAACTTACAAGATCACCATGATCAGTTTTATGCCAAGTCAATGCGAATCTCCAGTCCTTACCCAGGCAAGGAATACTTGCTTTAGAGAGCATGCCAATCCAAAGCGCACCGGAAATTTCGTGCAAAATAATTGCATTATTAAGCTCAAGACACAGAGTTGACTGCATCCTTGAAGTTCTCATAATACTCTTTGTTACCCCCACGACAGTTGATGTACGATTTCTTACTCTTCACCGCGAATTTCCGCATGGTTGAAGGTCGACATCTTAGACAGAGAACACAGCGGTGCCTCGAGCCCGGCATATGTAACTGCACTAGGTGAGATTTACGACTGAAGATCCGCGAAATAGGTAGATCGTGGGGAGCAAATACCATGCACTCCAAAATAAGAGAGTATTTTCATAGGGTCATAATGTTGATATACACACCTGATTCAAATTTTGAATACAGTCTCAACCTCCCGCTTTCTCCTGCTGTCAGAGTAAGCTTCGTGTAGTACATCTGGAAAAGAGGTCAAGCTGCTGACATGAGACTCATGCAGCGATGGTGATCCATAATTGTCGATTCTGAGGCCCAAGGAACACCATCCAGCTTAACCCATATGATTGACATTGCGCTTCGCTTCTGCGACGTATTTTGAATTCAAAGGGATCCAGTCAATTACAATTGTTACCCAAGTTGGCTGCACTAGCCGTGGCAACAGAGGTTTCTCCGCAACCTTGTCTTGTCGACTAAAGCTTGAAGTGTCTAAAATTCCAAGACGATAAATCGATTGGATCCATGACAAACTTCATATATTTAGATATTCGAGGAAAATATCCATCAAAAAATAGAATAAAACAAAGTAGGAATTTTTTTTTTTTGAAAAAAACCCCTAATGAAACTCGCTAATTCCTTACTTAGAGGCTACACCTAAAATCCCAGTAATCAAACGAACATCACCATGGCATCGGCAAGAACCGGGCACAGATTGCGGGTCAGCCCCAAGGCCATCACAGAGTTGTCAGAAGACTCCACCATGTTGCTAGCGAATATGCCGTCCGATTAACAGCGCCTGGCAGAGAGTCTTCTCAGCACAGAGGCCTACGCGGAGTCTTCGAGGGCCGCAAACCTGCCAGGCAATGATCGCTGGAAACAACACAATCTCAATACGTAGGCTAGATCTCAAATTCAAACACGGTCTCCTAGATAGACCCCTAGAGGTGCTCGAATCACGCCTCCCGGATTCCAGATTGAAGATTCTCCAGCATCCCCACGAAAGAGCCTTCTCCAACCAGAATCATATGTTTTATTTCGTAGATTCAAGCGACGAGATCGACATACTCACTCCGCTTGTGTCAGGGACAATCTTCCCTTATGATGCATCACAAAAAAACCATTGAAGATGTGCGTCACGTCAAGCGTGTGCAACCTGATTGAGAGGTGTGATGTGTCGTAGATGGATCTACTCTCTCATTACCTAGTCAGAGCAGTAGTCGACACTGCTTAGGCATCGGACTTGTTAGGAGAGACTCAATCAAAGCCAGAATGTCAGAAAGTGATCGTATCAAAGCCAATCTGGGAGTCTGATCCAACAACACATAGTGCTGGACAATGGGAGATTGCTTAGAAGGGATTGATGACGAAAGAAAGATTCCTGAGCAGAGCTAGCCGCTTTGAGTTTTGGAAAAAGTGCAGAGCGAAACGGAGCCTCAAGTACTTAGTATATGCCTGAAATAATATACAAGTGCTGTCTGTGCGTAATTCTACCGGTTTCTATTAATAGGGCTTATATATAAGGGGTATAGCTAATGATTTATTTATAACAATTCGCCGCTTTTTATATTGAAAATCAACGCTTTTAATATGGATTCTTTATTTAGTATACTAACTCTAAAGACACTTATAAAATAGACCTTTTATAATAAACGAGTACGCTATTAGACTCTTTATTTTAATACCAGTTGGACTTAAGATTAGATCGCCTTTTAATTGAACCTTACTTAACGTTAAGTTCAATATGCTCTATAGACTCGATTGACTCTTTAATATTATCTTTAAGGTTATAAAGCTTATTTAAATACTCTATAACGAAAACACCTTATTTAATAGGTTATAGCCTTAAGAGCAAATCAATATACTCCTTAGGCTAATATTCCTTTAATTCTTTATTAGAACGTTGGCTTCTATGCTATTTATATAGCTTTTAAGAAGGAAGGCTTCGTTCGACGAATTGCTTATCGAAAACCAGTCCTTATATATACGAATCAGATCTCTCGACTTTAATAAGCTCTTAAGTATAAGGATTGGACTAAAGAGCAATAGTTTTCAATCTTATAAAGTGATAAAACGTAGGTTAATCTTAAGAAATATATAAAGGAATAGATCATATAAGAAATCAGGTCTTAAGAAGAATATTACCCTAATTGTATTAAGGATTAATATTAAAGGAAGATTAGATAGATGTTTTAAGAAATAATATTAAGGAAATACAATTGGTATTAAGGGTTATTTTAGGAAAAGGATTAGGAAACGATAAATAAAGGTTTATACTTTAGAATTATTATCCTAAAGGTTTAAGAGATTCTATAGTAATATCCTAAGCTTGAATTCCAATAGGATAATGTAAAAGGGCACGCTTTTAAATATACTCAATTAGTATTTAAAGCAATTGGGATTACCCCTATCTTTTAACCTGCGAATTCTCCTAATTTAAACCTAATTAAGATAGTATAAGATAAAATGAAAGATTATATTAAGGGTAAATATCCAAAGGTTTATCGATCTTATAAAAGACTATATAAAGCTATAAAGGAAGTATAGGAATTAATAACAATTAAAAGGATTAGAGAATTAATTAGGGAAATATTAGAGAGATATAAAGCTATAATCGCAGCAAGAGGAGGCTATATAAAATATTAAGGAAATTGTAAAAGCAGCATTGCCAAGTATCTAGTATATACAGCCTAGAATTGTATATTATTTACCTATAATACGAAGTATTCCTAAGGGGGCCTTTAGTAGAAGCAAACTGAATGGCCAACTGTGGCTTGGATAGTAGAGTAATATCATCAAAGCTGGGAGGATAGTCATTTACAGAGGCAAATATGAGATTTGAGGACCGGCTGACTGTTAAGAAGGGTTTTTACTTTTAGGATTAGAGATTTCCTTGGGGCCCATCGCAATTTCTTCTGAGAAATCTGATGTGCTGTAGAGTTTAGGAGATCTTTCGCTTGTCCGTACGTCGCTTAATCCCTGTTTACTTTTAAAATTGCAACTCTCTCGCCGCGGCTTCTGGGAGTCTCTCCCCGACATTAAGTTTCAGATACAAGCACGAAATATTACTTAAGCTCATCAAATATTGCCCGAAACAAAGCTTTTCATTTGTAATTGTCTCGTTTATTTGTTCTGATGTCGCCTTGCCTACCGTTACCCTGCTTGGTCGGACAGGAAAACGAGACTTTCTGAGGCGAGAAAATCAAATTAGTACTGACATGGGAGAGAAATGGGTGTTCAAGAGCTCCCCATGATGTAAAGGTAAAGCCCTTACAGCGTTCGCGAGGGTGCTCGATGCGGTCAAACGCCGATCGCGCTCATACTCTTCTCAAAGACCTCCATAGGCAAACACTTGGCCATAGTGATTGACAGCAGATGAGCGTGATATGATCAAGCCCTAGGCTCATATGAGTAAGAGAAAGCCCCAAGAAACCGAGTTTTTGTGTCGAAATCGTGCGTGACCTTCGAGCGCAACTAGTTCGAAATACTACTACGTTGTAGCGGACGAGCCTCACCACAGTAAAGATAGATCCAGTCACCAGATTCTCACATCATCACCCGCTATGGTCGGAATCTGACGGCCTCGGCCGGACTAGTTTCAAGTATTTCAAGACTCCGACTTATGGCAAGACTGAATGGTTCTCATCCTGAGTCAGTTCTAATTCTGTTCAATCACGCTGGTAGGTCTGAACTTTCCGACGAAGTCGGTCAGATGTTCCGTCTAGTAGCAGAAGTAAAGCAGATTGAATCAGAAAAGTGCGGTTTCCTCAAAGTCTCTGTTGAGGTAATGAGCCCAACGTTAGCAGCTTGAAAGTTGTTAGAGAGTTGTTTTGGAGTGTTGACTTCTCAAGCGGTGCAGCTTTGAGATACACCACGGCCTCAAGATCCTCGACTTCAGTCTGACTGCAGAGGAGAAGTTCAGCGGTTTGAAGAACCACCATTGCAGTCACCAGCTATGCAATTTGCCCGGTAATCATGATAGAAGTTAGCAACACTCACAGCTAGTGTGGATCGAATGCGAGGCCCGAGAGAAAAGTCGTGACCGGGTGATGGCCTGCAGCCAACCCTTCTATCATGTCAACGCTCTTCGCCATTTTCTCTGCAGATTCCAACCCCAGATACCTGAAGCATGGCCAAAATGTATCTGATTTCGAAACACATACTCGCGGTTCTGTTCACTCGGAGCTCCTCCGCCCGGATGCGCTTTTACCCTCGCGCCAGCAGGCAATGGTAGCAATCCGTCTCGATAGATTGCTGATGGACAGATACGTACTAATGGAAGCTACAGTACTTTTGATTTCTACCTAGCTGACGGCAAGATCACCGAGTCGGAAGGTAGAAGAGTTGCATAGTCACCGGTGCGCTCAGCATTCTCCCACTGTCATAAATTCTGGAAGTGCTAACATGGTGTTCAGATGCACCAGCGACACCTTTCTTCCTGTCGAGGATCTTGGAGGCGTCCAAGGTAAGGGATGCGGAAATGGTCGGGGCAGCATTCGAGAGAGTGGCACGGTTGGTTTGCGACGCCGGTTGAGGCAGAGGTCCCCTTTTCTGCTGCTTGCGGGTAGGCCGCGAAACAACATTTGAGGAGATAGAGAGACTACGATGATTATATTACCTTGACTCGTAGCCGAGTGGTAATAAAAAGTTAGCAGGCTGGGGAGGGAGGGCAGGTATTGGCAGAGAACGAAAATTATGAAGCTGCAGCGAAACTGTAGTCTATGTTTGAGACATACCTTTCATTGGCCTCAGCCGTGCCATATAAAACTGTCCCGTTTTATGGCATTGGTACTTGCTGCCAATGCGGCACACCTCGCAGCAAATACAACGTAGAATAGAGTTACCATGTCAACAGCTGCTACAGTTACGTGATAGTAAAATGAGATGGCAAACGAACGTGAAGAGCTCTACGCTTGTTCGATTTCAATCACGCGTGTATGATGTCAAGATCACCCCTCCTATGCACACCCCATAAGCCCACGAAGACGCCTAGCAGAACCCGGCTCAAATCGTAAATTTAACCCAACGCCGTCATGCCATCGTTAACCCCGTTTCCCCAGCCCACCTTCACTTCCCAACACTGGCTAATCCTTCGCCCTCCTTCCTAACAACCTTCCTCGGCAATACCTCCACTTTACGACTCAGCAGACCCCTCAGCTCAGCACTGATTACCTTCGGCCTTTGCTCCTCTAGTTCCTCCTCCTCTCCTTTAGCTTTAGCCTTGCCTTTGGCCTTTGCTTTTCCAGCAGTTACACTTGCACCCACACTAGGACTTGATCCTCCAGCTGCAGCACTCCCACTATTGGTGCCACCAGACGTGGTAGTATCAATACTAGAAGTGTTGGCCACAGGAAGAGCAGAAGCCGAGGAGGAGGGTAGAGAGGCGGCAGCAGTCCGCTTTCGCAGTTTTGGGGCGGGGAAGTTGGATTTCTTGTCGATGGCCTCGATGGTGCGCTGATAGCGGCGGAACAGCGCTTCGGCGCGAACGAGAGTGGATTCTAGGTCTATGGTCGTGGAGAGCTCGTTCACTGGTACACATCATATCAGCTTTCCTTCCAATCGAATCTCGAGGATGGAAAGAACTGGACATACCGTATTTCAGAACCTCATCAAAATGCTTGAGGTGCTCCATGATCACATCTCTGTGTTTCTCCAGGATGGCCAGCGCGATGAAGAGGTGAAAGCCGCTGGTGAGGTAGTCTGCCCAGAGCACTTCCCATAAATGAAGTACATCTAGCCAGGAGAACTCGCGCTTGTACCATACGAGCAGCATGCGAAAGAAAAAGAAGAAATTCGTCGAGTCGGCACTCTGAAGATGTAAATATAACTTGGGGTCCATGAGCTGTACTAGATTATCGAGCGCGAGAAGCTGTTTCCTCATGCCACTCTGATCGCGAAGAAAGTTGCGCTCCATGCGGTCCATGAAATGTTGAAAACCCCAGAACGCGATAGCGTCATCCTGCATGACCGCATAGATAGGAGCCAGTAGATCTGACATGCCCTGTACGTACCCAAGGTCACGGTTATACTCGTTGTATGTTAGGAGCATGTCTTTCATCTGCTCTAGATGGACGTTGGTCCCAACATCCGCGAACGGCGATGAGGGATCCGGATGAGGGGTATCCTCGCCCGCAAACAGTGGGATATTACGATCTGTCCTATGCACGTCTTTCTCTGTTGGAAGAAACCCCAAAAATGGGACATGTCAGTCTATGCTGCGACCTGTGAATAGAGGAACAGAATGGCAAACCTATTCGACCCTTTTGCTCTCGCCACCACTCGCCTTCTTCTCCTTCTCCACCAAGATCCACCAGTCGGTCCCACCATGCGCCTTTAAGCTTGACGTACTCGTCGCGGAGTCTGGCAGTCTCTGCCGTTCGCTCCTCGGCTGTAGAATGCCAGTCGTAGACATCGAGGAGGAAGAGCCAAGCTTCTTTCCGGACGCCGTCATCAGCATCCAGGCCGCCGTGAAATATTCTCTCCTTGACCTCATCCACGGTGACCGATAACCTCCCGGTTCTTGGGTCGAAGAAGCTATTCCACTCGTTTAATGTTACTGTCCTTCTCTTCTCCTTCATGCTCAGAGAGCCCATCTCGGTATCCAGCAGCTCAAAATCCCCTACATCAGTCTCCTCCATCTCCAATACATCCCTGGCAGTCCATATCCTCTGGTCCCGGTCTCTCGCGCTCTGCTCCGCAATACCCATCGCCCACCTCGCCAGATATATCCTCGCGCTATCGAATTCCTCCTGCAATGTCTGCACTTCTGGATTCTTCAACAGCCTTCTCATTTGCGGCGGTATCTTGGGATTATCTATCACCGAGTCCGCTGTTCTTCTTGTAAATGTAGTAACCTTACTGAACTTCTCCATCAAATTCCAGCCAGCCTCTTTGACAAACTTCGTGACGGGATCCATGGCCGCGTCTCTGGGACTTCTCGAGCTGGACGGGCCGGTACCTGCCGCTCCGCTGACATTGGCCCCACTGCTAGATGGCCTCACTGGAGCAGCCGTCACAGGCTTCCCGCCGAAAGCCTCCTTATCCTCTAAGCTCGGCTCAACTAGATAGATATTCGGCTCCGCACCACTCCGCTCAATATCCACATAGCGTCTCAGCCATCTCAGCACCTCGTCCCCACCCCAGAACATCTCCCCGCTCGCTCCAAATGGGTCAAAATTCTCCCGCGCATGTCTTTTCTTTTGCAGAATCGTGGACTGGCACTCAGAATCGTGGAAGAACAGCGCAGGGAAGGAATCGCCAGCTCGACTGTTGATGATGACGCTACCAAACCACCATCCCAGGCTTGGCGGCCGTACCAACAAACTGTATATGGCGGATACAGGGATGGCAAAGGCGTAGTGGCCAATAGAGCCTCCGCTGGTAGTCGTCGTCGGGGGAGGAGGGACGAGGTATGACTGCTTGGGGGGAGAATCGGCTTCTGCCAAATCGACCTTGATATATGTATCCCGGGCATCACCCAGCGAGTGTTCGGGTACCCAGGCAAGGAGAAGGGAGGCGGCTGCCTTCGCCTTCGCAGATGTTGAGGAAGAAGATGCAGGGCGGGAGTCAGGGGCGGGTTTCTGCTGCAGGAGAGCGATGTAGCCGGGTATGTTATCTTTTGCAGATGGAGTTGGGTGGATGTAGACCTGTGGGCTGTTAACAACTTCATGGCTCTTGACACCCAGCTTCCACCATCTCCGTCGCTATGGACAAGGGCTATTACTTGCCTTGCTCTTGGAGTATAGGAGTTTGACGCCTCTGCCTGAACTGGTGTGTGTTATGGTGTTGTAGTCGCCCTCCTCGTCGTCGCTCATGGCGTAGAAAGAGTTAGAAGGCGATGTTGGCCGCGCGGGGCTCTTTGACGATGTCATTGTTCGAGTGGCTGCTTTAGCTTTCAGGAGACTTCGAGCTTATGTACAGTGAAGCTCTAGATGTAGAGCAAGATGTGGGAGTTCATTTCATTTTGTGCTTCTTAGTTCAGTTCCTGGTGGTGTTATGTTACGAACTCTTGTAGTCGATTGGTGGCGGATGACACAAGTCAAGAATGACGCGTTGGTCCTTGCGCGGCCGCGGGGCAAGAAACTCTAGGCAACTTCGGGTAAAGATGAAACTTCGTAAACATATACAATCCGGGGAATGAAATGAATTTACCATCGCAGCCAACATTCAATCAAGTTGCCGCTTACAAAGATTAATCCTTCTTGGTTAATGTTCCGCGCTAAAAAATGGCGGCTCTAGTCGAGTTGCTGTTCTCTTTGTCCGATGATGGTAACTTAGTTACATGGGTATGTGAAACCCCTGAACCGCATTTTCTATACTCTTTCTTTTCACCCTCCCGGCAACGCTTCAAAAGAAGTCGGGGATGGCTTACTCGGCGCCAATATGTCATCAGTATTCTTCCGCTTCAAATCCTGTCTTCTGCAAGGCCCGATTTCGTATATCATTATGTACCTAACCTTGATTGTCCCAAGTTTAAAGCCATGCAGCCTGCGATTTCTATCACGGTCTTCTCTTGTCCTCAGAAAATACTTGGCCGAGATTGACTGGGGGGGGGGGGCTGAATCGGGGTGGCAGAATAAGACTATCCACGATTTATATTAGTATGGAGGGTTTCACTTACAATCAGCTCTAGGGTAGAATGACCTCTTAGCTACCATCTGGTCTCTTCTGCAGCTTCGTTGACTTCTTGGTTGATATTTGGCGCGCTTTCCAAGTCTCATTTCTGTAAAATTCTCAGGCGAATGCCGGCTGCTAGGCGCCTAGCCACAACAGGCCAAGCTTTATTCTTGAACAGATCTCTGTAATCGATAAAATGTAAACTTTGCACCTCGCAATTATCATATATCTTGCCTTACCGTTCATTCAATTTTGTTACGTTGTCGGACCTCTCTTCCCTTCCCAAATACATTTTCTGTTGTGCTGCAAAGTATATAGATGTTGTAGTGAGCGTCAAGACAGCTCATACTACAGGTACACGCCGTTACTACTAGCAACATTCGGTGAAAAAAAATGTCAAACGCGAATTGTTGCTCTACGTCGAGTTCTGCCTCTATTCTGCCTCTGTTCGGGCTGTGTCCTGCTAATAGCAGGGCGAGGATAGTACCGCGCGTAAAGATACGATCTGACAAAGCTTACCTGAGTTGTGGGGAGTAAATTAAATGGATGGAGGGTCTCTCTGAGATGGGATAAGTTGCTGAAAGCGTATAATGGGATATAGAGCTCGCGATTTGTGTTGAGGTAAGGTAGATCGGTTTACGGGCTGCGGGGGTCAGGGGCTCGCTTGCTGTAACCGAGGCAGGGGGGGCAGCTGAGATGGACTGAAATTTGAGATGATAGCGCGACTAGGAATTGTGATGGCGAAGCTTAGCATTTGCTGTTCTCCCCTCTTTATCTGCTTGTCTACTTCTCTCTCTCTCTCTCTATTTAATTCTATTCTAGCTGCTGTTTGGCGGATATTTTTCTATCTTGCGTTCTCGACTGCACTCGTTACCCGAGGCGGAATTCCGCGTTTGATAAGACTTGCTTGCCTCTATACTGAACTCCAATAGCTAGTTCAAGGGCCGAGATGCTGGTTAAAGGACTTGTAGGGTTGACTCCGACTATCAGATGGCATCTGAGGATTTCGAAATAACCCTCTTATGATCCGTCATTTTGACTCACCAAGCGAGCCCTAATTAGAGTTTAAGCTTATGAGTTTTCCTCTCCAAGAATCTTTGTCATGCAGATCTGACTCTATCCTATCAATCAGAGATGCGTGAATTACTAATTTTATCGACGCTGATAAAGAAACGCCAAGACTCTGCCTGGGCCGGAAGCGGCTAGATTCTGCTTGATGCCCTAAAACTAAATGCCATCAACTACGGGGATGTCCGCAAAATTATCCCCTACAAAATAGATGGCATTCTTATTCCAGCAGGTTCCTCTTAGGCATGAGATTAAATGGAAAACTTTAAAAAGGATGATCATTTCATCTTTCCATTGCCCTCTGTGAGGGTCGCTACTCAGAGTCAATAAGAGTTCAGTAGTACCTACTTTGGCTACACTTACAACTCACGACCTTCGGATTATTCTGAATGTGATCAGACAGATCACAATTTCATATGAGACCGACGCTGTAACCAACTCAGCCAAGAAGGCAGGTGCCTGTAAGGCGGCGTAATTTATCTCCAAATAGATGTTAGTTGATGACAGTCGGAGCCAGCTCCGAGAATGCCTCCTGTTTTGTGGGGTTGCGGCAGGGAGAATTTAGTATAGCTCTGAGGATAATAGACGAGGTAGAGCGGTTCGCAGTTCGAAAGGAAAAAAGAGTATATTCGGACCGAGCAAGGCTATCATATATATTGTGCAGAGGTATTGATTGTATGATGGCTCAAGGAAGATGGGTCTTGACACCTAACTGCATGCGGTCATCCCGATCTCTTGTTTGGGAAGGGAGGGTGAGTGATTATTTGAATTCAAAAGTATTTTGACTATAGTATTATTATATGTTAAAGTTACATCTGGTCGTCCTCTCTCTGATCCTCTGGGACCGGCAATCAGCTGAAGCGCATGCTCAATTTATATATGAAGCCGAATAGATCACATCCGGATAATATCGCGGACCGCAGATTAGCCGCCGGTTGATATCTGTACTATAAGTAGAATGGCTCGGATCCATCCCGAGCTCCAATCACCTGCACGGACTACGGACATAACGAAGTCGATAAATGTATAGTAAGCCAATAATAAATAGATTGATCGATACCCTAACTGGGACAGTCGTGCGGACTTAACTGCTCTGTACTACCTCTCTTTTTTTCCTGAAGACAGCATGGGTGGAAACTTCATTCATCCCCACCCGTATAGAAGAGAATCAACTGTTCGAAAAACAGGCATTAATATTCAAGATTGTAGGCTCCGTGCCGGTATCGATATTCACGTGAATGAAGTCGAGTACTTGAATCAAAAATGCATATATAGTAAAGTCTGTATTTTTCCGTATCTACTATATAGGGCAGAGATAGTACCTTTATACCTCTGAATTCCCTCCCTCCTATATTCCTCTTAGCCTAGTACGGACATCCTTCCGAAGTCCTCGGGCTGTATAGCCTTCCGAAATCCAGATGAAACCCCTCCGATCGCATATGATATATCTCTGCAGGATGATCCTAGGAATAAGGGGAACTTGTCTATCATACAGGAATCTGCGTACCAACAAGATTGAAGTCTTGCTCAGAAACTTGTATTTCAATTGATTAGTCTAAAATCAAAAAGAAATTGCAAGTTCAAATAGCCCCATGAACACTCAAGCTATTCCATTAACCAGTCCGCTTGAAGGATCCAGGCCCCGCAATAACTTTTCAAAGGCCAAGACACAAGTTCGTACTCTGAGTGTTTATGGTGCCTTGATAGTGGAGATTGATGAGTAATTTTGGGCCCTTGGTGTCTTAGAACTGTAACAACAAGGGAGTGGCTAGTAGTAGCGACAGTAGGGTATTGCAGCCACAGCTCATTTAGCACCGCATGCTATTTGCAAAAACAGTCCGATACCTAGACCACATTGTATTCCTCCTCTAAAGACAAAGGATTGACGATAACCCGCTACGCGTCAACAGTCATCGTCTCCTGAATTTCTTCTGGATCAATGTAAATCAAAAGGAAAAAGAGCCCCCGGGGTAGACCGGCACGCGGATCCGTGAAGAAGGACTGGGATTCATATTCAGCCCACTGCTCGTTCCTGCTAGTACGCAGTATGCAGTGCTTTGTACTGAGTAAGGTGTGTACGGAACGACAACGGCAAAAGCTAAATATTACCGCTGGTACGGGATTGCCAGAGCATCGATCAAAATGACATGAGGCCACAAGGCAGACGAACGCATAGCACGTAAAAGTTAGCCCACGCCGCTTTTGACCATGCGGTAAGCGGATTGGAGATGTCAAAGTGTTGAAACAAAGGCGAGTAGAATACATTATGTATCTTGAAACAAAAGGGTAAGGAGTGGCAAGATTCAGAAAAGCGATTACATCCTGTCGACTATGCATCTACTCGGTGTAGTCGTCAACCCTAGAGTATCAAGCATTACAATGAATTCCTAGCAGTAAGTCGGTTGTTTAGAAGGGTGGGGGTTCGCTTGTTGAAGTGGCGTGCGACTCGTGCCTGAGTGTTAGAATATACAAGGATTGGCTTATATAATCGTACCTTGTATATATACTCCTGCGGCTCCATAGGACTCAGAATCTACACCTTTAGATTCTGTCACTGAGAACAGAGGGAAAGTTGGGTATGGAGATGTCTGAACCTTAGGGCCTAATGCCTTTTGAACCGATTCCATACCGGATCACCTCTGTGGACACCTCGCTTAGCAGCTCTATATAGCAGTACCTAGAATTCACCGCCCCCTGGTCTTCGACATGCGCGTCGCGCCGGTCATGATGCTATCGCGTCGGTAGCTGCAATATTCTCCGGCTTCCTGAGATGACGTGGACCTTCACAGGCAAGACTTCTTGCGCAGGGAGAACGCTCGCCAGCACCGTAACGTGATCGTGTCAGCAGTTATCTTATCCCCCCTTTTATTTTCCGACAGAATCTAAAGGTGTCGATTCTGAGTTCTGTGGAGCTGCAGGAGTATATATACACGGTACGATTACATAAGCACAATCCTTGTATATTCTAACATTTTCGGTACTTCGAACCCCTTTCTCCATGCAAGCCAACGACGACATCAGAAGAATTTCGTGAAAAGAGAGCGAGGGTCGGATCGGTTTTCGAAGGATTAGGTGATTTTTGATTGTTGATTGTTGTTCAATAGGAAATGCAGTGTCCTGAAGTCCGGATTCCGGACGCCCCCCTTCCCCTGGTGACATTGGATGGAAGATAGCCGCTATACTGCGGACAAATCGTTACTCGCGCTTCGATGACTGTAAGCAATTGATACGTAGGTCTGGACTCACCGTGGCCATCTTTTTTCATGTCCAGGTATCTTTGAAATCTGCTCTCTACACACAGCCCGGTCGTTGCAGGCAGAACAGGCCTTGTTGAATTCACGGCATGGCCGACACGTGGTGGTGTAGCATCCGTAGAACGCTTCCAGGTGGGGGTCAGGCAGAGCTCGATTTAGCTGGCCGACCGCGTAGTGATGGCAGCTTGGTATGTAAATACCGCGAATCTTTTGTCGCGGGCCAAATAAAGGCCCCATTCGTCAACTTCCATCGGAGATCAAAGGCCGTCTGCAAGGGCTTCGTTCCTCCTGCCTACCGCCCTCCCCGTTTTTGCCCGGCGATCCCGAGTCGTGAGACGATGCGCTGACTGCTTCAGAGGAAGCGTAGATACTACGTCGCAGACCAAACGAAGACTACGTGAAAGCATGTTTACCCGGGCAAAGCCATACAAAAAGGTGTTTGTCTGGCCGACGACGAAGTATCGCCAAGCACATCACGCCCAGCCCGCTTGCCGACCCGCTCTGCCAAGCACCTGCGGCTCCGCTCCGCCCCGCTCCTCTCTTCCTCTGCCGAATCCTCCCCACCCAGAACAAGCAAGTCGCCCTACGCGGCGCCAAGAGATATCGAGAGATCTTGGCCTTAGGCTCGCTTGTCTTTTGTATCGTGGAGGAGAGGGGGGGAGGGGAGAGATGGGAAGAAAAGATATAAAGACACGATGTCCTGTCCTCTTGTTTTTTCTTGCTTCATTCCCTATCAAACTCAGTCCGACATCAATCGAGAGCGAAGGCGACGATGCATTGCTCCTCTCCCGCCCTCAGCGCCGCGGCGCTCGCCCTCAACGCCTTCGTTGTCGGTGCCATTTCCATCCATGAAATTAACGGCCCAAGATTTCTCTCGCCGTACGAAGGAAAAATGGTGGAAGATGTTAGTGGGACAGTGACTGCCATAGACAGGTGGGGGTTCTGGATGCGAGACACGAACCCGATTTTCGATGGCAAGGCATCCAACTCGATTTACGTGCAAAGCATTGGGACGGGTGTGGATATCGAAGTGGGCGATACCGTGCTAATTTCTGAGGCACGGGTTGAGGAACGCAAAGATCACAGGTATCATGTGCCTGTAACCCAGCTGAAGACGCCGCTACGCATTAATATGTTATCGAAGGGCAACAAAGTCACGCCGGTTGTTCTTGATGAAAGTTCCCCCGTTCCAACTACCAACTATTCTTCTCTGGATTACGGGGGCATATTTGGGTCGATAAGCGGATCGAGTGAGATCAGTCGTGTGAACCCGGAACTCCAACCCCTTAAATTTGGGATGGACTACTGGGAGACCTTGAGTGGAGAGCTCGTCACCATAAAGGCGCCAAAGATGATCGCCAGTGCCGGCTTTTTCAAGGAACTTTGGATCGTTGGAAAGTGGGAGGTAACTGGTATGAACGAACGAGGAGGTCTGACTGCGACAGAAAAGGGTCAGTAATGGGTTTCCCCTGCTTTTGTGCTCTGCATGTCTGACTCTTATGGGCAGATGCCAATCCCGAGGCACTAGTTGTCTATCCGCCGTTTGATGAAACCAGCAATCCCATAAACCTCAAGATCGGTGATAGTCTGGACGACATCACCGGAATCTTGACCGCATCTTCAGGCTACTACGTGATCAAGCCTCTGACTGCAGTCAAAGCTGGTGACTCGGTAGCCTCCGCGCAAGCACCTCCTACCTCTCTAGAATCCTCCGGAAACTGCACGCAGCTCACGCTTGCTACTTACCATGTGTACCAGCTCTCTCCAAAATCGTCCTCCATGACACCCATCGCGATCCAGATAATCAAATCTCTCCAGCTCCCTGATGTGATATTCCTTCAAGGAATCCAAGACAGCTCAGGGCCTTTGGACGATGGAGGTACTTAGCCCTCACCCTTTTCCCCTTAAATGAAAAATCACAAGCTAAGAATTCTCCAGTCGTCGACGCAACAAAAACTATGCAACATCTGGTAGACGAAATCTTCGATATGTCCAAAACTTCATACAACTGGGTAGAAGTCGCTCCTGAGAACAATCAAGACGACGGGCCACGCGGTTCTAATATCCGCCAAGTCTACCTATACAAGCACTCCCTTCTGAGGTTGAGCGACCCCAACCAGGGAAAGGCCCACGATAACAACGATGTCCTCGAAGGCCCGCAACTCAAGTATAACCCTGGACGCATCGAGCCTTTGCAATATTCCTCTCAAGGTCATTATAAACAGGTTGCTGCGGCTTGGGAGACGGTCGATGGGGCCAATAAGTTCTTTACCGTCAATATGCATCTGGTGAATAGAGCTGGCGCGACGCCGCTGCATGGAGATCGGAGGCCGCCTACGAGCGGGAATGGGGTGACGCGTTTCATGCAGGCGCAAATTGCGGGCGTATGTTCTGTCTCTGTCCTATATCCTGTTTCCCAATCCTTCCCAGATACCCCCAAGATTCCCCAGGCCAATATATATGAATGAGGGCGAAAGAAAAACCGTGCTAACTTAAAATCCCAGGAATTCATCGGCAAAATTCTCCAAAAGGACCCGGCAGCCAAGGTAATTGCCGCCGGCGACTTCAACGATCACTCCTTCTCCGAGCCCGTCAAGGTCTTTAAACAAAAATCGGGCCTGCTTGATCTCGATGATGTGGCAGGGATTCCACCCGTGGAGAGGTATACTCTCGTTCACAAGATGAACGGTGAGGCGCCTGACCACATTTTTGTGAGCGAGGCGTTGAAAGAGGGTGCGGAATTTGAGCATATCCATCTGAATACATGGGTGACGTTGGAGGATGAGATTTCCAGCCACGATCCAAGTGTGGCGAGGCTTAATGTTTGTTCTTGAGAGCGGAAATGTGGCGGGTCGTGTTCTGACCGCATTTCTCTGATTAATATTTAATATCGTGCTTCTCTGTTTTCTACCATTCTTGTTTTTGCTTTGATTAGCTCTATAGATTAATTGATTAGATCGCTGACCATATCTGCGTATCTGCATTCTGTATTCTGCTTGTTTGTCGCCGGTACAGGTGCGACAGTCCTGAGTATTCAATCTGGTTACCGCTTCACCCACTCTAAGATTTATCCAAGTTCTCTTCTAAACCCAGAGCCCTCGACCTTCCCACACTTGGACGGGGGCTCAAGATTAAGCGAGATTAAGCGAGATATATATTTGGAATCAAGGTTGTAAGGAACAGGTGACGATAGCACTTACCCACAACGACGCAGGTTTGAATTTAGTTATTTGTAAGCAGTGCAGTAAGTGTCTGTTTGATAGTTGATGTCCTGTTGGCGACTTGTTTTTACGCTCGGCCAGCGACTACTTCTCCGTGAGTTGGAGTGTTTGAAGGCGAAGAAGCGATTCGGATTTCTTCGAGTGCTAGGTTTGGGAAGCTGCACCTATTTTGACTCCGGCGCCGGCTCTCTACCTCTTAGATCGTCTCCTATCTCACTCTGTTCTCTTCTCCATACTCATTCTCTACTGCTCTGGCCATCCCAACCTCGCTGCCGATAATCAGCGAATCTTCTTACAGATACACAACTCCAAGGACTAAGCAAGCAGCGAGCGCGATTTCCTCGCCAAATCCCTCTTCCTCGTCGGCAAATCGCTCCGACGAGAAAAACACGTCAGGCACCTCGAGCGAGCAATCCGATTACCGCATCGTCAGGGATGGCTGGGGCGGCCCTAGGAATTTCATGGAGTCTTGTGGCCGGCGACTACACAGCCCCCAGGATATCCAGGAAGACAAGGCAATCCTGGATGGGTTCGGGAAGCTCAATGAGCAGTAGGGGGCTAGTGGGTCGGAGGTCGCGCGGGATCATGACGGGTGAGAGGAAAATCGTCAAGAATACCGTGAGTGGGCTGGGTCTCGGTACGAGGCTGCGGGTGATGCTCGTCAGTATAATCAGCAAAGAAATGGGAGTGGGTACCGTGGTATTGGAGCTTGAGGTCTGAGCTGGGATAGTGACGGCGCTGGGCAGAAATATGAAGGTGGTACTGGGGGGCGCTACGCTAAGGGGTATGATGAAGAGTATGAGATGATACGGGTCTTGGGTGAGCCTGTGATTCCCAAAGTCGGCGCAGGGATTGTGTGGTTTGATGACGCTCATCAGGTGTTAATTGCATTCCAATGAATATATTTACTTTCAATCGTTACTAGTGGGGTGGGGATGGGAACCATTATTCAAGCCACTGCCAGGTGGCTAGCACATGAGGCCCGGAATTAGTGATAGATCCAGGGTGGCATTTACACCTTGATCTTATTCTTAATTCTCAGTACCCAGAGAATCGTAACGGTCTCCAGAGATGATATTTGGTATAAGATCTCAAATCGCTTGATAATCCATGATCAAGTAAGCAAGACAATTGATACAAAAGGGGGTTCCAAGTTGTCCTCGTCCACTCTTCCTAGGCGGTGAGACTTACCAAAGCTCGTTGAACCATTGTCTCTTATAGATTTATGTAAAGTATAAATAGTCAAAATACTGTAGAATATGGCAGAATCCAGGATGCGGACGAGAACCAATCGAAAGCCCCTTCTATGAAATTACCAGGGAACAAATGCCTAGTCATCCATACGACACCATATAAATACCTATAGCTTCTACTAGATGACTTCTGCGCTAGAGAGCTTTTTCTATTTATACCTAAACTTTGTAGAGGGCTGAGAACATCGGAATGATATGACAGGGTGAAGAGCATAAGTCGAATAAAGGATAAATGCGTAGCCTATAGTATATCTTAGAGAGAGAGCGCCTCCAACAACCAACAACCAACCTTCATACTACTTATTCTTGGGTATTGTTCCCAACTCCTTTCCTAAAATTTGCCCAATTGTGGTGCTTCCTCATTTTGTTTTGGTTCTTAAGAGGACCCTCCTCTTGTTGTGTTCCCCATATGTTTCTTTACCATATCATCCAATTTCTCCCTTACGGATCTCTTTTCCCTACCTCGAAACCATTTCAGGTTTTATTTATCCTCGCCTATCGCCTATCGCCTATTGCTCAAGACCCCACTAAAAACGTAAACAAAATACAATAACAAAAAGAACGTATCATAACAGGTAGGAACTACTGCTTCTGACTAGAGAAAGCTCAAGAGTTCTTATACTGTTCTTCGGTGCTATGCAACGCTTGGATTGCATACGTCGCGCCGGGGATTTCGAGGAGAGTTAAATCGCTTGGAGTCTCGGTCGCACGTTCAAGTTTAGGATACTGCTTCAGGGGAGATGGGAGGAAGTATTACGAAACTTCTCATCGAGATTCTCAATAAGACTATTATGAAGTTTAATTATATGCGAAACATGATTCCTGGAGCGTCTGGCGATATTGACCCGGTATGTAAGCCAAAATGGGCTATGGTCTGCTATACTTGAGACAGGTGATCACTTGCCGATTGATAAATGACTCAGGTTACGGATTGGAATTACGCTTTTTCTTAACTTCGCGGACACAAACGGATGCCTCAGCCTGTTTTTGCCATTTTTCGGCACTGCAGTCAACGAGATTTTCTAACTGAGATGCATAGAAGTGAAGTAGAAGATGTATCCCTCTCTAGTTTCGCGTAGACTCAAGTTTTTATATCGCTTCAAACTTTTATGTTTATTTCTCCGGATTCGATGATGAGCATACCAACGAGCCCTACCCCCTTCCCCCACACCCATCCGAGCTCGAGCATGGACAAGAGCTCTTTATAATCTCCAGCAACTATAATAACCACTACTGTATCTGAAAGTCGGCTTTCGGCGGCATATACACTAATACCAATCATTCTGTCGGAAATAACAGGCACGCGAATGCGTTGAGCCTCACCGTTCCGATTGAATAGCCCGCTAAGAGTGTTCTAACTTAATTTAATCTTTTTCTTGCTTGTTCCATCGAGCTTGGGCGTTAGCTACCAATGATTATTCGTGGCCCGCCTGTCTCATTCCCTCTCCTTATTACAGTGGCTTTTGTTCAAAGGCTCGTAGTCATAGTCCATCTCATTACTAGGACGGTCGATGTGGCTCAGAGGTTCGTATTTATAGCCAATCTCAGCACCAGACGAGTTATAGGCCAGCTCATAGCCGCGGTCCAGTTGAGCTCCAGGGCCGGCAACAATGTACGAAGACTCGGCCCCGTGGCCAATCTTGACTTCCGGACACTCCAGCTCGTACCCAGCAGACAAGTAATCATGTGTCTTCTCTGACTTTTTTCCAGCTTCGAGCTGTTGTCTTTGCCGCTCACCCTGAACGTCAAGAGCAGGCTTCCGCTGTTTCGAGACCGCCTCCTGTTCCCCGGGAGCCTTTCTCTCCTGCAGAGCCCGCTCTCCCGCTCGCTCGTCCTCCCAGCGCTCTTGTTCATCCTCCTGGAATGCTCTGACGATCCTCTGCCCTTCTTCATAATCCTCCATATCTGCGATGCAGAGATTGTAGCTGAGCATAAAGTCGTACATGCTTCGCCATCCCATGGATTTGAGGAATACGGACTGGCTCATGTCTTTGGGCTGCACATCTGATGTCTTCGGTTGAGATGCCATAGGAGCGATGGGGAGGCTCGCGGTGAGCGTGTCCAGTTTAAATCGATGGTTTGTTTTGTATCGCTTTTCTGTCTCGGCTGCTCTGGTATTGTGGATGGAGAGTTGAGTAGTGGGATCCGGGGATTTTCAAATTTATGGTCGACAACTTTAGCGAGGGCCGGTGGCAGGAGCGAACATGCTCGATGGACTTACTAGCATATTGATATTATCAGCATTTGGCGGCTCAGAGATTCATTTCTTGTGTACCGGTGGTATCCTAATGTTCAATTACCAGTAAATACACCTTGAGTTGAGATTCACTTGCGGGTGTCAGATCGAAACTCGTTTCTCAGTCCATTGGTATACTCATCAAATTTGATTCAAGAGAACTTCTCATGACGGACTACTGGGCCTACATTATCATCCTAAAATATCTTCTATATTCTTTTCAAAGCCCAGCAAATTAAAAGCCCTGTCAAAACCAGTTCAAGGATTCTGGGGCGTAGACATGGAGACTTTCTCTAAGCCAGCCATTTCCATATTCTGCTATATGATTCCTCATAAACTACTCTTCCCTGTAGTCCAGAAGATCCTTTTGACAGAACCGACAAGCCTAAATAGACTGTACACTCTCTTCTCTTCGGAAAGCTGTGGAACTACAGGAACCACAGCGCTGGTCTTCTTCTGCACCAGCGGGGGCAGCCTTACGGCTACTGTGCTCACTGCACTTGTATAGCTGCTAGTATCAGGTAAAATCTCTGGCTTTCTGATTACGGGTGTACTTTTCAAAGCACGATCATCGATTGATTGATCTGGCTCAGTATTGTGTTCTCTTTCTTCGTCCGAAACATTTACAACAGAAACTTCGGTGCCTCCTTGACGGCTCTCTTTTGATTCCTCTGTTATATCCTCTCCAATATCAATCTCAGCTGGCTTATGTTGTGTACAGTTAGATTAAGGCTTGATATCTATGAGCCCCTAGATTTGCGCCTCTTCTCACTTAAAAAAAATAAAAATAAAGTAAAAACCTTTAGAAGTCTCAAGGCTTTTGGGAATTGTTACTTGTCTCTTCGATCTTTGGGAAATTACAGAATATCTGAATAGTTTTCATATTGCTTATAAGTATTTTTGAATCTCAATTTGTTATTTGAGTTGACGAGTGATGCAAGATTTGTAAAACTGCTGGACATGTGTGTCATACAGGCTTGATGAATTGTTTGTAAAAAGTCAGAATCATCTCATTATACAAAAATGGGCAGTAAACGCTAGCAGATATATGTTTTCAGTGCCACAATAGGCTATCAATTGTCACAAATTCAAGTGAGAAGGCACAGTGAATGCCCGCGACTTGAATTCAATTTATTCCCAAACAATGCAAGCTAATAGTTATAGGAAAAGGAGAAGAACTCTCTAGTCATCGCCACTGGACAAAAAACCAGGACGCCGCGATGACAAAAGTGTCAATGAGACTCATATACAGCTGTGAGCAGGCCCAAAGAAAAGTCCATAATACTGTAAAATGAAACGAAGCAAATAAAGAAACAGAACTATTCTTCCACGCAATTACAGGAGCTTGCAGAGTTCGCAGTAGACAATGTTGGACGCTGCTCTTTCTTGGATCCCTTTGGTACGTCTAAGAGTGTGATATCAGCGCCCTTCTTCATCTTGAGCTTCAGACCTGCAATCTGGGACCCGTCTATCTCGGAATTTGGAGTCTTAATGAGGTTGGTCGGCGGAGGCGCAGGTTCGTTTGTCTTGGTGCGGGAGAAGAAGCCCGACTTCTTGGACTTTAAAGACGGAGCGGCTGACTTCGACTCTCTACTATTTTTCGTTTCATCCTTCTTCTTCGCAGCTTCTTGCTTCTTCGCCTTCTTTTCCTGCTTGGCTTCCTCCTTTTTCTTGGCGGCCTCAATCTTCAAGGCTTTCTTTTGACTCTTTGCCTCCTCCACCTTCTTCTCTGCTTCAGTTTTCAAAGAAACTCTGGCTTTCTGAGCTTCCTCTACCATCTTGGCCGTGGCTTCTGCACACTTCAAGGCTTCTTTGGTTGCCTCACGCTGCTTAGCCTCTTCTTGCTTCCGAAGCTCTTCGTGTTTCTTGGCAGCGGCCTCGTGCTTTTTGGCTGCGGTCTCAAACTTGGTTCCGGACGGAGTTTTGGCCAGGGCTGTCTCTGAATCTCTCGTTGCTTTGGACGATTTTGATCGGGGGAGAGCGGGTCTTGATTTTGTTGTAAAGTTCTGGGCATCTTTGAGAGAAGGTTGGGCCGATCCGAAGAGACCCATGTTGGATGGCGAGGGAGTTGGTGCTGGTGCTTGGTAGGATACTCTGACTTCTACGTCTCTGGCCCGTAAATCTACAATCTGCTTCTGGGACTCTTCGATCCGTTTCAGTTGAGCTTTGATATCAGCGCGAGCGGCTAGCAGCAGGCTTGTTGCTGGTCGACGTAAGACATAAAATCGATAGGAATAGTTTGCCGGTAGGAATAGTTGTCCGGAGAGTCTTCATATGATGGGGAGGAGTTCTGATTTATGACGAAGTGGGTAGAAATACAATTTGGTTCAGAAGGAAGCCACGAAATCAATTATTTACACACGGAAGGTTGTATTTTTGACTATCCAGTAGGGAAGGCGCGGCCACGCTTATCAAGACCATGTCTATGTCGCAGCATTCGAATAAATCAAAAAACCTGTGAAGAGTAGCAGAAGCTCTAGCATAGCTTTAATCATGATATGTGAGCGTATTTGCGCTGCAGTCATGCTTGTATAAAATTATATTCTAATGTTTATTTGCATTTTCAATGTCTGGCGAGACTCCACTTAAGCGGCTACTTGATTAAGACTCAGAATCACTAGCTTTCGGCACCTAATGGATTGCAGGTGAATCAATTAAAGCATCTGAAATAACCCGATGGTAATATCGCAGGCCTGGCAGCAAATCCTTGCTTGGTCAGAACCAAGTTGAAACGCGTTCTACTAAGTGTTAAAACTTAGAGTACCTGAAAAAATTAGCATTTAGGATCAGATGAAATATCTAGCTATATAAGAAGCTCACAATGGCTTCGCTAGGAGAAAGCTTCCACATCTGCTATACCCTACTCTCAGGAGACCTTTCTAAGCAGCTCTAAATAGTGTCTGGCTCAGTTCAGCAAATCGACCGTAAACATCTCCCAGTATCCCACCAGTGGCTGCGTATCCTCATACAACCAGCTTTTACAAAAGCGCTTCCCATCTATCCGGAGAAATATTCCCGAAATCGCCACTGATGCGATCGTGTTTATTCCATCTGGTTCAGACCAGAACTGTAAGATCTCCTGCCCTATCAGCGCAGGTACATTTCCCCCAGCATATAGACAGCTGGTAGTTCCCAACCCATCACAAGACCAGATAGACTTGTTTCAGTCGCTGGTGTCGAGATGTGGGATTGCTCCCAGTTCAAGTTTCTTGGGTGCGCGGATGGAGAAGGTTCTGTTTCGTGGCTATCAGTGTAGAGGGTAGAGAGAGGACACCAGGCTTGGGATGTGGTGGTGGAGCCGCCGTCAGGCACTTGGAAAGCTCGAGTGACTTTGCCGTCGATGCTTTAGAGTTGGTTGCCGATGATATGTCCTGCTGTGAATAGGGAGGGTAGGATGCACTGGGACGCGACTTTGAGGACCAACGCTAACATTGTGTAAAAGTTTGTAGACGATTTTACAATTTTAAACAGAGATCATGCTGGGGTTTATAAAGACGTAGAGTCTGGACCAACGTGACGACATGATTTGTGGCTGAATAGTAGAGGACAAAGAGTATAGCGGATTTAAACGAAAGTTCTGGCAACATTTTCTAGGTCCAGAGTTGGCTCTGAAAGAAGAAATGTGCCTTATGAGTTTTAGTCTCACAGTTATCCACAGCTTAAAAAAGATTTATTTGCCAAAGTTGATACCTCAATATCTTTGCTTCAGCAGGCATCTTCATATCTCGACTGCCACGTGATAATTACTTATCGAAGATAAAAATCAATTTCCAGTTAAGATTGTATTTCTAAAGATTAAGAACTTCAGCGTTGTGATATTCCGATTTCTTGATGAAATACATGTCACAGAAACGATCCCCAAGATCGACTTTCTCAACCTCCATCTCATCTGCTAGTCTGCAAGGAAGAAAGTCGCAGTAAAGTTTCGATGTATATCTGGGCGGTATTTTGACTCGCAAAGTATTTACCGACCGTGGAGTTATTCTCGTTTCTCTGAACATTCCGAGAAAATTTTAAGTGCAGGGAATCGCTTGTATCAAAATAACGTCTTCAAACTCATCGAAGAGATATCCTAGGCCTGTAGATCCAGTGTTTTCGGTCGCATGCCCTGGTGGAACATCTGGTGTAGCTACTGCCTCGCTAAGGTCGCAATCACAATAAAAATAAATTTGCTCTGGAGTCTTACTATAGGAAATACGGCAATTCCGTATACTTGACGTACATGTAAATGCAAGAAACAATTCTGCTATTAGGACAAAGATAATACTTGAATGGATGTAGCACCATTTGCCACGTGAGAATCAATTCCAGATTTCGACGATAAGAGACAGTCTCTGCGAAAAAATGTTTTAATAATCGAGACTTGAGATTTTCGTGTTGTTTGTTGTATAATAAAACCAGTTCAAAAAAATTTCAAGTATTATGATCTTTCGCCAAAGATTCTGAGCATAACAACGGTAACAAAAAGATCGTAGAGGGTTTCACGTCGAGTATTTCAGTTTTCCCTCTGATTGTTTTGATGCTTTCGGCCTGGTTTTCTATCGATGTCGATTCCATTTCCTATGTTTAATACTATACTCACAACTCTTGTATATATTCTATTGGTGCTTCATACCGCTCCTTAATTAATCATAGGTGAATAAAAGCAGAAACTAAGTTTTCCAGAAAGTTCTCAACACTCACTTAACGCGGATTACTATCTACAAAATATTCGGATAAAACCAAAGATATAAAATATCTTAAGGGCTTTAGTTAATAGATAGCAGGTACTGCGAAGAAATATCTGTAGCTCAAACCGGAAAATGTTTCGACCGCTAAGAAAAGCACATCGAGTTGGATTCTTGATTAGATGCCTGATTATTTAGAGGTGCCAAGTGCTAAGCGCTTCGACTACAGAGTTAAGATACTTTCAGAAATAAATTCTTAGGTTTCCGAACATACATCTGTCCTTATACTTATCCAAATCTGATACTAGACTGATGTTGTTTAATGGTCAAGATATACTTCTGCAGCCCGTCTGGGTCGGGTAAAAGCAATTGCCTGTAGCATTTAGTACTACCTTATTGATTATAATCCTCCGAGTGAAGAAATCTTTTCTCTCGGAGTTCGAAATGCTGCAATAGAAAGTATTAAAACTTTCTCTGGGATCCTATGTTTACTACAATTATTGAAAAGGGGCTCGCTCGCTAAGATAGAGCTAAGAGTAGGGGTTTCTCCGCACGCTAATTTCAACGACCGTCATCGTACTGCGCCTGCACCATCCATCTCGCGACGACTCTGTTTACCTCCTGAGACTTTTCCCAATCGGATTTGGGCGATCACAGGGATGGAAGAAATTGGAATAGCCTCCATTTGCCGGACCCTGGTCTGCTCATTGAGTGCTGGTAACGTAACTATGAGATCATCGACAATAATGGATTCGCAAGCTAAGTACATCTCAAACTTTCCTCTATTTGTGTACACGAGTTTTCTTTACTACTCATTATGAAATTCTGCACTCTCCTCAAAGCCTTGGGAATCGCTGGCTTAGCAGCAGCGCAGAACGCCACGTACTTTCAGACAACCCTCAACAGTACGCTCAGCACAACCGGCACTCGAAACGTTCGCATAGATACTGGAACCTATGGACCAGCCATCGAAGAGTATCACTACTATTATGATCAATGGCCAATCGGGCTTGCAGTCTCGAGGACCGGCAGGGCTTTTGCTTGCTATACTCGCGGCGCGTATGCGTATACACTGGGCGAGATCCTGAACCAGACATCAGAACGGGCCTACCCTTCCCAGGAGCTGAATACACCTCCTGGAGGTCTGTATACAATCACAAACGGGATCCAGTTTGGAAACAATGATTCGAATACTTTTATATCTGTTCAGGCGCTTTTCATCACCCCGGATGATACGTTGTGGGTGCTAGATACAGGCAGGCCGTCTATCAACGAGTCTCAAGCTCCAAGCATGCCATACGCCGCGCCTGGAGGTCCAAAGTTAGTGTCTATCAACCTGTCCAACGACTCGATTTCCCGAACCTACACTCTTCCGGCAGATGTCCACTATCCCGATTCATACATGAACGATCTTCGGTTCGATATGCGTGCCAATGCTACAGAATCTGGTGGTGGAATTGCATATATTGTCGACTCGAGTAATGAGGGGAGGACGGGTTTTATCATGATTGATCTTGCGACCGGAGAAAGCTGGAGGCAGCTGAGTCAGCACCCAAGCACACTGCGGACTTTTGGAGACGTGCCGAGCTATCAGGGCATCCCATTCTATCTCAGACAAGCGGGAAGTCCACTAGGGTACCAACAAGAAGGCCTTGATGGGGCGGAGCTGAGCTTGTATGGTGATGTTGGTATTCTTTCTGGCAAACAGGAGAAGATGGACTAATAGGAGAGTAGGTTATGTACTACTCTCCTCTGACATCCGATGATCTATTTTCAATTGAA
This sequence comes from Diplocarpon mali, assembly GCA_024741835.1. Taxonomy (NCBI): domain Eukaryota; kingdom Fungi; phylum Ascomycota; class Leotiomycetes; order Helotiales; family Drepanopezizaceae; genus Diplocarpon; species Diplocarpon mali. The sequence goes on from JAENRP010000027.1 coordinate 128,169, forward strand.
ACGAAATTTCTACGAGCAAATCCCTCAAATGACACCCTGTCTGCAAATCGAGCATTCGACAACGTCAAGAACCTCGGCCAGCGAGGAGGAAACGCAAACGGATTTTCATCGGACAGTCTAGGCAACGTGTACATGCTCATGCCCTCATCTAATGCTATTTACATATACAAGTTCGTACACCGTCAAATCCCGTGAAAGTTTACTGATCGATGCGCCCAGTGATACGACTCTGCAAGTCGAGCCCTATCTCCGAGATCCGAGAATTATCTGGCCGGATAGCGCAAATGTTGGGTTTGATGGCTACATCTACTTCAACATCAACCAGCTGCCGTATCAGCCGGATTGGAACAATGGTGTGGATAGGAGACAGCATCCAGGTTTGATTCTGAGGAGCAAGTTACCTGACGGGGCAAACAAGAATATGTTGTTGGGACCATCAACTTAATTCGAGGCACGACTAAAACATTGGGGCAGGAGAAGAGGCTTTGGTATTGCACAGTAATGCAGCCTCGCATGTAATCAAGCAACAAATCAGAGAAGGCTATTGAGGCACACATCAAGACTGCTTGAGAATTGTAGCTAAGCTGCTGGTTGTTTTGGTTTCATGGAGGAACGTACTCGAGTGGCTCCCTCGCAATTTCCAAAAACTCACATTCTGGCTTGAATTGGTTCCCAGCATATAAAAAAACCCAAAGAAGGAACCATAATCATTCTCTTCTCTCCAATCAGTTCTTTCTCAGGTCCTTTGCGCCTCCAGTGCATGTGTAGCAGCATGCTGTGGCGCAGTGCCTTGAATCATGAGCCCCAAATGGACTGTTCTGAAATCATGGGCTTTCAGATAACCATGAGGAAATCAGCTGAAATTTAAGTCATTGAATTACCCTGAGCAAGGTTGCTAAATTAACAACAGATAGCTTCTGCAACAATACCAGAGCCTTACCCTTTCTGGTGAGGATTGCGTATCCTTACGTCATCTTGAGACTGGATCATAAGAGAGATATATACAGATAGATGTATATGTATATGTACGTGTATAAAGAACCCTTTTTCCTTCCTTTCCTAGACAACTGTCATCAGAGTATCAAGTACCGTACATTATGATATATACAGAGGGTATTTTACGGAGAACAGACAATCTTGATATCTTCTTAATATCATGCGCGCTTATAGAGCATAGAGCAGAGCACACAGCGCAGCGTGGCGCGAAAAAGATGAAAAACAAGCGAGCGAGCGAGCGAACAATCGCCTCCTATTTTTTTCTTTTTTCTTCGGCTTCAGATGATGAGGATTGTTTGAGATGTCCGCCTTCCCAGGCTCTGCTCCAGACTCCAGACTCCAGCACACAGACGCTACAGAACCGGAACTCTGTATCCCAAATCCCACGTCGAAGCACTAGAAAGTAGGGACATGCGCTCAGCTACTCCGACTAGTGACAACACAAGCCAGGAGAAGAGGAATATGAAGAAACTAGCTTGCTCGATACAGAGATCCCCCCATCCCTTTCCTCTCACCCCCGCCCGTGGAAGTACTGGTACGCACCTCGCCAAGCATCTGCGATAGCCGAGGACGACAGGAGAGCGACAGGAACAAGGTGCGGGCCGAGCAAGCACGCAATCGCATTGCATCTTCCACGGCGGAACGTATATGCTTACCTCCCCTTTGCTCTCCGCCCGCCAGCTGTCCATGCATCTCGAAGGCTTCACGCTCTAGCCCGTCGACTGCCCGCTCCCACTCCGACAGCCAGCACCGCCCGGACATCCCAATGACCATAGCCTGTCGCTCCCATACCCTACTCCCTACAGACCCACGAAGCTGGCGACCCAGGCGGCGGCCGGCACGACGAAGTTGCGGTGGATGTCGCCGTCGACGGCGGCGGCGGAGTCAAACGCGTGCTTGGCGTTCGGGACGAGCGCCTTCTCGGCGGGCACGCGCTGCGCCAGCAGCGCGGTGTGGAGAGAGTGGACGTGCGAGGTGCCGAAGGTGTCGTCCGCCGAGCCCATGATCTGGTAGACGGGCGGATAGGGGATGAGCGTGCATAGGTGAAGGGGGCCTGCTTGTGGTAAGTCGGTGTCTTTTTTGGTCATGACTTAGGTTTCGGATCAGGGGAGGGGATTGGAGGACGAGGGTTGGCGGGAGGGAGAGATGGGGCGAGGGAAGTGAGGGTATGAGCTGAGGGAGTAGGAGAGGGGGAGGGGGGAGGTGAGAAGGCAACTGACTGATAGCATCCACCTCCTCTTTACTCACACACCCCTGCTCGGGTAGCCTCAGCGAGCCATCATCCATTCTCACCAGCCCCTTGAGCAGAAACTCCGCGACGAGGCTCCGCTGGAAGATATTCATCGCCATGATCTGTCGCGGGCGGATGCAGTCCCTGGCCGACTTGGGCAAGGGAGTGTCGGTGGGCGGGTTGTCGTACGTGGTGGCCGCGGCCAGCACTTCCGCGGTACACGGCACTGGAAGAGAGTCAGCCGTGTCGTGTCTCATATCGACCAACATGGATTTGGGATCTCGAGTCGTGGTCTCGCGGGGATGGGGGAGGCGAGGCCTCGAGACGTCAACACAGGATGAGATTAAGCGAGGAAGCCAAAACATACGCGTGCTCCCCGGGTTCGCGACGAAACGATGCAGATACGGGAGGTGGTGTAGGTTGGTGGGTCCGTACATGGACAGGATAGCTTTCGGAGCGACGGACCACAGTTTAGGCTGTGGGAGAGTAAGCTTCTCGAGCCCGCGAACCTTGTTTTCCTTCCCGAGACCGCGGCACCGGGAACGAGACTGACCGTCAACAGAGCCAGGTGGGCACCGGCCGAAGCGCCCACGACGACGAGCTGCGCCGCGTCGACGAGCACGCGCGAGTCCGCCAGCTCGGCGGCCAGGCTGGTCCGCAGCCAGCCCTCGACGTCCCTCACGTCGGAGAGCTGGCCGTCGAGGCTCGTCTCGGGACACAGCCGGTAGTCCATCGACACGACAACGAAGCCGAGCTGCAAGAACTGGTAGAAGAGCGGGCGGCAGTAGTCCGACCGGTTGCTACCCAGCCAGCCGCCGCCGTGGATGAAGAGCATGACAGGGTGGCTCCTGCCGTGGGGTGGAGAGGGTTGTTTCGCGGTGCTGCTGCTGCTTGTGGCCGGGACGTAGACGTCGAGCGGGATGTGCGTCTTGCCCACGCTCTTGTAGACGCAGGTCTTGGTGATGGGGAGCGCTGCTGGGCGAGGATTATCGTCGACGGGATTCGCCATCTTGGGTCGATTCGTGTTGGCCTTGACGCTGGGGCGTCGGGCCTTGGGCAGGAGAAAGGATGGAGTTCCGACGGTCCGTTTCTGCTTCGTGGGCCTCTGCGGCCTCGGGGCTCTCCTTGTGGTCATCGTGAACGGCTGCACTGGACGATTCCGCAGCGAGGAGACCGCTTATAAGGAGGCACGCCAGCCGGCGAGCAGGTGGCGCTCCCGAAAGGACAGACAGGTTAAGAAGCGTAAAAGCTAACGCGAAGGCTAATGTGGTCTCTGATCAGTGCGTTCGGTTCCAGACCCTCGGGGTGGGGATGTTCGCGCTGGGGATCTGGGTTCAGCAATCAATGCGAGGGAGATCTGTGTTTACTTGGAAGATCCGGTCGCAAGGGAGGGTTTTGTGCATTTTATATCGGAGGCGCTTGAGTTGGGACTTGGGAGGCCCGGGCATGGGCAAAAGGAAGGAGAAGTCAGAGAAGGACGGAGGCAATGAAAAGAAAGCAGCACAGCACCGGCATCGTGATTGTGTCACGGCGCACTGCTTTGGTACCGCGGTGATTTGTTGTAACCTGTCAATTGCAGGGGGGGTTGGGGTGGGGGAATGTTCCAACTCAAAATACCTTGGTAATTGAAATGCGCTCAAGACCCGTTCGCACTAGAACGTGCCTGGAGCCCAAAATCGATTGCATTTCATCTATGAGGAATTAACTTTCGACCAAGAGTCACGAGATCGCGGTTCTGAATCTATCTCGGAAACTCTATCGACATGTTCTCACGAATGACAGGAGAACTGATGAAAAGAAGCCCCCCCACGATACGGCCTACCTGATCAAATCAAGCATTCCGGATCTTCTCCCTGCAACTGACAGGTTACCGCCATCCACTCGGTACCGTAGCACGGCACGTTGCTTTGTTGGAGGGCCTCGCGGCGTTGCCAGGGTGCCGATTTCTCGACCGCAGGCGATTGTGATGCCTCGGGACCTTGATACTCGGGTGCTCGCCTCTTGCTGAATCATGTCGGCGCTGGAGCTGCACTCGTGGAGCTACGTGAGAGAGCAAAGACTGCACAGCAAATTCCAGGTCGGGAAATGAAAACTAGCCCAAAGTCAACAGATGGTCTGATGATAATCGTCCTACCATCGAGTATTGACGCTCACCATTTAGACTTTCTGCTAAGAATGCACCTTGGCCCGTCCAGGAGTGCAGGGGAATCCCAACGAGCACGTTTCGCCTAGACTCTTTTTTGGGCTTTCTTGTTGGCTTGTTTACTTTGGTCTGGCCTGGAAGATGTATTTATTGATTTTTCTCGCTAAAGAGCCTCTACGCAGCGTGCAGCCGCAATCAAAATACCCACCTCCTGCCAACTGCCGCAATGATGAGATTGAGTCCCCCACTCCCCGTCTCCAGTCACCGCCAGCAAGGCACATTGGCGATCCCGAAGCTCCCCTCCTCTGCCAGCTGAGCGCAGCACGAAACAACACATCAACACATCAACACCACGCACTCGCCGGCGGCCAGATGCCTTGCCGCCCCCAAGCCTGATGCCGGAATCCCTTGCACCTGAGCGTGCCACGACCATCCCTCTCCCGAATGCCCGCCGCTGGGCTTTCTATCCCCGCGTCGGAGTTCCTCGTACGATTTGCGGTGAGCAGCCGGCCGACCGGCCCTCCTCCTCGCGTCGGCGGGGATCCGGAGGTCAGGGACGAGTACGTTCTGGCGTTGACGTGGATGTGAGCGATCGGAGCCTGCAATCTGCGGAAATATGCGGGGAGGAAATGCTTCATCTTCATCGGTCGCACAGTTGGCTACAGACCCGTCACCTTTTTCTAGGTCACCCGGTTTTTCGGGCAGATCGGGGCCTGTGCTGTGATGTGTTGTCTGCTGTGCAAGGGACGAGGAAGCTCGCCTACTCACCTTTTTTCCTTCAATTCCGCAGACCGCGGATCGAGAGACCCATGAGTTCTGCTCCATGGCAATTTCACGTACGAGTTCTAGAAGCCGGCTGGCCGGAGAACGGTCCCGGCCATGATCTACGGATCGTGAGAATTGTCCATTTATGAAGTGTCTCACCTTTAAGATTTCCTGAGATCGAAAGCAGTCTGATTCCTCTCTGATAATCTCGATTTCATATATTCTAGTGGGCTCCGGTGGGGGTCTTCGATCCACTGTCGGCGGGGGGAAAGGGGGGGCGGGAAAGGGAGTGAGATGTCCGTGAGAATATCCGAGATATGCGATCAACCGAACGGGGACTTTTTGTCGGTCTTGGAGATGATCAGTCTGTATTGTGGAGGAGAGACGGAGAGAGGAGATGAGAGGAGGGGAGTCGCTTTTCCCGAGAGCCTGCCTGCATGGCACGCGTGGACTTTGCAATTCATGACAGGATTGAACCGTTGGGAATACATAAAATGGGGCCCCTGGAATCCGGGACTGCCCGTTGGACAGGATAGAAGCATAGTTGAAGGCTAATTCTGCATTGACCATCGACGGGTCTGTTCGTCCCCGTCGCATTCGAGGGTCGGTAATCTACATGAGATATAACGAATCTTGACTTAACAAGTCATAACCAAAAACCGTTTCACACCCGCCTGTCCAGCTCTTCCCCTGTTTCCCTGACCAGCATCCAGCATCTCGTTTCTCGTGTCCTAGTACCGACCTACTCCTTCTCATACCCCCCGGTATGCGAGCACGGTAACTCGAACCAGGGGGATATCTACCGGATGTAGGAACTCGGGCTATTTTCAAACGCAAGGGAACGCTTCGTGCCTGGAGAGCATTGCACATAGGAAGTTCATGAACGTTTCTTGTTCCAAGTACGATAGCTCACGTATCAAACAGCTCACTCGCAAGGCGGCTACCACCATGGCTACCTGCAAATGCTGTCTCACATAATATCCGACTCTCAAGGGGCATACCGGAGTTTTTGGATCTATCGTACTCGAAATATGACAAATCGGGAGTACTCATTCATGCTGTCCGATCCTTTCCCTCCCAGCCCACCTCATAGCCCCAGCACCCGAAATATAACCTGCCAGATCTTCCGCATCGCGTGCCCGCCGGTCTGACCATGCATCCGTGCACCTCCATCTCCATACCCAAGCTCCCCGGGCTCAGGCGAGGAGGGAAAAGGGGAGGGAAAACACTTGCAAGCCCGGCCCGAACGCACCCTGCCGCCGAATCCGTTCCACCACAGCCAGCGCCCGTTGCCCGTCCGCGTCCTCTGTGTCGCATGCGATGGAGTATAACTGGGCCCTGGACCTCGGAGAGCAGGTCTCCACAACCACCCGCCGGGCCGTTCCCCGTCCCCGGAATCCGGCCATTGGCTGGCGGCCGACTTCCCGCCGAGAAAGTAAATAAACAAACGACGCGGCCAGCCCGCTTGATGATGATTTATCGGCTGGGACGTGGACGTCGGTGGGCCGTGTGCTGGGCATTCTGCGGAGGGGGCCTGTTTGTTGTATTTCCTTTCCATGTTGCTCTGCGTTGCTTATTCGAAAACAAAACACTCATTCGGCATTTTGCTGCTCGTCATTCCACCTGATTTCCTCCGTTTCTCCCTGCACCGTGGGACTCTTGTCCCTTTCCCTCAGCCATCTCCTTTCCTTTTCCTCTCCACCTGCCACTACCCCGGCGTCGCGGTCACACCGCGTGTACGTGCAAGCCCACCCAACAGCTCGATCCGTTGAGACTCGACGTCCGGTTTCAATACGATGCAGTGCCAGAAATCTCCCATCCCTGTAGATATCCCGAATCCGAAGGGCAGAGAAAGTGGCGTGATGTGTTCCGGGCTGTGTCTGGTACGTGAGGTGCGCCTTGCCGTCGCTCCATATTCATCTGATTCAACGTCCATCCGAGTATAATCAAGCATTGGGAAGCCAATAGAGGTCTAACATGGTGGGGCATCGCTCCTGGGTTAGTAGACTTCATGTATCGTGAGAGGCGGCGATTGCTACAGAGCGTTGCTGCCTGACGAGTGTAAATGTAACGATATGATTGCTTGTGAAAACTACTCTACTATGCTGCTGTAGTGCCTGGTTTTCATCCCAGCTAGATATCAGCCAACGCTACATGGATTTTATCTATAGAGAGATGAAGCTGGCGTGTTTTCTTCCGAGAAATACCATGGAATTCTTGAAGGACAATCGATGGAGAGGATAAGGCGGAACTCAACTCGTATTTGGATTTTCGAAGGAAGCTCAACTGCGGACTATCAATATTGCGACATATTGTCATACCAGTATTGATATATCCAAGCTAAACATCGCCAGACAAGATCCAAGATGCCGATTTTGACCGAGGCGCTCCAGAGCCACCGGATCTGAAACACTGTCTCCATTACAGTCACCAACGCCGTCGCCAACACTGCACAGTCTATCTCACCCACTCTCTCACCCCAGCCCGACCCGATCCAGCTCCAGACAGCTAGCTCACAGCTCACACTCTTACTATACTCCAACCCAACCTAGCCCAACTTCTCTCCAAGCCACCCCGCATACCTGATCCGATAACTTTGAAATAAACAAGCGCTTGATAGGTAGGGGTGATCCGATGCAACGAGATACTCGTACTATGTAATGCCTAACGCAAAGGCAAAAAGAACCCCCCCGAGCCCGAAACCGAACGCGATACATCGGGATGCCTTAGGCCACATCTGGCGACAGAATTGCTTTCAACTTCTCAGAAACGCTAATCAAAGTTTACCAAAAGCTAGTCTTCATCTTTTCGAACCACATATGAGACTGAGTCATGGCTATCGCGCACCCTTTACGGAATCTTGATAGTATTTTCTTGCTGGAATCGACCATATCCCTCGCGGTTGGTTAGCAGACTTGGGACATCAACTACCTCGACTTTCTATATGAAGTAAACGACTCAGCTCTCTGAGATCATGTTAGTATTTAATAAGGAACTACATTGTATACCTGTAATGTCTCTAGAATTCTTAGGTATTGAACCGCTTTCTATAGCTACATAGCATATGTTGCGAGTCGGATTTTGATAAGAAACTAGAGTTACTAAGATCTCACTCAAGCGGCACGTGTTATAAACCGTTCGTAGGATGGCCTTTTAGACTAAAATGGCTTTCTATCACAAACAGATGCTCACTCTATAAAACTAGCTGATTTAATCAAACAAGCGATAAGAGTCAGTCGCGAATCGATTTTTCACCTTTTTCAAGATTGTCAGCTTTGCTAATGGACGGATTCGGCAACTCAGTTCCCAAGCTCAGTTATACATAGGATCAGTAGAGTTAGCATAAACTGTGAAGTGGACACGTGGGGCTGATCAAAACCTACTCTCGACTGAGCTCTCAACTCAGCTTCAGCCAGCTGTGCACCCACGAGACCACTGAGAGACCAGCACCTATGCGCACGTGCCAGTCTTTTCAGTGTTCTGACAGGTGTATATATACGTTATTGCATTCCGAAAAATACCATATAAAAGCATAATTGAGCTTGCAAATCTACCAATGGACCACCCTTATAGAAGTTCACATGCTAGGATAGTGGCAATTTCACCTATAACAAAGTAACTACAAAGTGAGCAATCATCAAGCTAAGGGATATCACATCCGGCCTGATTTTAGCAGCAGAACCGGCCTAATGACCGTTAATACCAGGCCCCCTTGTTGAAGCTGAAGTATTTAAGGGGTACTTCTATAATATGATACAATAGCAATCCATTGCAACCATTTAATTGTCGACTGGGGTTAGGCTTTTGCCCACATGGGTACAATAGGCTGAATACTGAATCCGAAGAGTTTATATGCCGGTTTCTCCTTGTTCCTAATAAGACCATATCGTTTTCCGCTGCTGCGAAGTAGCTTGTAACTCATACAGTGCAGTAAGAGGGAAAGAAAGATATAATCTAGATTTCTTTCCTTATACTGCATAGTGAGTACGCTGCTAGGATCTACAGTAGGATAATCGAAATCGAAAGGGTACTAATTTTAGCAAGATAAATAGCCCAACACTCCTCTTGCTGGCATGCTTAGTAGTATGACTTGTAAAAAAGCTAGCTAGCAGTTGCGCTCAAGCCTTTGCCCTACCTGAATCACCAGCATAACAGGGCTTGATACCCGAGTTGCAGAATCCAACCAAGTGATAACCAAGTTCTAGAAAATAGGGGTTGTTACAGACCTATCACTCAGCCCAATAGCCGAGTTGCAAAATCCCTCTTCTATACTTTGTCGCAGGCCGAAAAAATACATAGCAGCGTATATGTACAAGGGTGGTTCCTAAGTAGTTTTACACAGTTGTCGTGCTGTAATCAGAGGTTGATTCTTAGTGGTGGCAGAAGCTTGTAAAATTCGAATCTAGCTATATATCTGAGCTCCTTTTATAGGAGTGCCCCGAGGCCACTTCAGGGGCTTATTACATAAGCCAGTCCTCGGAGGCTGAGGCTCCTCATAGCGTAACAACAGTTTAATGTACTTGCATTTGGTACTTCGTATTTATCTGGCCCGAAGAAAAAATAGGAGAAAGTCAGTAGCTTTTCCAGCGGAACAGGGCCGTCCAGCGATATCAAAACGAGATCGAAAACAACATCCTGGTCCGCGGAAGCGGGACGTTCAAGTGGCAGCTAGGCGAATCACCAAACTCATCACCCCTTCACGTGTACCTTACATACCTAGCACAGTACTACGTCCACCATTTATCTCCCTGCTCCGAGTAAATGCTGTAGGTTTGTTGCCTTGGGAGACAGAGAGAGAGAGAAACAACAGCGAATATCATCACACCACCAGGGAGGAGAAGTATCATTTCAGAAACGTAAAATCAAACGCCAAAATCCAGAAATCTAGAAAATCCATCAGCCCTACCTTCCCCGACTCGATTTACACTCTATCCATCTCTCCCTTGCTTTTCCAAGACAAATTAAACTAAAATTTGCTTCAAGGTAGGATAACTGCCCCACCAATCCGTCAATACACAAATTTCACAGCATCAGCGTTGACGTCGTTACCAAAAATCAAAGATCGAGGTTCAAAAAGACGTCCAGTTCGGCTTACTTCGCTCTCCATTGGAGAATTCTAATCTGAGTACTTCGCGATTCTGAAGTCTTAGCAGGCCTCCGCCTTTGGTGCGATCTACCGCCTTCCGGAGAGAAGAAACCCTCTTGTGTGGCGTGTACGGTACGACAGTAGGCAATGTGAAGATCTTCCAGCGACCAGTCACGAGGGGGGTGGAAGGCCTTTCTCTAAGTTATGGGATTGGGGTATGATGGGGGTTGTACTCGGTCTTCCGTTGGTACAGGTAGGCTCTTGATGTTTTGGCAGCCAGTCGTAATTCTCGCATGTCTTGCTCTTGGTGTTTTGGATTATAGGGGAGAAATTCGACCAGAGTTAGACGGTACGGTCTTTATCTCTATGCTGAAAAGTCGACACTGAGCGATTTCGCATGCGATTTCAGACGAGACAACGGACTTGGGATTGGAAGTCCTGCGCATGCCCGGCATCCTGCCTGCTGGGGATTTTTGCCAACAATAATCTCTATCCTGCTCCCCCAACTCCAATTTCGCCATATCCATAAAGCCGCGATCCAACTGGTACCGTCCTCATCGATAGCCTCTTGGTCCACCAGGAAGCCCAGGACCCCTTCTGCCGCCCCCGGGGCCGCTCGGGAGTCCCTGCCGCCCACCAGCATCATATCCTCCCGTTCCAGCACTATACCCGCCAGCGTCGTATCCTCTCGATCCAGCATTGTAACCACCATCATCAAACGATCCCCCGCCACTGCTCGACCACGGTGAGTTCGCCGACGTAGGCCCCTGCTGCGAACTGGCACTCGACTCATACGAATGCGCCCTCTGCGCCTGCGGCGCGAAGCCTTTTCCCAGCCGCCCAGCCAGCCTCTCCTGCTTCGTCAGCCCCGGGCCAGCCTGAGCCTCGCTCCGCCCAAACCCTGTGCTCTGATAGCTGCCTTCCATCTTGCTGGGGATGGGCCGGGCCTCCACCGCCGGCCTCTGCTGGCTCACGCTCGTGAATGGGTTCCTACCCGCGCCGGCCTGCCCGCGGCCCTGGCGTAAACTCGACGGCTGCGCCTGTACCTGCTGCGCAGGCTGCTTATCCCAGAGACTCCCGAACCCGGAGCTGGAGCCGCCGCTCTGGCTTTGTAAACCGCCGTAGCGCGAGCCGACGTTGGACTGCGCGTAGACTGGCTGGACAACGACCGGAGGAGGGGCCTTTGGGTCTGGGGGCAGCCAGGCAGGAAATGAACGCCCTTTCTCCGTGTAGTAGGCTCGTAGGACGCGGCAGATGTGGGTGTCGTCTTCGGTGTCGCCGTCGTTCTCGCTGGGGAGCAGGTTCTGCCGGATAGAGGCCACTCGTGAAGTTGTCGTGGTGAGGAGGGAGGAGAAGTAGGAGGCCATGATGGGCGCAGTCTGCCGCCTGGGCGGCGATTGCTTAAGCTGTAGACACCCGAGGACTTAAATTTTCGTCGTCGGTCGCGGTCTGGAGAGGTTTCTGCCGGTATGATAGAGCTGGCGACGGTGGGTATATTAGCCAGGTACTCGAATTGTGAGATGTATTCTGAAAGATGAGGGAAAGCGCTTCTTGTTTCATGATCGTTGCGGAAATGACCCCGCTACGAGCTCGGATAAGTCTTGGCCAGCCTCGGCATCTTTACAAGATGGAGACTTTAAAATCATCATCTACTGACGGTTTTCAAAGGTCAAAAGGGTATATGTGAATAATAAAGTGCAATTTAAATGGCAGGCTCGCATGTAATTACACACGACATCACTATCGTTCGATCTTTATTAATAATATTTAATCCTAGTACTTTTCAGAACATTCAACATTGCCAGTCGCAAGATTCACAAGTCCTGGCATCCTCTTCCATATTTTTCCCAACGTAACCTTCATCCGTCAAGCATAAATATGTATTGCCTCCTGCGTACCTTTAACGCGATGTCTACCTCAATTTCTCTTGCTGATATCGCAGTGTCCGCAGTTCTTCATTTCAGTGGCATTCTCTACAGGAGAGAATCTCATACATTCCTAAAGATCCAGAGCAGCGGAAACTGGAAACGGGTTGGAGGCTTGGAAAGGTCGTGCGGGCTGGATATTGGAGGAATAGGTGCCATCTCCATACTCGGCGAAGGATAAATATGGTGGTAGGTGGCAGCCTGGTTGAGAAGAGCGGGCTGCAGACAGGCTGCCATTGTTGGCTAGTGCTATTTCTTGGAGGGGATGAAGATGGGATGCGATGGTCTCGAAGCAGTGCCAGCTTTCCGAGCCATCATCGAGTTATTGTTATCTCAATGGTGGAGACAACAATATAAGACGTGTCACTGCGTCACAGCAGCAAGGCTCTCCAGATACTGCCGAAAAATCGCTTGCAGGTAAAGATAGTAGCAGGCGTTATCAGTCTCTGGCAGTACAGCCCATTTTCTCGAACATATCCACCCGTTTTCGTCTGGCCGAACTCCATACTCAGAGACTATAGCCTCAACGCCACGCGGCAAGTATCTCCTGGTCAAACTTAAGCCAATGCCAGCTCTCTCTGCGGACCCTCGAGCTCCTCCTCGATTTCGATCTCTCTCCTGGCGAACTTCTTTGGCGTGGACTTGGCTCTTGGGTCCACACCTCTCTTCCGCTTGCCCGGAGTCTTGAGTTTCTTAGCCTTGTCGTCCTCGCTGCTCTCGCTCTCGCTATCTTCCTCGCCCGTCTCAGCCTCGTCCTGACTTCCCAGCCAATCCTCGAGATCTTCCAAGTCCTCCTCGTCTTCACCAAGATCACTGACGTACTCGACCTCCCCAATACCCTCCTCATCCTCGTACTCCTCGTTCTCGAATTCCTCTTCCTCAATGCCCTCGTCCATATCCTCGTCTCTAGTGCCCTCTCCGCCTCTTTCGAGGCCCTTCAACACTTTCTTCCAGATGGACTCACTGACGTTCAGAGGCTGGTCGCCATATGCACCACTCCTCAACCGCTCAATCAGCTCTCTCTCAATCGCCCTCTCAACCTTTGCTGCAGCCTCTGCCTTCCTCTCTCTCGTCTCCTCGCGCCTGCGCACCTTCGGCGCCATCTTTGGCACGAGCTTCTCGCCCAAGCGCTCATCCTCTCTCGCCAGTCTCCTCATCCGGATGCCGACCTGCGTCAGACGTGTGAGGCGCTGCTTGCACTTGTGGATCAGGAATTTGGGCCAGTAGATAAGCCGTTCGTCGACCTGGTCGAGGGCTTTGTTGTAATTCTGCGACAGCTTGATGCGCTCCCAGAGTTTGCTAGGCATGTGAGCCCGTTCGATCGTCTTCATGTAGAGGTAGAGAGTTCCGGATTCGGGGTTCGCACGGATAGTGGCATAACGGGAGTTGGCCAGGGGGCAAGATTGGCGGTTGCAGAGGCCGGTCACGTTGTATTCATTGCGACAGAAGTTTTTCTCTTTCGTGGTCCTGGGAATGTCAGATCTGGAGCTGAGAGCGAGGGGTTGAGGTCATACTTGAGCTTAAACGAGCAGAACTGCTGGTTTATCACCTGCCAGACGATCTCGTCTGAAGACATGGTAGGAGTATGAGCTGTAGTTTTACTCTCGCTATTTGTTTGGATGTCCAGCACAAGGGTTGTTGTAAGGCGGGTCGCGCACAGAGAAGTGACTATGAGGAACTTTTTTCTCGGGATCGGCAGAATGGAGGCGGTGAAAATGTCACATGATATGTCAATAATTTTCCGCCCGATCTCATTATGAATGTCACCTGGGCCGCGATACTTGATCGGCGTTACCACTGGCTTGTCTCCATGTTTGCGATGCAACTATTGCTGGTGTCACTATGGCTTCTTGGTCAGATGAAAATGTTTTTCTTGAGGCTCAACCCAACTGGGGTCATGATTCTGTGACCCAGGTTCCTTTGGGTAACAGTAGGAGTTACTAGTTAAAGACTGCTTTTGAATACAATTTAACATTAAATGTTTGGCAAATGAATGTTGCGGCATGGGAGGGGTAAACTTATGGCTGTAAAACGAATAGATCTGGTAAGAAGTTTGATATCGAGTGACTAGTCTTATAAAACAGACATTCGCTCATCTAGATAAAAACATTAGTGCTACGGATCTGCTGTCTTACTTGAGGCTTTATAAGGTTTAGCTACCTAGGATCCATTCCAGCCTCTTATTTATGACATGATACAATTAGTAACAGTCTCAGACCCTATACTGTCGAGTTCTTAACCCTGTGATAACCACTTCACGGAATTCCGCTGCTTATTCTCTGCTATAGCCCTCTCGAAATCATTCAGAAGATGGGTATCCTGCGGCATACAAAGGCATGAAATTCCTGCAAAGCTTACTGAAACCGACTCTGTGACTATGTCAAGGTGAAGATATCTTCAACGAGGGGTAGGGGCTGATTACACAAGCCGGTCCTCAGAGCTTCAGGCTCCTCGCTGCGCAACACTTGCTTATTGAGTGGCGGCTAGATTGGATTTCCAAACTTCCACCTTACTGTATTTCCAGATTATTGAGTATGGCTTGACGTGTCGCTTACGCAGATCATAGTCTGTCGACGTCCCATTTTCAGCCTTAGGGAAACACTAAGCACTCTCGAGGGTCTCAACTGTGTACTAAGTACCATCCGATTGAAAGACTGGTCAGAAATGCATTGCTAGATATCTCGAGCACGAATAATGCATTTCTTATAGGTGTGACATCATATGCTGAAAATGCCGCTGCGCCTCTATGCCTTCCTACACGCCTTCGCGACATCAAGGACATCTTTGGAAAAGGTACAAGATTCCAAAGATCTATCATGCTTACTGTTTCTTCTGCGGACCTTATCCTTTTCGTAGCAGTCGTCGACGTATGCAAATCTTTTCTTTGCTATTGTTGCTGCAGCGATGTTGATAAAAAAGATGCACTATACCATGCTGCAATATGTTTCAGTTTCTGCGGCAATCGATTTATAGGGAAGTGCAGTATGGCAGCAAAGTGGAGGCAGAACCTTAACATGATGAAATCATGTTAATCCTAATCCAGAATCCACCAAGGGAAATGAATATATGCATACAAAGCCAGTGTCATGATAGTAAGATCGAAATGATTGGGTACGATTTCCTCTGCCCTAAGATGACTTCATACTGACCCAGGATGCCTCTCATAAAGGACGGCTGGAAGGCCGAATGCATTTCCACGCTGGCCGAAGTAGCTGCCGCAGAATATGACTGATACCTCTTGTAGTGCAAAAGACAAATATCAATATATATGAGCCCAACATTCGCGAGATATGATCGATGCATAGAACCATCTTAGCTTCTAGCAAGCGAGCCGAAAATAACCTGACTCTCCAGTTTTCAACCTCGATCGCATCTCAGGATTTATCACAAAACATCAAACCGTCGGAATGGCACCCTCACCTCTACAGCATAGAAGAACGCATAATACGCTCCTCTTCCAGAAGTTGTTGAACCTCAGAGACAGCGCAAGCCCCTTCACCTTGGTCCTGGATAGTTTGGAGCAGAGTGGAGGACCGGTTGTGCGCGAGTTTGCAAGTAGAGCCAAGGTACGTTAACGTCTTTATTATTCTCCCTTCTTGTGCGCCCTTCTATGCAGTAATTTCGAAAAAGACCGACGTGCGGGCTATCTTTTGTATCCTTCCAGATGCACCACAGAAGTCAAGACAATTCCCAAATTCGTACAAGTCACGTGATACAGAATACATGGTTAGATTTTCAAGTGCTAGCACTGATGCGCGTCTAGATATCCAAGAGTAAAATCATCTTCATCTCCTTTGCAACTCTCTGTAAGAAAGTTCCGTTCGAACCCGATGTATTCATCAGTACTCGCGGCAAAGCATTAGCCAGCCTCAGGACGGAAATAATATCTCATCTCCCACTACCACTAACAGCTGCTCCGAATCCATCATCTCATCCAACTAGTAAGACTCATCATAATCCAATGCAAAGTGCTTCAGCGAATAATTGTGTCAGGATATCTCCTCATAATCGATACCCTGCACCCGCTCTCAGCCAGCCACGCAGACCACCTTTCTCCCTTCCTCTCCTCTCTCCTTGTCTCCCCGCAAATCTCCATGCTCGCAACATATCATACTGATATCCCACTCTCAATCTCATCATCGCCATACTCTCCCACACCACTGACCACACTTCTCTACCTGGCAACCGCAATCCTCACTGTCTACTCCCTGCCACAAGTCCTAGCTCGCAAACGCGCACGGGACAAAAGTCTTCAGGAGCCAACTTTTGGTATCCAAGAGGGTAGAGAGGGTGTCATAGTCGGCTTGCGAAGAAGTGGAAAGGATGAAGAGCGAGGCGTGGTGGTAAACATGGAGATTCGACGACGCTCTGGACGCGGCGTGACCGAGAACTTCATTCTCCTGCCACCAAAATCCGCCATTCCCATCCCCCAATCCACAGCCAAATCCAGTAAAGTCTCGGCTCTAAGCGATTTCGTCCTCCTTGACGACCACCCTCTCTACAAATCCACCCCCTCCGACGAGGCTAGTACTATCAGTGAAGAGACAGGCGACATGGAGACGACGTTTAATCTCGGACTGACAGAAAAGCAGAAGAGGGACAGAGAAAATGTGGTGCTGCCGTATTTTGACGCGCAGAAGGAAGGCGGTGCTGCAGGGCCCGGGGAGGGAGGTAGGATTTTGTATGATATGGGGGCGGAGGACAGGGAGGACTTTGATGACGAGGAAGATGAGATTTAGGTTGCGCTTCTAGAAAATACAGTTCCTGGGCCGATGATGCTGTTGAGCGGTTGGGAGCACGGAGAAGGGGAGATGATTTGGCAATTTAGGAGTTGGCAGCAGGGAGGAATACGAAAATGACCAGAGCAGCCTATTTCAACTTCACGAAACTCCACAAAACATCCCACATAACAGAAAACACGCATAATCTCTCGCAACTTATCAACTGTTCTCGGGCTTGGGAACAACCCAGCAATATTCTAGCACCCAACCACCGGCGATCAAGGGCCGCGGGCTGAGTTCCGGGCTTAAGAGTCTTCGATTCCAGGCCGCATATCTCCAACCAGAATATATCGCGCAAGCAGTACCATGGCAGCTAGTAAGGGCGAGGAAAATTAGTGGGAGGGTTCAGACTTGAACAAACATCTTCTGGGTGCCGGAAGCTCATACAAAGTCGGATATTCGTTGTGTGTAGGGCGTTTTCATCTTTGAGACTTGAGGAATGAGAAAATTTTGGCCCGTGTATTTTGAACCATGCTTTAATGTTTTTGCCTCTACTTTCTTGTTTTTCTTTCAATTAGTGGAAGATTGTATAATTTCGTCACTTATAATTATGTCCTGTTCTGATTTACGCGACGCTTCCTCGCAGACAGAGACCTTGCCATCTAGGTGTCCCGGACCAACGGTCCTTCTTGCTCAAGACCTCCTTCCTGATATTCCAAGGTCAAACTTCGAAAGATTATAATCATAAGTGCCTTGCCTCCTTGAGCCTCAAGAAAGTGCGCTTGAGACACGGAATCAAAACACGGCTAAAGTACATTAGCCGGGCGCCTTGTTCTAGAGCTCCCTTGCCAAACCTCGTTTTTATTCCCGGCAAAAGGGTGCATTCATATATAGCTGCGCAAGCCTTCTTGGGCGTGTGGCAGTCCTTGGCAAAGCTTGAGTTACTTTCACATCTCCACTACCTCGAACAAAAAACCTATACCAGCGAGAGTGTTCTGGGAGAAAAACTCGGAGAGGCATAAATGCAATCGTGACGAGGGATGAGAAAACAAAAGCGTATCCAACGGGGTATATCTCGTTTCTGAGAGCTCAAATTCTCGACGTGCTGCATCACATTGACGGTTTTCCTGGGATTAGCAAGATACATATGAATATAAGAGGGCGATACTCACACCATAATAGGCAAAGACTGGGTAACGATCCCTCTAATTGTCGAAGCAATACCTGCCTCGTAAACTCTCCCCTTTTTGGCCTCCTTTTCGGCTGTACCTCCTCCCGGCGCGTGCCCTACCTCTGGCCTGCTACTACTTTCGCTTTCCATGGCTCTGCAAACAGCTTCATACTCTCTAACTAGAAATCATGGGCCGCGCACTTCAAGGCGCCTCCACAGCAGCTGTCTGGGGTCAGCGGCCTCGCGATCGTCTATGATACCGTGGGGAGCAGCGAAACAGCGAAAAAGGGGGTACATTGGGTGGGCGATTTTGGGCATAAATATTGAGACTCTATTTGGGGCCACTGCTTGNCATAAAGTCGGTGGCAACTATGTGATCTTTAGAATGGGGTTTTGGACTAGTGAGCATAGAAGCTTTGTTTAGACTGGTGATGATTGAGAGGAGTGTTAAGGGCGAGGGTTTGTTAAATTCGGAGATGGTAAAGAGCCTGTGTTGAGTGTTTCCAGCTAGTGCGAGCTCTGATGATCTGGGTGGCGCCGAGAAGGGGAAAAGTGCTGGTTGCAAGCTAAAGAGACTTTTAAGGCATTAAAGGGGCAGACCTTTTGAGATGTGGTTAGGGACTCTCGCCAGGCTTCTTAGCTGTCAGGCTTTAAGCGTATGCAGTCTTTCTTTCAATCGCTGTATTCGAAAGCGTAATGGTATCTGGGCGACTCAATGTTTGTTATTCTAGCCCCTAAACCAAGAGAACTTACAATCTTGGGCAATAGGGAAAGATGCCTCAGAGCATGAGGCAGGCGAGTCAGTGTACCTGGTCGGGTTCTAACTGAGGTACGAAGCCCGAAAGTGACCATTATTTCGTGTAGCTTCATTTGAATAAGTTGGGGAATCACATAAGCGCACACGAATTTGGGACTCAAAACGAGTTTTGTCTTCACTATGATACATACCGCTAAGTGTAATATTTTTAATGTGGCGAGAATAATAGGAAATATCCTATGGGAAAAAACTGGAGGTTCAACCCTCCCTCCCTCCTCTCCCCTCCCCCTCGGGCTAATTTTGTATGTTTACATTATGGTAAGCGAGACAGGAGGGGGCAATCTCTCTACCATTGTGAGAATGGCAGCCAGGAAATTGACACAGAAGACCATACTGGAGTTAATGACTTGACACATGATTCCTGGTGACTTCAACCAGGAATACCGCAGTTCCACGATGCCTTGCTGTCTTATCTTACTTCTGGGTATTACTCCGCGGTTGAGATCCATTGTTCCCACCAGCTGTGGCCTCCATCCTTCCCAAGTCGCTACACTGATGCAGATCAAGTTTCTCTGGCTCCGTAAGGAGTATATGCCGACATGGTCACGACCTACCGGTAAATGATTAAAAATGTAGGAGACGAGAAGATTCCTGCGCCAAGAGGTAATGTTGAGCCTAAGCTTTACACGTGACTAATATAAAGACCGACCCTTGCTAAGCCAAAGTCCAGCCTTATCCAACTCAAGATTTCCAGACTAGAGCCTCCGCTTCCCATCAATTTCTCTTCGACCCAGCTCAGTCTCGAAACTCACCAACAGCTCACAAATAAAATGACAGAACCACCATACAAACGCGCTCGTCGCCCTGACAGCGCGCAGATGTGGGAAGAATCCGAACGACGCGCACCACCACGCGGGCCGCGAGGGGAAGAGCGCCAGCATGGCAGCGACAGACGCGGAGAGCGAGCCCGTGACGGCAGGTATCGTAGCCGCTCGCCGCGCGGTAGAGACGGGTATGAGAGAGGTGGTAGGAGGGACTACAGAGACAGAGAAAGAGAGAGGGAGAGAGGTATGTACCCGAACGAGGCTACGGCTCTGGTATTCAGATACAAGCCTAACACGATCTCTCAAGATGGTGGAAGGGATGGCCGCGAGAGAGGAGGTGATCGAGTGAGGGATAGGGAGAGAGAGTACAGAGAAAGAGGTACGTGTGCTGAGGATATGCTCCTTTGTTTTCGAGACAGACCTGACAGCGCTTCGCTAGACGGTGGTAGGGATACGAGGGAGCGACCGCGAGAGATATCAAGAGACAGGGATAGAACTAGAGATAATGGGAGGAGAGTTGCGAGGAGCGGGAGCGCGAGACCAGAGCGAGAGCGTGGAACGAGGGATACTGAAGTCGACAAGGATCCAAACCACCAGCACCATGATGAAGAATCACGGGGCAAGTCCAGGATGGAGACACCGCCTGATGCTACCAAGGTAGCTGCAGTTGCGAATGACCAAGACCGCGAACGAATGGATGTTGATGCAGAGGTACAGCCAGCGAGGAAGGGGAAGAAGGGCAAGAAAACCGCGAAGCAGATTGAGGACGACAACGATCTGGTAGTGGAGGACGACGAGATGGCCGCTATGCAGGCTATGATGGGCTTTGGAGGCTTCGGCACGACGCATCAGCAGAAGGTCGCTGGGAATGATATCTATGCAGTCCGGAAGGAGAAGAAGACTGAGTATAGGCAGTACATGAATCGGGTCGGTGGATTCAACAGGCCTCTGAGTCCGAGCAGAGACTAGATTTGGGTATGGGCTGTAAAGAAGTTATGCGACATCTTCTTGGGCAGGTTGGTTCTGTACTTGGAGTGATGGGAGGGTAGGGTCGACAAGGCTCCACACCTCAGATTCATTCGAAAAGTATCTCCAGACAAGCCAGATCATATATGTTCATGGACCGAATAAGAGTTCTCTCAATGATAGCAATTGATGAAGACTACTCTGTCTTATCCCATCCTTGGTTTTCCATACCCAAGATAGTAGGTAATGGGTCATCGGCGGCAAAATTGCAGCCTTCCCTGCAGCCTTGCCCTCAGGCTGAACCCACTCGCCTAAGCCGCAACGGTGTTCAGTTCGTAAACAACAGCCTTCTCCCCGTCACCATTCTTTGGGCCTCAACTCTTCCCCAACGCAAGCTGTTGCCCCTCAGTTGCCCTAGCTGAAACCAGCATGCATCTTCTCGCCGCGGTAGCTCTGCTGGCAACATGCCTGTCCACGGCCTCAGCCGAGGCTGACGACACTTCAATCCTGTATAAAGAGGTTGCGCGCACGGCGAACGAGAGTTTGCTCTGGGGGGCCTATCGCCCGAATCTGTATTTTGGAGTCAGGCCGAGGATCCCCAAGAGCTTCCTCGGAGGGCTGATGTGGAGCCGCGTGGACAATTATCAGGATGTGCAGAATAGTAAGTCCGAATACTGGCAGTTATGGTGTTTTCGAGGACTGTTAGATGAGATGCATCTTCCGCTCCTGGACGCAGGGCTAATGAGGCGGACTGGCAGATTTCAGACATACGTGCGAGCAAAGCGATAATATGAAAGGCTATGGCTGGGAGGAATTCGATGCGCGGACTGGTGGCCAGCAGACGATTTACGACGAGGGCAATGGCATCGATATCAAGACGAATTTTGTCAAGATCCCTGGAGGCACTAATGGCGGCGGATGGGCTGTACGCATTACGGGCACAGTGCGACAAGGTTGGTCGCCGGACTTGAAAAGTACAATTGTGTGGTACTCGACTCTCGAAGGACCCGGCAGTCTCGAGGTTGAAACCGAGGCGGAATTAGGGTTCGAGGACGACGTGACGCTTAGTGGAGAGTCGGAGGGCTTGGGGCAGTACAAAGTGACTGTCACCAAGGGAACAGGAAAGCATCCTGCCTCTTCGCATCCTGCGTACCAGAAGAGGCCTTTAGATCTCACAATTGTGAAGTCGGTGACTACACCGGACCATGCTCTGTGGCAGGCGAAGGCCATCATGTTCCAGATAATAAAGGAGCAAGTCGACAAGTATGTTGAGGTGTATGGGGAAGAGAACCCTCCCCCACCATGGCAGGTGTACACGATTGATAATGAGCCAGGACCTGGGAATGTACACCTGATTCAAAAAGTGTTCGAGGGTAACTTCGAGTTTGATGTCATATTCAACAGTGGCTCGGCTAGTAAGGAGTACACCAGCCAAGACGTGACCGAGCTTTTGTCTAGTAACTCCAAGGGGTTCTGGGACAGATTCGTGGCTACATTCGATCCCCAACCACCGTTTGGTGTTGAAAGCATCCAGAGATTCGCTGCAAGCATGTTTTCGAATCTTCTCGGTGGTTTAGGATACTTTTACGGAGATTCGGTTGTCGACAGGTCGTACGCTCCCGAGTACGACGAAGAAAACGAGGGATTCTGGGAGGAGACTGCTGCAGCAAGAGCCCGGAAGCAAGAGAAGCTCGAAGGGCCCTCAGAGCTCTTCACCACTGTCCCCTCGCGACCCTTTTTCCCTCGTGGTTTTCTTTGGGATGAAGGGTTCCACCTGATGCCGATCGCGGACTGGGATTTGGATCTCGCCCTGGAGGTTGTCAAGAGCTGGTTCAGTCTCATGGACGAAGATGGATGGATTGGGCGTGAACAGATTCTCGGCGCTGAGGCGCGCAGCAAAGTCCCAGCCGAGTTCCAGGTTCAGTATCCGCATTACGCCAACCCTCCTACGCTCTTCTTCATTATCGACAATTTTATCAGCAAGATTCAAGCTACGAACGGTTCTGCGTCGGCGGGCAAAACAGGCAACGCAAGTCTCGGCGCACAGCCAAACTCGGTGCACCTGAAAGACCTGGATCTCGCTCTGCACTACCTGCGAGAGCTGTACCCCAAGCTCCGCAAGCACTACTTCTGGTACAAGAAGACGCAATCCGGCGACCTGAAGTCCTACGACCGCGAGGCCTTCAGCACCAAAGAGGGCTACCGCTGGCGCGGCCGCACCCCCCAACACATCCTCACCAGCGGACTGGACGACTACCCCCGGCCGCAACCGCCACACCCCGGGGAGCTGCACGTCGATCTCATCTCCTGGATGGGCATGATGACCAAGTCGCTTAAGAACATCGCCACGCTGCTGGACTACAGCGACGATATCCAGGAGCTGAGCACCATCGAGACGGCGATCCTCCGCAACATCGACGACTTGCACTGGAGCGAGAAAGACAAATGCTATTGTGACGCGACGATAGACGATTTCGAGGAGAACTCGCTGGTGTGCCACAAAGGATACGTCTCACTATTCCCTTTCTTGACTGGCCTGCTGGATTCCGAGAGCGAGAAATTAGGCCACGTGCTGAGCTTGATTGGGGATGAAGAGGAGTTATGGAGCGAGCATGGGATCCGGAGTCTGAGTAAGAAGAACGAGTTCTATGGGACGGACGAGAACTATTGGAGGGGCCCCATCTGGATGAACATTAACTATCTTGCTGTGGTCCAGCTGCTCGTAAGTTTTACTTTCTCCTCTCCACCCCTCTTCTTTCCTTGTCCTCCCTCATCTCGATACGACGCCTGGACGTGAGCTCACCATCCCGGAACCAGAAATACGGCCAGGCCACCGGGCCGCACCGCGCCCAAGCTGCGAAGCTGTACAGCGCCCTTCGGCTCAACCTCGTCAAGACGGTCTACGATTCCTGGGCCGAGACGGGCTTTGCATGGGAACAATACAACCCCGAGAGCGGTAAGGGTCAGCGCACGCAGCACTTTACGGGGTGGACGAGCTTGGTGGTTAAGATCATGGGGATGCCGGATCTCAGGTACGTTTCACCTGCCCTCTCTTTGAGCTTTCTGCTCGGGTGCCCCATTGGGAGTCACCGATCTGTATCGTGAATCAGCGAGGGGGTGCAAGCTGACCTTGGGACAGCGGAGAGACGTGGGACGTCGGGAAGGAGGGCGAGGGCGGGCATGATGAGTTGTGACGGAGGAGGGCCAGCGAAGTGTACATCAGCAGGGAAGGGCGGTGACTGTAATATGACTCGGTGGATGGTAGAAAACGATGGAGGGATTGTTTCTTGACATGCTGCTCGGCCTTTTGTTACCCATTGATCTCTCGCCTCACGGCTTGCTCGCGCCGGTACCTGGGCCCGTTGTGCGCGAGCAACTCGTTCCCTCCCCCTGCCCTCTCCACGCTGCCGGTCACCCGCGTGGGAAAGACTCACGATCGGGGCACTCGCGGTTAGACGCGTTGAGAATTCATACATGTGCCACTGGCCTCGAGCGCGCGGGGTGAGGAATTGCTCGTGGTCGCGAAGCCCCGGCCTGGGGACGCAGAGAGCCATCCAACCCGGAATGGAGCGCTCGGCCCTGCATCGGTCGGCGTGCTCGATACGTCGGCATGGTCACGTGGACATGTCTCCGCGGCGGTTGCGAAACGAGGTGACGGAGCAAGTCGGTACCAGATGTCCTGGCGACGAACAGGCTCGGATGGATGTCGACGGCCCGGCGCGAACGAGCCGTACTTCGGCTCGCGCACCCCGGGCCTGCGCACGGCGACAGATCGCGCGCGGACCCGGACTAACCTCACCCACCACCCGGACGCGGCGGCCCACGGCATCGGCACCGGCATCGGCATCGGCATCGGCATCGGGTTCGTCCTCTTCGATGCCGACCGCGCGGGCGTCATCTACGCCGGGGCGCACGGGCCAAACGGGCCGAGCGGACTCTACCCGACCGCCGATGCTGGCCAGGCCTGGACCGCGATCTCGGGACAGCCGCCGGACTGGAGCGGCGTCACCACTTCTCCCTTCTCCGGACCATCCGCCGCTGATAGAATCTAAAGGTGTAGATTCTGAGTTCTGTAGAGCTGCAGGAGTATATATACAAGGTATGCTTACTAAGCCTTAATCTCCGATCCTTGTATATTTCTAACAGCCGCAGAGCGCCGGCCCGCAGCCCACGAGAGCAGCTCTCGCCTCCAGCGGCGTGCGGTATGTCACTTGCGCGGACGCCCCGGGCCCCTACGGCGCGCAGCACGGAGTCGGGGACAGCTACAACACCAAGACGTCCACATGGGCCGATATCACGCTGTATCTCTGGGGCTCGGTCACGCACGGCGGCGAGCCGGGCGTCTACCGCCCCGACGACGCGAGGGTGTTTGGGAGGGTGTATCTGGGGACGTTTGGCACGGGCATCGTCTGCGATGACATTGCCGCGGACGTTGGGGATCTAGACGGGGG
>JAENRP010000027.1:153210-209935 GCA_024741835.1 Diplocarpon mali
CGCTTCTGGAGACGGAGTCCTCGATAGTCACCGGCCGTCAGGAATTAGCCCTCTTTGCCCACAATGCCCATCGCATCTCTGCCAGGATGCAAGAGAAATGAGAAGAGCTGGTGTAAAATCTCAGGTGAGAACTCCGAGAACTGTTAATCTCGCATTCAACGCGGAAAAACCTTCTCTGTATTTTCCGACTGTTCTTGACAAACCCTTTGCGCCTTGGGGGAAGGGATAACCTCGACTCGTCTACCGCTTACTCTAGTCGTCAAATTTCCAGACACCCGTCGTACTCCATCCTGGCAGATGTCAAGGTCCGGGTGTTGGTGCCGATATCAGGATTTCGCTTCGCCGCCCGGAGAAATCGACGCATGGAAATGGGGAGCGGCTGGCTAGAGGTTCTCTGACCAGGTTTGCCGTATGATCGGTTTCCTCAGAGAAAGGCCCTCTGGCTTTCGCGTCGGTTTTAAATGTCCGGGTTCGGCATCAATCGAAACTTGCTATTATGGTTTGCTGGCTGCGTTGCGCGGAGTCGCGAGGAGGATATCACCGGAGCCCAAACCTCACGCGAATCACTTTCTCGTGCTCCTTGGTCTGTTCGCGTGTGACGCTGCGACTCCATAGCCGCCGACAATCTTCAGCTCCGGAGGATGATTCCCAGCATCCAATCGCTGCGTTCACACCGGCAGCTGCCAAGCAGGTATCCCAATGCGCTTCAATAGCCACCTATGAATCAGTCGGTCGCTTGGAGTCGTTCGCCACCGGAGTTTGCTGACGGGACAATCATTGCTACAGCTGAGCGGCTTTGTGCGACTCAAGACCCTACTTGCGTCTGACGAATACTATGTGGCCGGCTCCTTGATTCCGGCGTTAAATCCAACCCATCTCACATCTCAAGAGAAAGAATCCATGGGGATCATGCTCAAGTCGATGTGCGCCATGGCAGATTTGTTTTACGTTGCGCTTGTCTTACTTGGCTTTGCGGCGGTGGTCCTGGGAGCTGGAAATCAGAGCGTCGAATTCTCGTACCCTCCGGCCGGATTGACGCTCAATTACATGGATACCATCAACGTATCCTACACTTCGAATTCCTCGAAGCCTTTGACGCTCTATACCTTCTGCACCAAGGTAAATAGTGCAGGCCCGTTAAAAAGTATACTCTATTCCCAGAACCCGAAACATAAGATAACTGACCACTACATCGCAAGAGCAAAAGCAGTTCGTGCCCGCAAACAATGGCTCGGGGCTCGTTCTTCTGAGCTGGCCCGATGTCGATTCTTGCTATTTCGATATCCGGCGGAACAAAACGGCCAAGAGTGGAGTTCGGAGCCATTTCGTGCAGGTCCTCAGTATCGCGCGACCGACTCCGATAATCGTTGGTCTTGATCAAAATTCTACAACCATACCAGTCAAGCCAACGGATATTGCAACAGCAACAGGGCATAGCAACGGAGTAAAGATAGGAATAGGCGTCGGAGTTACGCTTGGTGTGGTCATCATCACGGCTGCCGGATTTGTTTTGTTCTTTATGAAGAGGAGAAGGAAAACAAAGAAGCAAGCGCAGTGGCCACCATGGAAGGTGGTCAACGATAATCCAAATCCTTATTCTGGGGACAGAGGAGCTTATGTGCCAATGGAGTCCATACCATCTGAAATAGCAGTCAAAAACAATGGGGAGGCATCGCACGAATTAACTTCAGAGAGAACTTTTGAGATAGATAATGGAAGAATTGTCGGGGAATTGAGTGCTGAGAGCGAGATACAAACCCCAGGCCTTAGGCGCTTTTCTTGGGAGAGGACGCCGGTGGGCTGAAGTTTGCGGTGTTGGATAAAGCGGAAATAAGAAAGCCTGAAGCAGCAATGTCAAAAGCTGGTATACAATTGACTAGGCGAGATGATGTTTGTTCTTTGCCCACTTTATCTGTTGTACGCGGGTTTTGGAAGCAAACCACAAAAACAACCCCTGACATATAGCTCTTGTCTAGAGCGAGCGTGATGAGAATAATAATTACCTCCTACGAGAGCTCCCATTGCGATTGCTGTGGTGGATCTAGAATCGGGGGAGAAGACTGACAATTAGACTTCGGGTTGAGACTCGGCCTGTTGGGGAAATCCTTACGGAAAACAAAAGATAAATTCCGGACAAGGTTATATAAAGGCTGAAGTTACGCCGAGAGTCATAAAGACCGAGTTCTCAGCCCGGGAAAAGGATCTTAAAATGCAATATCGTGGGTTTTGAGAGCAGGAGGCATATCCATTTGTCGTCACGTGATCGGCCTCATGGCTCACTCTTTGGGAACGTCCTCCCCAAACGGCCAACCCTTCGGACTCCACATCTCACCAGCCTTCTTCCACATCCCGACACTTTCAACTTCGTCTCTCCCCAGCTTTAAGCCCCGATCTCCTGTTCCAGGTCCGGCATTCGCATACACGTGAGGAAAGAATCCTCTTGATCCCTCCACGTCCCAGCGTCTGCTGTTCTCATCTGGTCCTTTGCCTTTGGTATCCTCCCAAAGAACGAAGTTGGCTACTCGCTCGTACGGAACGCGGAGGATATAGACTTGCGCCTCTGAAGAGAAGAAGTTTCGCAGGGTTCCCAGAAGTTGAGAAGACGTGCTAAAATGCATGAAATTGTCCTGAGCATCAAGGGCAGAGAGTGGGAGAGAGACAGGCAAAGGGACGGGTGGTGCTGGAGAAGATGGCAGGATCTTGTAAATGTATTCTGGGAGAGGGCTGGGCGTGGAGTTGCACATGGTGTGGTGGTGAATAGATGCCTTCTGGCGACCTAGCGGGAGATCGATGGATCGTTCACGAAACCATAAGATATGTGTTTTCTCGTCACGTTTTCAGAAAATCAATGTTAAGGAGATCCGCATGAAAACTGTGCCTCATTTGTATGAAAATATCTGTGATCTTTTCACCCTGAAACTAGATGCTTTAGGTGTGTAGATTGATGTATTTGTTTGTTTGCAACCGGGATCACATGTTTATGCCAAGAGTTTATCTCCTTGTTCAACACCCAGCTCAAACTTATTCAACCTCACTCAGGAGTTCCATATAAATTTTGACATTGAATCCCAGCATGCTGGATCCAGCTTAAGCCAATCCCACTAGTCTAAGACCAGACAGTCTAGAATGTCGTTTGGATTGGTTGATACTTATTCTTGAGTATCCATTTGGGCTCTGAGGCTGTAAATGACAGTATTCAGCCTGAATAAATTTATGCTTAAATAGTCTTCAATCCCTAAAGCCTGGAAATAATTACATAATCTTGCTTAATGAGAAGATTGTTAAGCAAGCTCGAAAGCAGTCCCCCCCTCTCTCCTCCCCCCTTGTCTCCTGAGTTTTATATACGCTTACTCTGTGGAGTGGTTTTCCCTTGATATTTTTGAACGGTTTAATACTCACAAATAATAAAGAAGCTTGGAACTCTCATGTTATCCCTGTATTATGCAAGTAAAGCCCTTGAAGAAACAGGTACTCTTATGAAATTAAATCACCTAAAGTGAAGCCTGAAGAGCGGCTTGCAAAAACCGACAAAGTTGAGCCCCGCCAGTCACTATACCTCTATGACAGCCTTCACTGCTGTAAACCTGCGAAAACTTCATACATTAGAAGAACCATAGAATTTCAGGGGTCTAGAGAAGCAGGTAGATCTTTTGTCCAACTAAACTCTACGGTATTCCTTCTAGCAAAAGTTTCTATGTTGTTAAATATCTCTGTGAATCTCTTCGCAAGCAAATAAGTTGTGGAGACTCTCCATTAAAAATTTGACAACGTCTGCTCTTGAAGTTCACACCTCTATATTCTTCGCTGCAGGCAGGTTAGCAACCTAACTCTATGTACTAGACAATTCATTTGCTCTTAAATTTTAATTCTAGGATGCAGTTTGAATAGTATTTCTTCAGACAATTTAATACTTGTACTCAGCATCTTATAAATTTCACTTGACAGAATCTTCAGGAGTACTGTTTAGGATGATCCAGTGATTTACTATTATCATCACTTCACTGTACAATGTTATCACTGATCTGTTCCACTACTGTCGCGAGTCTGAGGAAATAGCTGATGTTGATAGATGTACTAGGTCAGCGGGATTAGTATTATTTCGCCCCGGGCCAAATAAATAACACATACACAAGCGATATCTGCAAAGGTGGTTTGTGATATAATTGCAAGGTCAAATATAACATATTTATGCTCTTCAGCCTATAACAAGGTAGTTGACTCTATCCAACTGAGAGTGAGGTGTGTTTTAGCAAAGTGGGGCATCTTGTTTCCCACCTTGATCCATGATACCACACAATTCATAGACCACACTTGGCACATGGTCTTGGAATCCTCTGACCGGAAGTTCGGCTATACTTCCGGAACGAGATGGTTCATGCAGATCTGAAATAGCCGGATATAAACGAAATATCCGAAGAACACGTCAGAACACTAGCAGAAGGTGACGGCTACTCCCTTTTTTAAAAACTTAATCGCATGCTTAATGCAAGAAGATGTTACTGCGAGAGCAAGGCGCAGGTTGATGAAGTCAATCAGGTCTAAGCTATATACTATAAATTTAGAGTAGCAAACAAACATAACGCAGAGCTCGATCTATGCTTTTTTGCCTTCTGTCAAGCATAAGTAATTCAGCTCGCAAGCTTATAAATTGATCTATTTTATTCTATCCTGTCTACATCTCCAAGCATGCCTGGCCTGGTAGCTAAGGCGCCTTTCCATTCTCAGAACAATAAGCGCAACCTTAGATTGGCCAGGTCTAAATATGTTTTCTTGTGAGAAGCTGTGTACTCTGTACGAGTGTTTCAAGTACGGTCGATCGAAAGCAGGGCAGAATTCTACTAATTTGCATGGTAAGGATTCTGACGTACGATTGAGTAAAGTAAGCAATTCGAATCGAACGCTTTAAACTTGAAGGTAGAGCACTTTATATTGTTATTCTCTCGAATATCTTACTTCGCGCAATACATAGTTCCCAAGCCATCCGGCTCTTTTGATAATATATCCCAAAGGTAAACTCTTCGTTCTCTAGTGGCAGAAAGCTGTTTAATAAGTTTTTGGATCTGTAAATACTCGGGGAAAAAGGCAAGCTTCCTTTTTGCGGCGCGTTTTGCAGGCGATAGTTTCAGAACCCTACTATTACCGAAGATTCCCACTGCACAGTAAAGTAATTGGAAAGCTTGAAGCAAGGGGGCGTGTCACGAGTAGAATTCCTGCTTCAAGCTCATGAGAAAGGCTAGCCGAGGACAGGGATCCCCTGCGTCAGGGGTAATCAGCCTCTCACCCATGTTTTTTCTTATTTTGAGTACAGCATATCAGAAAACCTAGTACTTTGGTACTTGATATTCTATTGCTAGGGCAAGATTAACGCACTCTTAGAAGTCAAATACGAAGTGTCGGGTGACTAGGAGGCTAACTGCCGCGTGATTAGATTTGCATGGGGAAAAAATTAGCTCTTTTACGAAGTAGAAGAAATTTTGAAGCTCTTACTATTAATCGTGAACTTCATCACCTCATATATATTTCTCCTTTTAAGATACAATGTTAGCTCTAAACTGTACAGCATAAGCGGAGAAAGCTATAGTTAGAACAAATATAAAGGAAGCTAGTATAAAATTCTTAAAAGTTAGTATATAGCCTACTATACTTATAAAGGACCTTGTACCATTACACAAGAGTCTAACTTTTACTTTAGTTAATAGTTGTTCCCTTTAAGACTTAGGCAAGTATTTTCATAGCAAATTGCTTAGATGAATATAGTCGCCTTAGGTTCCGTTTCTGAAGCTAAGCCCTCCTTGCTAATAGTAGCTATTCATTTAATTTTTATTATATTAATCCTGTTACTAGCTAGTGACGGCTATTCAATATGACCCTTTTTATCAACTTTTAGCTTTCGGTTAAACTCTTCAGAGATATTAGGCTTTGAAATATATCCTTTTCTTTCTTCTTTTTCTGTTTAAACTAGACCTTGCCTTATACCTCCTTATATCTATCGATAAGCCTTTCCTTTAACTGTAGGTATATATCTACATAATCCTGAAGTAAGTACGTAGAGGACGAGAGCAAGGGTATTTATATAAGTAGTAGTATATATAATATTTGCTTTCCAGCTTTCGAAAGGTGTAACCTTGAATCGAGTCAGGGACTAATATTTCACAGTCGAAAGGACTTGATCTTGGCTTTATAGACTCTTAATGAAGAAATTAAAGAATCTGCAGCTTTATAGGAGTCTCTCTTTGACTAATATTAAGGTTTCTTATTTAAAATGCATTGGTTCAAGTTCCGATTGAACCACTATAGTATTACTAAGTACTTGGAGTTGCATTGTTGCTACAAGCAAGGCCTTCGTAGAGAGCCCCCCCGGATCCGTTGCTTCCGTTGATTTATTCGCAACAAATTACTCGTACATGTGTCATTAATAGTGTAATTCGTCGAAGGCCAAATAAATAAACGCGAAAGTAGCACGTACTCCAGGGGTTTTTTACTAGTTTTGCAAGGTTAAATTCACTTGCATATGGTGTTTATTCATTTATTACGCGAAATATGCCTGCCACGAAGTGAACGCACGTCTTAAAAGTGATGTGTTCTAATACTTCTACGAACCGATTCTCTCTTCTAATAGAATCAATTTATATTTCGAATTAAAACGATCGTTCTTCCTTGCTGATTTTGATCAAGAGCCAAGTGAGCGATTTTTGATTTATGTTTTGGGTAAAGCGCCCTACGGTTGCCACCTTAGTAGGGCTGAATTAAAAGTTGCGACGAATTCTTCGAGACACATGGGTAAACAGGGGCCGTGGAAGACGATGACAGAAAATTTCAAGCTGATTTTGACTCAAGTAATATCGTGAATTTGACTTATTAGAATACTTACCGACCGCTCTTTGCGTTCGCAACGAATCTTTCAATAAAAATAAGTTGATACTCGGCGTCATGATTTCACAAAAATGAAAGGCAATCGAGCGAAATAGTGCTATATATATGTCTTGGGATTTTTAACCTCACATGCTTCTCGTAAAAGGCCCTAAGCTAAAGCTCAACACAAATCTGCCACACCGTTTCCACAAAATAGTAAAAGAGCTCAAGGTTGAAAATTCCTGATCGCAGATTAGACATGCCAGGACGTGTTTGAAGGTTGATCAGCAAAATCAATTAACTTCTACTATAGATCTGCCACTTTTCCCTAAGACTGTTTGCACAATATAACCGAAAGATCCACAATTCAGCGTTCTTTCGATTGAAAAAAGCACATCTCTAGATTAGGTACTTGTGAGTCTGTTATTGATGTTCGACAATGAAATGTTTTATATTCCTTACCAAAGAATGTTGCAAAACTTTTGCTAGTTAAGCTACTTTCTTAAGTAATTTAGCAAAGTCGTTATTAGATGTTTGATTTTACGTCATGATCCGGTCGGGTAATTCTAAGTTGCCAAACGCGCCCTAATAAGAGGGTGGAGTTGCAGAATGGCATAAATTATAAATTTATTTACATACTCTACTCTGCTGCACACCCCTGATTAGTATAGCCGGGGTAAAAGGTCAACCCTGGAACCTCCTTATTCTTGCTACGGCATAGAGTTCCTTGGTGTTTCGTTATTCATGCTGTGCCTCACACTGTGTCATTGTTGATACGAGATAGACATTGTTTATATTACCGCGATTCGAGCAGTTCATTTCACGGATACATAAATACAGCAGATTGTACTTCGAGGTAGTAACAATCATTTCAAGCAAGATCATCTTCACCATCTTCCAGACCAGAATCATTTGTCAAGAACCAGCAATCTCTCACTATGAAGTTCACTCTCATCGCCGTTCTCGCTCAAGCTCTGGCTGTCAGCGCCATTTACTGTAGCGGCCCGACTACCGTGGGAGGAGGCGACTTTTGTCGGGTATGGCATCCACACTCTTCCTCATAAGACATGTACTGACAACATTCTACTAGACCGGCTCCGGCTTTTGCGTACGTGTCGCCCACCAACAGAATCATCTAAATATAGTAATCTGACTTTGGAACACAGTGCAATGAAGTAAAATCAAACGCTTTCAAAACTAGCAAGACCTGTCAATCCCTTCAGGACCCTGAAGGCATCCCCATTGCCCCCGAATGTGATAACGGTACAGGCGTAAGTCTTCCCTACCAAAAATGATGAAAATCAGAACACTAACATGCTTCTATAGGCCGTTTACTGTGTAAGTAGAGACTTCGACAAAACGACATAAGTTTGCTAATCTTCTATAGTGTTAAGAAAAGGCTTCGATGCAACCTCGCTGGGTCTAAGATATCGGGACAAGAAGAGGCAGTCTCTCAGAACATCGGCAGTGCCGTGCTCTATCAGCTGATTCTTACACCGGCGGTTGTTCGAAATAGTGGAACGTTCGAATGTTTACCCCTTCAACTTCCTGAATTATGGCAGAGAGATTTTTGTATTTAGGAAGAAAAATGATAACTTCTTTCGCCATTGATTTCTCTATAGAAACCGAACAGAAAATTTACTATTGAAGCTTGCCGACCCACCGGAATTCTCTGGTACAGTCGCTGGCAACTTTTATTACCAAATTGCTGTTTTGCACCGCGACATAGCGTTCCAACATAAGGACTAAATGATATCAAGAATCAATCTTTGAAGCTTTCTCGGATATAAGATTGACGGCCGGGCAGAAAATAACTAGAACTAATTCCAAACATATTTAGAGATCATTTCAAGTACCAAATTGTGGTTATGATCAGATAGAGCAACATTAGGTCTTAAAACACGACTTTTACCGCCGAAATAAGCGATGTCTGATTACACAAGATTTTGATGCTCAATTCATTCCAAAACCTTGCGATAATGCACATATCAATAACAATAGTATAAGCTTAAATTTGAAATAATTATCAAAGGCAGTCTACCAACGGAAGAGAATATGGGACGCTATGTTTTGGTATAGAAAGCGCAAATGACTAATACAAGTCGACTGGTACTGTAAAACGATCTTTTTGTAATGTGATGTGTTTCACGAGAATCACTAGCTTTCTAGACCCGTCTCCGTCAGTGTCAGAAGTGCGACAATCCGTGAGAGTTGGCCGTGTCTTGATATCAAGTCTTGGCGCCTTGACGGTTTTACCTAGCTTTCCGAATTCACCTTGCTGTCCGAATTTACCTTCAACAAAGGTCGGTGTTTTTGAAGCAAGTCAGTGTAAGATTCATTAGTCACTTTCAAGGGCGCTGGTCAATAGCGAAATGAGATGAAAAACAGTTTCATTTGGCTTGCTTGGATCAGACTCAAGATGATACATAGCTGCTCAGCAGAATCCGAAACCATACTTCTTCGGTTCCCCACATCTGATAATCTCGAAACCTACAAATTTTCCGGCGTATTGAGCGTGTGCCACCCTAGCAAATCCATCACGCATGTGTTAAATGCCGTAGATTTTAGGAACGAGCCTGATGCGTGCATGCCTTTCCGTCATAATGTCACCAGAAAAAAAGCATTACTTTTAGAAGCAAATGGGATGCCTAATCAGCCGATGCCCGAACGAACTCTTGATCCTCCGCTCTATCGTCATCATCCTCCATCCAAAAATTTCTGAACCTATCTTCCAACAACGCGTTGAAGTCGCCAGAAACTCGGAGGGCGTGGGCGACCTGAGCCTCTGACAGGAAGCCGGAGTCGTTGAAGCCATTCTTTCCATCAGCCTTGAAGTCGGCGCTAGCTTGCCTTAATTCGTCCTCGGTGAGACTTGCCAACGTGCGGTCGATGCCCGGGGAGAGCGATAGAACAATTTGGGCCTCATGGTGCTGGATGACCGCCTGTGGTGTCGTCAGGAGAGTATATGTAAGTAGGCCAGAGCAGCTTACCAAAACGTCCTCGTCGTAGAGTGGCGACTCTCCTTGGGCTAGAACTGCCTCGGGATCATTCATCATCTTCTCCTTGGCATTTTTGACACGGGCCTTAGTGGTCAACTTGACCCTCTTCTTGGGACCTCCACCACGTTGGCGGACCGGGGCCATTGGTGAATTGTGGGGAGTGTTGAATGGAGTAGGGACGAATTGGTCGGGGCTGCACGAGGAAATTTCCACGTCTCCGAAGCCAGCTGCAAGTCTGTTACCAGGCAAGTCGTTGGCTGGATGGGTGCCGAATGGTTGCTTGGAAGAAGTTAGCACGTGAATCAGACGAGGCAGAGAACTAGAGCCTACGATCTGTGTAGAAGATGAAGCATTGCCATTCATTTCAGCTGATGTAGCATGCTGAAATGGGCCATATCGTTCTCGTTCAGCAGAACCGTGGCGGTTTCTATTGGAAGTGCCGTTCATCAAACGTCCCGAATCAGCACGGCTGTTACCACTCCCAAGAATACCAGGAGCCACTGGAGGCACATAGGGGCGGTACATGCGTCGCTGATTACCCATGAAGGAAGCCTGGCCGCGTGAAGCTGTAACTGCTGGAGTAGCGAGAGAGAAGAACGGCGGTTGTGAGGTTGTCACTGATGCGGGGAGGGCAAGCTCGTTTCGCGACGGAGCCTCCGCAAGCCGCTCGGCTTGCAAGACACGAAGAATATTGTTCTCGGGGGTCGATGGCGCGGTGGCGGGAACTCGGTAGAGGTTGTTAGGACTGTCGTCGCTATCAGCGCGACGACGAGCTGTAGGAGTTGTGGGATCTGCGGATGGCATGATCACGAGAGGGTGCCTGCGACTTGCTTTTTGGATGCGACTGCGATAAAATCGTACAAGAGTGATACTACCACTATTCGCTCTCTTGCGTAGCGAAGTGGTAATACAGCTCGCGGGAGGACTCCTGTGGAGCGGAGAAACAGATCAAAGATTGAGTTTGAGGGTTGTAAATAAAGCAATCAAGCTGTTGTTCCCAGAGCTAAACCCCCACTAGCTCCTGTCCTCGCTTGTCGTGGAGGCCCGAAGTTTGAGGCGAAAAGGAGGCAATAGCGCCAGGCTGTTCGGTCCTTCTATTGATCCGAAGACAAGGCTACCATGATTATCGAGATCTGGTCAGGACAGCAGAACATCATCACCACACTCCTTCAAGACAATGCAGTATACCCACTCCGTCGCGGACTAGGCCTGACGTGAACAAATATTCCTTGCCTTGTTTTCATTCCATTCTCTAAGACCTTGCCAAACAACCCTCTACTAGGGAGACCGCGCAAGACAAAGGCAATAGCTGCAGCCTGGCCTTGAGGACCTCAACAAGATTCGTATTGTGGAAGAGATCAAGTGAACAAATGCCAAGATGATATACGCTACACAGATAGCCAGGTTGGACGGTAGGTCTTCAGACAGTGGATATAAGTTGTAGTGACTGACTGGGGTCTTCAGGCCTCATACTCTGCGCTGACGACGCAGTGCGTATTACAGCCCCTCTGCACAAGACTTTGACTGAAACTTCATACACAGTATGATGCCTCGCTTACAGAGGTCAAAGGCCAAGTCAAACAAGTACTCCGACGACTGAATCGTGGTTCCGAGGCGCAAGCCACCATCGAAAGCAGTCAATACACATTCCAGTACGTCGATGTTCTCCGATCTGTACCCCTGGAATATCTCTGCCTCCAATTAGAATTGGAGGAGTGAAGAGGTTGAGGGCATAATCTTGTCTGGTAACGTTCTTGCTCTCCGATGTTTATCAAGTGGTAAAGAATTCGCTCCTTCCTGAGGTACTTCTCACGATGGCACGAGGTTTTCTGAAATCACAGCTCCAAACTCTATTTCTGCAGATGCAAGGAGCTATCACGCTCAGAAGAGCTTGGGATTTGGAGACTTGTAAAATCGTCCCGCAAGCTAGCTGTCGCCGCGTTGTGTATGCTCAATTTCAGTCGGCCAACAGGCATATAGGAGACTTCCAACTCTCCGCCAGACTGACTAATTAACAAACTCGACCGAACAACTCAATCGCGCAGCAGTGAGCAGGCAAGGCCCCAAGCCGAGAGCTTAAAATTATTTGGCTTCACCATCCCGGCAAGCGTCGAGGAAGCGATGCGAATGGAACTTCAGCAAGAGGACTCGCCTCGCCAATGTTCTCCTTCTCATGGTTTCATTCGTCCAAATTGAACCAGTGATGAAAGACTAACAAGAGATTCCAGCTATCTCATCTCTCAAGAGATCATCTACCTGTGTATAACCGCACAATCCTACCCACGCAAACTCGCCTTCACCTATCTTTCCGACCTTTCCAATGAATTTAGCACAACCTATCCCTCACAACAACTTCTCTCGCCAACTATGCGCCCATACGCCTTCATGGAGTTTGACACCTTTATCAACCGCACAAAGGGCACCTACTCTGATACTCGTGCCACGCAGAACCTCGACAAACTCAATGACGAGCTGAGCGATGTAACCAAGGTTATGAAGAAGAATATTGAGGATTTACTATACCGCGGTGATAGTCTCGAGCGCATGG
This sequence comes from Diplocarpon mali, assembly GCA_024741835.1. Classification (NCBI taxonomy): domain Eukaryota; kingdom Fungi; phylum Ascomycota; class Leotiomycetes; order Helotiales; family Drepanopezizaceae; genus Diplocarpon; species Diplocarpon mali. The sequence goes on from JAENRP010000027.1 coordinate 165,610, forward strand.
GTGAGGTCAGCTCGCGACTGAGGGAGGATAGCAAGAAGTACAGGAAGGCGGCTGTTAGGATCAACTGGGAACTGTTGCTCAAACAGTACGGACCACTAGGCGGACTTGGCCTGTTCATTATCTTTTTCCTGTACTGGAGATTCTTCTATTGACCGAAGACGATCATGCCTTGAAGATTATATCTGCTGAGATATGATGTATCAAATGATTGCTTCATCTGGAAATATTCACTTCGATACTTTGACTGCAATGCCTTGTAAGATATTTTTGTAAGGCTGTATTCTACTTGGCGATACCAAACAGTTGGGTTTGAAATTCTGTGATTATGGCATGCGTCGATGGATGAGCGACAGATGGGCCAGCAGTTGCGGCTCATCTCACAGAAGATACAGAAGCTTATACATGGTTAGTATCTTCTCCGTAAGTATGCGACGGAATTCTAGCCAACATAGCTATGGATAATCTGATCCGAGCAGTGCAGGGATTCAAAAGCTAACATTATGCTCTAGCCTCCCACTCTGCCTCTCAGCCCAAGCAGGCCCTGAGAACAAAGTACACCCCAGCAAGAAATACCCTGCCTCCTAATTATGCAGCAAATCTACCAAGTCAGATCAAGTGCGTGTGCCGAAGAGCGATTTCACTGAAGGCAGTAGCGAGAAACAGGAGCTACTGATCAATGCTCCGTACGTTGCTTCATCTGAGTAAGAAATTTGATTGTCCTATGCCGTAGGGAGAATATCATCGTAACGTGTCTGCGATTTCTGGCAAATGCGCTTTCGAGCCATACGTGTTGACTGTAGATCCAATCCTTTATAAGCAGAGCAGACGGCTCACCTATACCCTAAGCTTTCATCTCTGCAAATGCTGGCGAGCCTCTCGTGTATCTCCCAGATTCTTTGCTCCTTACAGGGCTCCCGGTTCCGAATTCATCATTAATGCGAATATATCCTTGAGTTGCGTGTGGTCCGCAGCTACAGAGTCCCTTTCCCAATATATCTTTAGCTTTCTTGCCGCAAGTAAATCTCCCCAAGCTTGCGGCAGTTCCATCAGCCCTTTGTGATTTATGCGACCTCCAAGTGTGCCTTCCAGATCTCGTATGGCTCCGGCGCAGGAAGCAGCTGTTCTACTCGGCAGTAGAGAGCTTCCAAGGAAATGTGGAGGATGACCTGCTTCTTTAAATCATAAGAGTCGTAGCGGCAGAGTATAAAAGGGTCGTGGAGACTCGATGAGCCGTCTGCAGTCTGTGCTGAAAGGCGCAAGATTTTGATAGAAAGAAGATATTTGCGGAGCCTGCAGTGGCGTAGTCAGCAAAGATATAAACAGAGGAAGGCGAGGCACATCATAGAGTAGTATACGTGCAGTAGAGAACATAACAGCACACACAGATTCAGGCGATCCGGTCTCCTAGTGGCGCCGAAGATTCCGTCGAGAAATAGAGAACCGAGCGCTTCGCTACGTGAGAAAACCCGAGTTTTTGCGCAGCCGAGTACTCGATACATCTGCGAATAGAAAGCAGTTGCAAATCTGCTCACTTCTAGGCATAATGGATAGGAAAGACAGTTCTTGCAAGGTGTTTTGGCGGCCAGGGATATCATGTACTGCGGAATTTCACTTCCAGAGCTTCTTTCGCTAACCCTGACTGGCTTTTCAAATTGAAGCAGCGAATTCAATTCTCCACTGTCAAATCACCCGAAAGATTCTTTTTTAATCCTGCACAGTACAAGATACCAAGTGAAAACATCTATGTTACTGGCCTGCCACCTTTCCTAACAGTCATAAGCAACGTTTGAGTGTAAAGGCGAGCAAATCTTAGCAGATTTGCGCCAGCAGAGCGCTTTTAGGCCGAACATTCTATCACTCTGACATCATAGGACTGATTCTTCAATCTGTGTAGGGAGTCGGAAGCATATTTCTTGCTTACCCCCTATGAAATTCGGCACGTTTTCCCCTGATGTTAGTTCTGCCGTTCGGTTAACCTCGTTAATTCACCGCCCAAGCACTTCAACCGCAATCTTGCGTGCATTCATTCACTTCGTGGAAAGGAGGGAGCGGGCGACGACAGACTGCCTTTTGTTTCTTAGCCATTGAATGATCTTATTTTACATCCCTCTTTTTACTCTCAGATTTTTGAAAAAAAGAATTATTCATGGGCATTGAGGACTCATTGGCTCTTACTATTCCTGACTTGTTAGATCTTATTCATAGGCCCACATTTACTTTAAAACAGCCTGATGCTCTTCTGAATTTCAAGATATGTGCCGCTCTGTTGTGCTTTACACCCTTGATTCTCTGACGGTTCTGGGAAACATACTAAGTGTCCTACTAGTAGCTTTAAAAATGGCAGGTTGTCATTTCAATTTCACCGTTGTAACATGAAGACAGACTGCTATGTAACTGACAGAATCTAAAGGTGTAGATTCTGAGTTCTATGGAACTGCAGGAGTAATATACAAGGTACGATTACATAAGCCCAATCCTAGTATATTCTAACAGTAACGGTTTCCATTATTTTTCCAATTGGCCTCAGTGGAGGAAAAATGTCCTGATATTCAGCCTCCATTGATCAGGACAATTCCCGCCTACATAGTACAGGCCTAATTCCGCGCTCAGCTTTGAGGTCGAGAACGCTACTCTCTAACCTGAATCTCCTGAACCTCCTATCCCTCAATCTCGCCAACAGAACGGCCCGATACACGACCCTTTAACTCCCCAAACCTTGCTCCTCACTTATTCTCTGTTCAAGTCCTCGGTTAATGCCAGAGGAGCCCTCTAAACAAGACAGTACTTCTTTGCATTTTAAAAAGGTGCAGTATGTACATCTTCAGCTTCTCTTATCTTATGAAGAATTTGTATCAGCTATGGAGTTATTAAGAGAAAACAGTTCCAGTCTTGGCATACCACTTTGAAGATTTAGGCGCCGGAACTCGAGGATTCTTGCTTGTGTTACGGCAGGCAGTCTATCGATAGGCTTATAGAACGTGAAAAGGTAGGGTTTGTAGAAGACGTGGGTATCGAGTTGGGTGTTGAAGTATGCTGCGCCTCTCTTCCTCACGTTACTACAGCTATTCTCATGAGAGCAGTAGCAGATGGCTTTTCAAGTAGAACAGTGCATGCCTCGAGCCGTAGGACAATTTTTCGGCGTTGGTATGCAGAATCGCTAGAGAGAGGGTATTGCAGCGAAAGCTTTCGATGCTGAGAAACAAGTCCTTCGGAGCGTGAGAATGAACATGGACCCGACGCTTTTTGGATTCAAAAGACCTACAAAGCATGTCCAGTAATTTGTAGCCCGTTTCTGAGAACAGAAAATTGAAGCAGGTGTTCCGAGGTATTAAACAAGAAAAATGGCCAGCGGCTCAATAGGTTCAGATAGGGGGGAAGCTCATTAGATCGCTTTTCTTCGTAGCTCCAGAGGCGATTTTGGAGTCAAGATATATCAGTCTCAAGAAAGGGATCATCACAAGACCTTGCAGACGTGGCCCGGCGGTGTTTCTGTAGCCCAGGGAGAGGTATGGCATAACCCCGTCCGCGCCGCCGAGGGGAAGTCTACGGGAAAATAAAAGCCGTGCTTGATCCGAGGGATCACTGTGTATATTGAGTTCTCTCTGTAGCATTCTACTACACCCTGCCTCTTATACTATTTATTTCAATACTGAAGAAAATATGTTTTGTCATACACTCCTAAGAGCTGTAAGAAATCACGTATTTCCGCCCACTACCGTTTCTTAACACCAAACGTAAGCCTACAAAATTACACCACGAAAGCAGGACAACCCCCCAGAAAGGCTTGGAAAATTAGATTATATGTCTCTGGATAAGTATAAAGCTTTGCTATCTGACAGTCTGCGGATCCCATAGTCGCTGGTGCTTACTCGCCAACCACTACCTCTCCGTTTCCTTGCGCGCTATGTACTTGCTATATGAAGAAGTTAAGAAGAAAGCTACAGACGGTGCAGTCCCTATTTCTGTCTCTATGCCTCTGATAGATTAATACCCTGATTAGAAGTTTGGCATGCGGAGAAGTGCCCCGGTGAACTGTTCAGAACCATCTAAGAAATGATGTCTCGGAGCGTCCCGGTAACCTAGGGAAGGGAAAGGCCTGCGAGGAAAAGAAAAAATATCTTTCATGATTGAAAAGCAAGGACGCCCTAAGTCAAGCCCCCTCCCCAGCACGCTCTCCAAGAGCCCACAGAATCTTCCACCCTCCCTCATCTTTGTCTCCGTCTAATCTAGCGCTCTTCCCGACTACCGATCCTCCTCGAAAACACCAAGATCGAGCCCACCGCTAAGGAACGAGTCGATTGGAATCTGGTAGCCACGACTTTTTCCTTTGTGAAGCATGTGATAGACCATATCAGCACCTAAGCAAGAAAACGGATTAAGATACGGATGAGCTCTTCAGGGCTGCAAAGACAGGATCCGGAGCTTTTCCCGCGCAAGAAAGAAGCAAAGGGAACGCGATGAGTACAGTATCTAAACGCAAATGTGGATAAATCGCGCTTTTGAAGACGCGGGATTATGTAAAGTAGCAGTTACTTTTTAGGTATCACATGCCATCAACAGCTAGAGTACTAGAACTCTTGATTATGCGTTCCCCTTTCCAAAGCGTGCACCCAGGTACCATGGGCATATGTTTTCCCGTAAAGCACTTTGTCGGCTCTTCGACGATATGGCAGGGTTACAGGATTTCAAATTTCTGAAAATGCGTGCTGGGCATGGTAGAAACGCAGCGCAAGCATACAATACAGAGTTCTTCGTGAATCAATGCTGGAGCTGTTTTCGAGTTTCTGGTGGGTGAATGTCGGATTGGTAGAGCAGCTGATGCAGGGATGTGGTGCTTGTGCGTGGGAGCTGTTGTGGTGTACCTATCTTCACCTTTCCAGATGCGAGCAAAGGCGTTGCTAATGCTGGGGGATGCTTGAAGTATTGGAGGTGAGTTGGAGTGAGGCCTGAAGCGGCGATGATGGACAAGTAAGAAGCACGTATTCTTGACCTCAGCTGAGACTCAAACTCGCAACACGAGCAGCCAGATCCCCTGCCGCCTCCTCGTATGATGGCAACTCATCCGTCTTCCCGTCTTCTTCGTTCTGCTGGTCGTTCTCCATTTTCTTCTCTGCCCCCTTCTCTTTCTCCTTCTTCTCCCCAGATTCCCTATCTCCATCCCCGTAACCGGGAAGGACACTCACCTCTCGCCCGTCTCTCTTACAAAAGTTCAGCTTCATTTTGAGTTTCGACGCCCCCCGCTCATTCTTCATCTCCTGAGTAAACCTCCACTCCTCCCCCCTCAGATCCTCTAACTGCCTCTTCATCTCCTCCACGCTGTCAAACACAGCCACCAACTCGCGTCGATCCCCGTCTCCCTCTCCCTCTCCCTCTCCCCGCCCAAGCCCCAACCCCATAGTCCTCGCCCTCGCCCTCTCCCTACCCAGACACCCAACCGCAATATACGGGCTCTTGAAGCCCAGCAAGCGCCTCCCCACGTCGGCGCGGAAGTACATTCGGAGGTCGTGCACAGTGCCCATCATAAACTTGCTCTGAGCCCCTACGCTCTTCTCGTCAGCCGCGACCAGTATCCTCTCCAGCGCCGCGAAGCGCTCGAGCCGCGCGAGCGGCTTCTTACGCTCGTCCGTGTAGTTTGGATGCACCATGATATTGCGCACATCCTGCAGCGCGAGGCCTGGGAAGAGAGCGAGGCTGTCCAGAGGGTCGGCGCGCGCTTGAAAGTTCTGCGCGTGGGCGTGAGTGATACGTGGAATGAGGTCTGTCCAGAGGGGGTCGAAGATCAGGTAGTCGACCACGGGGCTGAACCATACATGTCTCCCCTTTGTGACTAACTCTTGATCCTGACCCTGATCCTGAGAATCCACACGGCTACTCCCCTCTCCTTCCGAGCTATCGGGAGCTTCATCGTTACTTTGAAGGCCGGATCCAAGATCCAGATATCCTCCATACACCATCGCCACCCTCCTCGCTTCCCTACACACTTCAAACACCACCGACGTGCTCCTTTTTCCCGTGCTTTCGAAAACGTTCCTGTTCACCTTCCGCGTCCACTTCACGATGCGGGGTGTTTGCTGGAGACATAGCACCCAGATGTGGGCGCGGAGCTCGGGAGGGAGGAGCGGGAAGAGCGAGAATATTTGGGCTCGGTCTGGGGCAACCGGCGAGGGATTCATCTGAGTGACCTTGGGATCCATGATCTGATAAAGTTGGCGTTGTGGTTCTGAATGATGGATGTATCTGGAGTTCGAAATGGATTCCTAGTATGGTAGACTACGGTCAGCTGACACCGTGACCAACAATGTCGTCTCGTCTTGCCCCTCTTCCAAGACAACCGGCAAACCTACTTCTGCATCACAATATCCAGAAGCTTATCTTCCTAGTCAGCTGTCAAAGTAAGCAAGGGAGAATGTCCACGTGATCAATTCGTAAAGTGATCTACAAACCGGTTCCTGGATCTATTGCACTGGTTCGAGGTCAGAGTTTGCCGTCGAGAAATACTTCACATCAAAAATGGCTGACAAAGCACCCCCTTGGTCACCCGGCGAGCTGGGTAGGGTTCTGATCTTACACGGCAAATGTGAGTCGCAAAAACCCCGAAACATCCCCTCAAAAACATGCCTCTCCACCTTTCGTCGCGGCATTGGTAGACACAAACATATTCTTAGCGACGCCTCGGATTGTATGGGGATTCAGAGGGGTTTAATCACGAGGGCTATTGGAAAATACGTACCCATAGCTGTGATACTGTACATAATCCCAGCGAAATAGCGGCAGCACATTAGATTCGAAATTTAAAGCGGAAGAGCTCGGAGTAGAAGAAGGGGCGTGGGAAACTGTGGAAGAATCATACGTGGGAATTCTATATGATCAACCAATCACGGGTATTACCAACTACAGGGAAAAAACAACAGGATAGCCCGAATTTTCACTTCCGCTTCGACGCACCCCCTTTCTTCGAGCTCCCCGTCACCTTCGCGGCAACTTCATGCGCCTTGTCCACTCCCTCCGTGCCCACAGCCACACTGGACTCCGCGCCGGCCGGCGCGCTCAACGTCTTATTAGCAGTCTTCTCCTCGAGCTCCTCCTCGTCACCACCTTGTCCAAATTCATTGACCCGGTTGAAATCCACCTTGTACTTGTAGCTCTGGTACAGATACACGAAGAAAATCACATCATCTCTGAGCGTCGCTATACGATGCAGGGTGGGCATCTTGATCGTGAACGCAAACAGATCATCAATGAACGTGTTGAGGAACTTGTACATCATGGCTTTGGCCGGCATGTGCGCCACGGATTTGAGGCGGTAGTTGATGTACAGGGAGGGTACCATCATCAAGAACCCGTAGGCGTAGACGGAACCTACGAGCGTGGTGATCACAAACGAGTACCAGGATTTGTGGCTCTCGTATTTCAGTGAGTAGGCGGCGTAGGCGAGGAGGAGAGGGACGGCTATCATGTAGAGGTATTTGAAGGCCACGGCGTCGTATTCTTTGGTCTTGGCCTCGGTCTCAGAGAGGACGTGTTTGTCTTCAAAGGCGATGCGGAAGGGGAGAATAGAGTCTGGTGCGGGGCGCACCCGCACGTTGACTACGGTGGTGATCTTCCAGAACTCGAGGACGATGCCCATGCCTTGCGAGAATAAGATCATCCAGCCTGGGCATGTTAGCGGTCGCTGGGCAGAAGTGTAGGAAGACTCACTGGTGTTGTCGTTGTTGTCTAACAGATAGAGGAAGATAACAGTCTGCATGAAGACGTTTCCGAGGATGGATCGAACGGAGATACCAACATTATTCTTCTTATTGCGGTAATGGGAGATATCTGACTTGAAAGCTAGCATCTCGAAGATCATGTGGAATACACTGACAACGATGGTTGTAGCAAGGAGGTAGATGTTGGTATCCAGTAGGACCTCCTTGATCATCTCAAATTCGCTTCCATCACCGCCCATGGATTGACCTTGTGAGTTAGCGACGATCCCATCAGACTCCAGACCAGGCCATACCTTGGGCGGCATTTCTAGCAGTCTGCTTAACATTCTCATCCACGTTGGCTATGAGGCTAAACTTCCAATTCGCCTGGTGGTTCAGGTCAATGTGCATTGGGAGTCTCTTGACAGTAGCATTGACCGGCATCATATGACTCTTGAGCTGCCAGAAGGTGTTTACGAACAGAACCGGATAGTACCATCCATTCTGCCCAGTAGCATCACGGGCACCCGTAGCCTCGAGGGTTACATATTGACGAACAGCCGGTGCTAAAGCTGGGTACTGCATAACTCCCGTTTCCGGGATGAACGAAAGAGTGAAATTCGGATGGTAATGCGAATTGACAACCGGACCAGTATGAAGTTCCTCCTCCTCCTCCTCCTATCCCAATTAGCCCACTTCCATGTCACAGCGTATCCGAACTCACCTCGTCAGCCTCTTCACTGGCCAGCAGATTCTTGACTTTCTTGGCCTTCTTCTGAACGATATACTGGGTCAACGGCCTGATAAAATGGTAGGCCTTGGCCGGATCATAACCCTGCACCGACGGATCTAGAGTCGCACCCTGCAGCGCCACATAGATATGTGCCCAGAGCGTCCCGTTGTTCTGCACTTCATCCGGCACAGCAAAACTGGTATCAATAGTCCTCTTTTCCTCGAAATTCCCCAACACGAACCCCTTCTCGTTGAGCACCACCCGTTCATTGGGAGCTCGCGCAATGGGCTCCGCGACGAACGTCGTGGAGATGACGACCGTAATATGTAAGACGCTCTCCAGCGGCCACATGGGCGCTATACGTTGGGCGATCGGGTTGTAGACTGCATCTTCGGCGAGCGAAGCAGGTCGCGCAAGGAAGGGTGGGATGTCGGCCGTGTTGGCAGGCACTGTAACGACAGCGCCGGCAGCATCGGTGGTCGTTGTCGTCTTGTTTTTCGGGACCATAAATTTGCTGACTGCGAATTGCATGGCGAAGAAGATGGCGAGGCCTTGTACGGCAGACTTGACCATGGGCTGGACGAGCGTCAGCATGTTCTGGAGAAGGCATGAGGAATCATAGCATTGAAGATGACTTACAGACATTCCGCCTTGCATTTGGGCTTGCGCCGCCGCGGCTGGTGGTGCTCCTGGCGGCATTGTGAGGATATGTGGTTGTTTGGCCTAATTGAGATCGGTGACAGGACCTGGAGGTAAAATCAGCTGGTCAAAGTTTCCCTCCGGCTGAAGAATCAAGTCGGCACATTTCTCGGACGCCGCTAGGACGGGCGTACCCGAATCGACGTATAGCCAATCACCGTCCGCGTGTCTCGCGCGGCTGGACGCGGCTGAGCCAAGAGCATCTGACCGACACAGCAGCATCAACAGCCTCATTTTCCCCCAGATCGGACATCAGCCGGCAAATCTCCACCAACTGCGCCTCCAGCGATCCCTTCAACACCACGCCGGCGGCTACCGTCACCGATCATCCTGGACTGTTGCAGGCCGAACACTCTCCTTTCCACTCTTCCTCGACTGATGTAAGCCGCAGGAGCCACTCGATTGGGGCGCCTCGTGTCTTCTACACACCTCATCCGCTCATCATCTCATCTCGCAGTCCCATTCTCACTCTTTTCTCGTCTCCATAGTCCTCTGAATCCCTGGCCTTCACAAACTCAGTCGTACTTTGCGTGAAGCACCAAGCTTCATCCCACCGCCATCGTTAGAACCCATTCACATATCTTATCTCAGCTGACAGCTACTCACCAAAAGCATCATGACAACCGGCGGCGCCTCTCCCTTGCCAACAAAATTGGAGCCTCCCAACTCTACTTCGAATACCAGCCCTGAAGGCCTCTCGAACCTCTCTACCAGGAACGATGAGAATCTCGCTCCCAGTCGGACCCTCAATACCACCGGAGCGGATGCCGCACCCAGGACGAAGATCTGTGTCTTCTGCGGCGCGTCGTCTGGGAACTCGCCTGCTCATATGGTGTGTCTCTGCTCTGCTCTTTCACTTTCCAGTACAAGCGAGACCCTCGCGCTTTGTATCTGCATCATGTCCGCGGTGATGAGTATATGGACACGCATAGCTGGAGACCTGCTTGCAGACTCACATCTCGATATAGATCAAAACGAAGCTTGTTTCAAATATGCGGAACTGGCTAACACTCCTCCAGGAAGCTGCCCGCGCTCTAGCCACCGCCTTCCACGCCCACAACATCTCTCTCGTCTACGGCGGCGGCACCGTCGGGCTCAGTACGCTATCCCTTTCTCGCTTATACCAACTTCTCCCAAATACCCATATCTCTTGCAAACCAAAATCATCTGGAAACCCGGAGACGAAACTATACTGACATCTCCAGTGGGCGAAATCGCACGCACCCTCGTCTCCCTCTCCGGGCCCTCAAGCGTCCACGGCATCATCCCCGCCCCGCTGGTGAAATACGAGCGCGGACCCAACAGCTCCGCGTCAGACGTCTCGTCAGGAGAGCTGCCGGAGTACGAGATTTATGGGAAGACGACTGTAGTGAAGGATATGCACACACGAAGTACGTCTCCCTCCCTCACCTGTGCCTTTCGTCACCAGGAACATTCTCCTGCAAGTGCTCATTCCACGCCCTCCTCCCCTCCCCAGCCGATCACTCTTATAATATATGTATCATCATCCTTGCAAAACCGGGCTACCACCACCTTCTAACACCCTCAGAACAACTCATGGCCCGCGAAATCACCTCCTCCGGCCCAGGCTCGGGCTTCGTCGCTCTCGCGGGTGGCTACGGCACGCTCGAAGAGCTCATGGAAGTCGTCACCTGGAACCAGCTCGGGATCCACGATCGGGGGATCGTCGTCCTTAACGTCGACCGCTACTGGGACGGCCTGCTCGCCTGGATCCGCGACAGCGTCGCGGCGGGCTTTGTAGGGGTAGCCAACCGGGAAATTATTAGAGAGGCGAAAAGCGCCGAGGAGGCAGTGGCGCTGTTGAGGGGGTATCGGAATGCGGAGGGGAGGTTCAGGTTGGAGTGGGGGAGTGAGTAGGGAGGCGATCAGGGCCGTGTTCTCTCTGCACTTTGCATTGCATTGCACTGCTCCGACACGACAGATGAACAAGACGAGCCATAGGTACAGCCAATCCGGCACCCCACAACGGCGTTTTGGAGCGAGCTGGTATAGCTTACCATTCACCATCTCACCCATCCATCCACCCATTGCTGGCCCCCGGCACATGCGGATGCACTGGTATGGTGTACCCATCCATTTGCATTGCATGCGGGATCTCGCTTCGGCTCACTGAGCAGGGATAGGTATAACCGTCAAAGTAGATGAGAGCATCACACAATATGGCCAAACATCCTAACCAGAAAAGCATCTCATATTTTAACATACTATAACATACTTAAGCAGCGGCAAAAGAAAGAAGGAAGGAAATAGATAAAGCAATACATAAGCATCTCTGGACCATCGGCTATCTAGCCAGCGCGCGTCTGCCGACATGAGATGCGACGAGCAAGTCTACCCGGCATCCAGCGTCTGGTGCTTGGTAATCCAACGTTCCAAATCGCCCCAACATTCACTCTTCCTTGAGCCCTTACTCCCTGAAAATCTCTTCATCTCACACATCCGCAGCCTCATGAGTCCCAGGGTCCAGATCGGCGCCGTACCACCGGTATGGTTCTCCGTCCATCCAGTGTTCCGCTCGCCTGTGGTGATTATTTGGTCTCTTGATGCTGTGCGTTGCTGCTGCGATGTGATACTGGCTAGGGGACTTGCCGTGAACCGGGGATGGGGTATTATCGAGGGACAGGCAGAAATGGTTGGGAGACTGGCAGAGTGGTACTCTGAGGTTGGATTTGATGGGCGTGTGCTTGTCTTTCGGCACAGATTCAATCTACCGGATTCCGGGGCTTGAGTCTGCACGTCTCGCGCTTGGTGTAGCTTGCGGATGTGAGCTTATGATCCATGTTTTTCAGGGACCCATCTAGAGCACATTCGCTCGCCACGCCCAGCCAGCATCCGAAAGCCTTCAGCAAACGCCCATCACTCCTCCATCTCGCCAATCCCCTTTCCAGACCTACGAATCAACATCCATGCCCTCCTCCGCACCACCCTCGCCCTCGGCACCATCAGCCACGAGATCGACCCACTGCTTGACCTCATGCCCGTCAAACAGCTTGAAGCCCTCCAAAGCCTTCTCCCCCTTCCCCACGACCCCCACGCTGCAGTTTTCCACAGTCAACTCCTTATCCTGGGCCAGACTCTCCTTCAACGCCCGCAGACCATGCTTTACCAGCTCTTCCCGCCCACACTCGGCAAACGACTCCAAGTTCCGCTCTAGGTACGTGCGTGCCATCTGACTGCGCGCACCGATCGCACACGCCACCATCTCCTGCGTCATACCCGACGGCTGGAACTCGAAGAGATGTGGCCCTGTTTCGTCAACGCCCGCGACGAGCAGCCCCACGCCGTAGGGCCGCTTGCCATAGTGCTGCGTGTTGGTCTGGGCGCGGTCGCCGATGGCAGCGACAAGGCGCTCGAGGGGGAGTGCGCGGCCGTAGGTCAGGCGGGAGGATAGGCATTGCTGTTTCATGAAGTTGGATAGGACGCGGGCGTCGGAGGCCAAGCCAGCAAGCGCGAGACCGAGGTGTTCGTCGATGGCGATTACTTTTTTTTGGTACGAGGAGAGTTCTTCCGCGTTACGCTGGGAAACGGAGTATCAGTCTCGAGACCTAGTTGGAGTGCAAGGGGGGGAAGAGAAGAGTGGAAGGAGGAGAATGGAGGAGGGAAATGTACCTTGATAGCGACAAGCACAGCATGCGTCTTGCTCACGAGTCCCACGACCACACTTCCCTGCTTCACGGCTTCGGATGCATACTCGACCTGGAAGATGCGGCCTTGAGGAGAGCTGTTAATTATCAGCACCAGCGCCGGCACGTACCAGCTTGGTTCCCACGCCTTTGCAGCTCTCCAAGCTCCAATGCCAGGTCGCAAGAGATTGCAGGGAAGGGACGTACAATGTGACGGAATCGTTGTCGTAGTTATTTCTGAACATCCTGACGAGCGGCGTGTATGTTCCCGAAGTGGCGAGGAGAGGACAGGAGAGAGAGGTGCAGAATTATTGGAGTGGTGTCGAGGTTATTTTTGTGTATGGTGTTGAGTTGGAGAGGCAAACGCGCTGATGAAGCTCGAAATAAGGTTGCCGTAGATTGGCAGGGAGAGGTCGTAGCTCCAATGGGCCTGTTGAAAACCAACCGAGATGTTGGAGAACAGACGGGGAGAAGAATGGGCGAATATTATGCTATATAAAAGAGCTGTATGGTGTAAACAATGCGACTCAAACTCCCGTGCGTCTCTTTTCTCTGTCCTCTTCTCTCAGCCGCTTCCATTTCCCCCATTCCAGCTATTGCACGTGACTGGGCTGTATGGTCGACTAGGAGCGCTTGCAGAGAGCCGCTGGACGCCCGCTGCAATGACAAGCAACGTCAGCTCAGACCGGCTGCTGGGCCGAGGACACCTGGATTGCTGCAACCTCATTCTCGCGATCCAAATCTCCTCTTCGTGGCGCAAACTCCAAGCGCCTTGCCTCCAGAATATCCTCTGAGAAGCTGCAGCAGTACGGTTACTTTCGAATCCCTTCTCTCGAATTGCGCAGATCTGAACTTGTGGGAGAAGCACGAGAGTTCGCAGCAAGACTCATATCATAGCCTTTGTACCCGGAACACCAGCATCCAGCAGAACAGTGCCTCTGCCCCTCCGCAAAGATGGCCGCAGGCCTCAAGACCATCATCTCGCTTTCCTTTGTCTGTCTTCCCCTTCTTCTCACCCTCTTCCCTCGCGTGCCCCCCACTCCCAGCAAATCACTCGTCCCAGTCTGATCTTCAAACCAGGTCCTCGCCATTGGATTCCTCCTTGTGATTCTCTCCTGCGCCCTTTTCCACCAATACCTACCCCTTCTCGTCGTCGCCACTTACGTTCTCGCGCCCCTGCCGAACTGGATCTGCCGCCGCTGTGCCAATCCGGATGACTTTGTCGAGAGCGCTGGTAACGCCGTCGTGGATTTCGGGAGATTCTGTACGGGGTTTTTGGTGCTGATGGGGGTTGGTAGGTTCCGCTCTTCTCTTCTGGCCTCATCTTCCATCGGACCCGTGGATCTTACATTAATGCTTGGATGGAGATGCGGATAGAATGTTGGGGAGGCGCCTCGGGTGTGACATTCATGAAAGACAAGATACGATCTCACCCAAGACCCCACATCAACCTCATCTCACACCCCCGTGGAAACAAGCTAACCTCTTCCCATAACAGCCCTCCCAGTCCTCCTCGCGCACTCGGGTATCATCCTCTGGTACGCAGCCGTCATGTCCATCATGGGTGGCGCGCTGATCTACGGCACCATCATCGCGTTCGGCATGTTCTTTGAGCAAGAGGCTGAGTTTTAGCCATGACAGTGCTTCGGCAGGACTCAGAGCTCCGAGTCGAAGTGTGGGATGTGGATATGGATGCAGATGGAGTGAAAGGAAACAAGGAAGGACGGGTGGATCTATCGCCGGGTTTGGAATTGAGAAGCATCGTTGAATCGGATAGAGTGCTCGGACAGCGACGATGCACAGTATATCAAATGTCCCCAGCCCGGGCCAGTAAATCTCGGCATGCTATGAAGTATCGGGTCGGGGGAAGTAGATATCCATCGTTTTACGCTACAGCTACGCGCTCCTAGAAATCTTTTTCTCTTTTCTTCGGTTCTGGCGACTGTTCGTGTCTGTGTCCCTCGGTCTGCCCGGATGTCGATTGCGATCAAGCAAGCCCGTATGTACACTCCACCTTGAAAATCAGATATTTAAGCCCGAGAATCGAACATCCCCCGAAGCGAGATAACTCTACTCAAAATCCTTAGCACCCGAACGGAATTACACGCATGGGATATTTTAGCTTCCCCTTTCCTTGTGTATCTACACCTATCCATCTATCTCTGCCGTATGGCAGATCGGGCATCTACCGCTCCGAAATACCACACGACCCACCCGCTGTCAAACGCAAACGCCGAGTTGCGTCTACTCCCAGATATCGAGTCTCTCTACCGCGATCTCTCGATCCCGAATGAAATGTGGAATAGCACTCCTTCCTATGAAAAAGCCCTCCAAACTATTACTTCCCTTGGCCTCTCCGCTTCGCCGCGCAATCAAAGAGCCAGAAGACGAGTGGTGTGAAAGAGATGGAGAAAGCCAGGCAGAAACCCAACACGCAAGAACACATGCGGCGAGGAGAGGAGAACTGGCAAGGTAGAGAAAGACGCTGAGATAGGAGAAAGAAGCGAGGAGAGAGGCTCTACCGGAAGAGCCCAAGCGTCCCCTCCAGCTTCGTCAACATCTCCTCTCTCTCGCCAACCGGCGTGCTGAGCGCCGTGACAGCGCCACCGGCTCCGATGTGCCAAGTTTCCGTTTCTTTCCTCGTCGTCTTCACGCTGCTCTGATTCCCCTCTTGCCGAGCCGCGCCCTGTCTCTTTTCCTGGGAGGAATCGCCATCTTCATCTCCATACCTGTCGACGGTCTCGTCTTCATCCGCCCATTTAAACGCGCACCGGATGTTGACACTCCAGTCCCCTCTCCCGCCGACGTCCGCAAACCCTACCACGCCGCTGTACAGACTCCTCTCTCGGCCCCCTTCAACCTGCTGCAAGATTTCGCAGCTGCGCTTCTTGGGTGCGCCAGTCATGCTGCCGGGTGGGAGGGAGGCTGAGAGGATGTCTAGACCTCCGTAGCCCCCTGAGTCTGCTGTTCCGTCTCCGTCTTCACCTGGAGGTAGAGAGGGGATAGTCCCGCGCACCACAGAAATCATCTGGAACACGCTCTTATACTCCTCCACCACCATCAATCTCGGCACCTCAACACCACCCGCTCCACACACCCCGTACAGATCATGCCGCACCAGATCCACAATCATCAGATTCTCCGCCTTTTCCTTCGGAACATCCAGAAGAGGGAGAGCGGCTGCGAGGGTGGAGACCTGTGCGGATTTTCGCACGGTGCCTTTCATGGGCCGGAGCTCGCAGGTCTGTGTTGTGAAAGTGAGGAAGAGCTCCGGAGAGGCGGAGAGGAATGTCAAGGGCCCGAGACGCAGGAAGGAGGCAAAGGGCGCTGGTTGTATGGCACGGAGTGTCTGGTAGAGGGCCCAGGGTGTGTTTTTGTGAGCGGACGAAGTGGAGAGGGTGACGAGCGTCTGGTCCGTGAGGCAAAGCTCGTAGGAGTTTCCTGCTCGGATGAAGGATTGGCAGGCGAGAACTTTGGACTCGTAGACATCGTTCTGAGGAGTTTGGACCTGGAGGACAGCAGGTGGAGTGGTTGTTGTTGTGGGTGGTAAGGAGGGAGTTTCGCGAATCGGGAGAGCAGGGCAAAGTGGGAGGGAGGGAGGTTTACTTTTGACTCGTGCCTGGATCTTGGACCCGTTGATCGTTGTGTTGTTTATCAACTGCGCAATCTTGAGTGGATCATTTCGTTGTCGATACCGCGCCGTTGCGAGCCCTGCGTAGGGTCCATCCGAACGGTAGACAAGTAGTGTTTGGGGAAGGGTTAATCCCATCTCGATCATTTTGTTGATAATCTGACTCTTGGAATCCTCGACTGGGAGATTGAAGAACGTGATGGTGTTCGGGTGGTAGCTTTCGTTTGGTAAGAGCTT
Source organism: Diplocarpon mali (assembly GCA_024741835.1). Classification (NCBI taxonomy): domain Eukaryota; kingdom Fungi; phylum Ascomycota; class Leotiomycetes; order Helotiales; family Drepanopezizaceae; genus Diplocarpon; species Diplocarpon mali. The sequence goes on from JAENRP010000027.1 coordinate 182,242, forward strand.
GGCTTCGAGTTTGCTGACAATTGTATCCATCCATGCCATAACTCGCGCCGAGGCTGTCGGTGGAGCAAGTTGTTGTAAATACATCCGGTTATTGACGTGGTCTACCACGAGTGTTTTCTCGACCCAGGCAAAGCAGAGATCGGGACGCTCATGTTGTCGTCGTCTCGGGTCTGGGTGAATTCCAATGCTTTCCAGACCTAATTCGTAGGTCGTATAACCCATGAAACCACCCCAGAATGGGGAGTCTAGATTGCCTTCTTTGACTCTGCGTTTTTCCAGATATTGAGCTAGGTATGGCCATATTCCTGCATATGTGTCGGCAACCAAGTAGGAGATATCAGGTGCCACACCTCGGCCTCGTGGAATGATCATTTTGATATTCTGCTTCCCGGTCGTATATTCGACCCTCGTACATTGATCGATTTCTAGTCCAATGATAGAATACCGTCCCCGGACATCCACCCCTCCGGCATGTTTCCCATTAGCATTCGAAGACTCCAAGATAATTTGATCCTGGTTTAAATCCTGAATAGTCTCAACGATATCGGGTATTGATATACGTGCAGGGATGTCAATAGTGCGGGAATGACACATGGATTTGTTCTTTCTGATATCGTTGGCATCATTTTGTCCAAGTGATCGATGACATTGGCTTAATAGACTCTCTCGGGTAACGAACTGCCCTTCACTCGGTCCCTCCAACGTGGCTTGAATACGTCTGTTTTTAGTGTTCCATACCTGTGCTTGGTCAAACCAATTTGATATAACCTTCCCGCTCTCCTTGCTTGTACAAATTGACTCGGGATGATACTGCAGAGCCCAGAATGGCTTCATCCTGTGCTGCACTCCAACCAAAACCCTCTCGTCCATAATCCCCGAGTCGTTCTCCTCGGCCAAATCGTGTTCTACCCAGGCCAATGGTAGTAAGTCTGGACACTGCGATGTTGCCTCCCACTTGAGCTTCTGCCATTCATCCTTTCCAAGCGAATCCTGCCCAATATCCACACACAAGCTCTGGTAAAGCGTAGCATCGATTCTCCCCACGCCCTCAAAAATCCCAGCTGCCTCTTGTTGCGCCGCCTCACCAATATGCGCAATTTTCCTAATCATCCCATGCTGCGGGCCCCTCAACTTCTTGACCCTCCCCCCAAACTGCAAACACAGACTCTGGAAACCCAGACAGATACCTAACACTGGCATCATCTCCTGCTCCTGCAACCTCCAGATCCTCCTCATAATTCCAACATCCTCTATATTCTCCGGGTGTCCCGGCCCAGGACCGCAGACTACCGCTTCATAATTTCGCAGCTCGGCGTGCAGCGCCTCGTCCGTGGCCAGCGCGGGGTTGTCAATGTGAATTATCCGGATGGAGGCGTGGAGGGTGGTGGCAAGCAGGGAGATGATGTTGTTGGAGAAGCTATCGTAGGCATCGATGAAGAGGATTAACGGCTTGGGCTTGGGCATTATTGTATACAGTCGAGGGTTGAAAGAAAATGTAGGGCATGTATGACAGGGGACTTTTTGGTTTATTTAGCGGTGGCGCGCGGCAGAACTAGATAGTTTAGGATTAGTGAGGAGCTTGCATAAATCACACGGATAATCAACATTTCTTCGGGTGCCCTTTTCAGCTTTATCTTCTTTTGAATGCTAGATCTACCTATTGTATCATGCGTTTTCAGCAAAGAAAAGCATAATCAATCTCTATCTAGAAAATGCTTGTGGGCTCTCCAAAGGATCTTGTCGCTGGCTTTAACCGATTCAATCGTATAATCGTAGTTAAACAGTTTCCAGCGATGCAGGCTACCGGAGCCTAGTGTTAACAACAACTATGCTTTTTAAGCGTCCATATCTCTGATTATCGCAGAGAGCCCTGTAGTATTTCTCTATCTCTTTATTATCCTGCGACGTTTCCTTGTATTAGTGGACAGAGATCTTTAGTATAAGTCTTCTATGTGAACTACGAGTTTCTGTGTAGCATCAGAACAAGGGAAAATTACATGTTCTATCACCTATGCTAAGGCTGCAGTTCATGTCAGGATGGCAGTCGCTAGCAATCATCAAGTTAGTTCAATTTTTGGCACCTTGCATTCCTTCGAGGCACATGTAGCTTATTGCAATGCTTAAATGTTATATTCCCTAGTTTATTTTACCCTTTCTTGCCATGGATTCAAACCATTACAGTTACAGACATCGGCGGTATGCTTATTAGTTACACAAAAGAGTATTTCTCACTCTTTCAGGACTTCAAAACTGTCCTGTGGCTGCTAGGGCGGCTGATAAGCTTAACTTACAAGGCTCTAATAAGCCTTCCAAGGTAAGCACAACATTTTGCTGTAGTTTTGGACCAGACATAGATAGAGCTATTCAGTCTCTTTGTTTTACGGCCTGTAATTGCTTGATTGAGGGTTTGGACCTTTGCAGCGTTGTTACATATACCCTTACAAAAAGTCTGGGTTCAATCTCAGGGGAAAACGAGATTGCAATTTGAAAAAACTCCAAAGAGATTCAGAGAAGAACCCATTGAGAAATCCAAAATAATATCAATACACTTCCGCACATCTAGTGTAAGCAAAAAACTGTTCTTTGTCTATGCTATACTACCGTCCACAGATTCGTAGATACTACGTTAAGCTTAGCATAGTGGTTTGGAGTTTCTAGCTCACATACATCAATCAAGGATAAGCAGGTGTATGATTATTAGTGGATCCTTTATTTGTTGTCATGCTGATGACGGATATATAGAAAAGTACAACTTATTAATCGCTGCAATGTTTATTTATCTAGTACCCAGAGAGGCTTAGCGCCAAACATTCGAGGATTTTCACAGGGTCGAAAGAGGAGCCAGTGTTAATTTGTGCACGAGAATAGTAAAAATGTAACTCGCCCAAATAAGGGTAATCTTAGTTCTGCATTGAGTAGTTAGCAAGATTTCTTAGGACATCGCGTGAGGCGTGAACTTTTTTTTATTCTCCCCAACAAACGCAATCTTCTTTAACTAATCGCTGTGTTGTTGAGATCACCTCTGCTATCTAAATCTTCCTTCCTTGGCCTATCATGAACTCTAGATAAAAGAAGTAAGCACAAAACAAGCCACTTGCCTTTGTTTCAAGCGCTGCAAAACCCCGCGAGTTCCAGCTATTCCTGTTGCGCAAATTCATTTGAAGAGACCATATGCTAATCAGATCATAGAATACTACTGCATGTCTCTTCAAAATTATTGAGAAAGCTTCTGCAGCTGGGATATCTGCAAACAAAACATATTGCAAACATGAGAAATCTTGATTCGGCCCTTTTTTATAGGATTGGAATTTCAAAACTGACAGAAAGGCTCCAAGAGAATCTGGCACTGGATTCTCTGGGACAACAGGTCTCCTAATATATTAAACTCTACGAGTCCTTTCACTAGATTCACCAAATTGCTGAGTAACCATATTTGTCAAGCAAAGTGAAAGAGTCAAGGATGAAGAGCAACACAATTTCGATAGAGGCTACTTTTCACGTCTCTCTTGACTTGAGAGTATTAGTAACACTGCTATAGCTCTCTGTAGGCTCGGTATACCTATCCGGTATTGAGGTTGGTGAGGCAATCAACGCTCTTCGTGACATGCAGGGCAGATTTTCAAACACCTGACATGCCAAACGACTCCGCAGATTTTTTCTTCTCAAATAGCAAAAAATGCCTCTGTTGAGACAAGATTTCTATTGCTATCCGCCCGAAAATTCGCTCTACCAGAATCAATCGTACTCTAGTAACCTAAGTTGTAAAATAGAGGGCTGCCAGTAGATTGAAGCAATATCAAGTATGAGACCTGGTATCATAAAACCTCGCCAGAGATACGTGCACTCTCCTAGAGAAGCGTCATTTCGAGCTAAAATTTTGTCTCTACAGGTACCTGACGAGATCAAACAGAACGGATGCGGATCTTGAAAAAGCCTCAAAACCACTCGCTCTCTTCGAGTTGTCGGATCGTAATGGAGAGCTCTCAGTTCAACAAGGCCTCTCCTCGGGTGATCTGAAATTCCTACATTTACCACTGGAGCTCAGACTAGCCATTGAGAAGGGAGCGTTCCATTCAGCAAAGCAAATTCCGTTGCATTTCGAGACTTTTACTCTGCTGTCTCGAGTTGCACAATCCAGGAAGTCGCAAAATCTCCCTTGACTCTGCGATTTAACACCAGAAGCGGAATCGAGACCATTGAGAGCTACAAGGTTCTCATGACACGCGGAATAGCTCCTTTCAATCCAGATTCCAGTAGCAAAAATCAAGATGCCATCAGTCGCCGTATGCCCTTCTGCATCGATTTTGCTCGAGAATTCAGTTATCTCCCCGAGGGCGCAGCTCCGCGCTATAAACACTGATTAGGACAAGGGGGGTTTTTCTTCTTCGTAATATTGACTTCTTGTTATGTTCTTACGGGTGATTTGAGACTCTGAAGGAGTGTGAATAGAGCGTCTCATTGTTTCGAAAGCTTCGGAAAGTCTATATTTTCCGGCCTCGGACTCCATATCCATTCGTCTTGGTGGAAGAGTGAGCACTCGTGGACTTACTGTGGGTAGAGGCGCGTGGCCAAAAGAAGTCGAGATGTCCCGACTGGAGACGGTGGAACTTATTGAGAAGCCCCAAAAGAGAGCAACTAACCGGCTCTTAACAGAGATCAGAATGCTTTTATGTGAGCTAATCGCGAGAGGCATTTGGTTCAAAGATTGATGGGGGGAGTGAGTAGTAGAGGATATCGATTACTTAGGAGCTGATTCACTGAGAGGATGAGCTATTTAGCCGTTCAATGCACATCTTAATCTGGTACTACTCAATACTGCAGAAAGCAAGGAGACAAGTTTCGTTGTGAACCGGGTGGAAATTCAATTTCCTTACTTATCGTGTCCCCTATTCAATACAAAGAGTTTATAAAGCAGCGACACTTCATTCTCGCACTAATGGACACGGGATAGGAGAGTCTCTTACGCGGACTGGAGGATTAGGAGCTTAAAAAAAGATTTCTAGGTACAATACGACTTTCAAAATCTAACTGAGTGTGAAATAATGTCAAATTAATTTATTAAGGGCAGAGCAAAAATTTTGAGGGTCTCGGGAGCAGGGGGAGCTCGGTCATGAGATTTTTCAAACCAGTAAGTGGTCGAGACGTCGAGCTCGCGCACAGTCTGGGCTAGAAGAGAGTAAATACCTGGGAGTCTCACTTGGTTCATAGTAGCAATATTGATACCTCGGTTCTTATAGGCACAGGCGATCACAGAATTAGGAGATCAAGTTCGGAGAAGTATCTCATTAGGGCGATCTGTTACGCTGCTGAACCTTCCAACACTGTTCTGGCCTCACCTTCCCTTTCTTGGCCAGGAATCATTAGAAGCTGTATTCATCACTGGTCAAATCTCAAGGACCTGATCTGCTATGAGAACAACTTAATTGTCAGATGCTGGACCTGGGGGAGGAGTGCCGAGCTGGTAAAAATCGTAGATTGTGACCGTCGGAACGCTGGCCATTCTACGCCGAGTTACAAAGGACTTGAAGAGGGTTTCCAAGAAGACTTTGCAGTCGTGTGTAGTAAGTTTGCAATTGCAGTCAGTGCAAGTTCCTGGCGCCAAGAGACCTTCCGGTCGAATGATGCGGAGCTCTTGCAATCCGATGAAATTCTCGAGTTTTCGATTGCCACATTTCACCAGGGTAGGTGACAAAGAGCACCACTTCACAGAGCGTATATCAAGATATTGCACTGCTTGAAGATAAGTACCAGCTGGATGGAATAACGAGAGATATGGAGACCCGAAGGAAGTCGTCGCCGGAAGAAAGAAGTCTCGGATAGTGGAGGTGACTCTATCCACTGCTGGATTGATCAAATTCATTTTGCGACTGATGATTAGAGTCAGCTCTGAACCACCGAAATCGATGCTCTGAGATTCTAGGAGTTGATATATTCTGAGGGTCTCATTGCGGCTCTCGTGATTGACATTGTAGATGGTCGGTCGGGAGGGACCGGGATATCTATTCGACTTTGGTCGTTCAGTGAGACCTCGAAGAGGAATTAGGCGTTCGTGCGGCAGTGCCAGCGCCCAAATCTTGAATCGGAGATCGGCAGGCAGGTGGCTAAACCGAAAAGCGCCTTCAACGAATTTGAAAACTTGAATAAACAGAAGCCCGCTCGGGTCCGGAAGCTCGTGACGGAGAATAGCTTGAAGTCCATCAAACAAGAGGCCCAGAGCATCTGGTAATTCGTAGAGAAAAATGGCCATGTGAGTAGCACTGGCAGCTTGAGGAAACAGCCCAAGGTTCAAATCTGGCAGAGCATTGAGCAGCATCTGCATTGTCATAGTGACAGCGCACGCCACATTGACAACAATGGACATGTTACCCGCCACTGGCATACTCTGCTGTCCATTCATATCGATTGTTACCTTTTTCTCCTGCTGGTGATTGGCTAGGTTGGAGAAAAGGGGTCGCGCTTCGCGGAGATACCTCGGCCTGTGTTTTGTTTACAATAGTCAGTGGGGGGTTCAGGAGAAATGGAATGTACAAAGGACACAATCTGCCAGTAATATAGAAGAGAATATGGTTGAGTGAAGGTTGGTGGCAAGCGCTATAGCTTACCTGAGGTTGTGGAAGTGCTTAATAAACGATTTTTCAGTAGAAGCAGCTTTCAGTTTTCGAAGCAATGTATAGAGACTTGCCGCGTCAATCTATACTGAGTACCTCCAATGAATAGTGTAGTATCAAATGGGGGCAACCGCGTGGTTGGTCGTGGCTAAGTCGAGAATCTTGGAGGAATGAAGATGAATTGCTTGTGCGAAAGTGAGAAGACGAGCCGACAAGGCATGCGTACATTTTCTCGGTAAGGCGAAAATTTCCCTCAATTCCTTCTTTCTTCGCGCTAGAGATACACGCTATAGGAACAGTCATCTCCCAGATCACTGCAATTGCGAGCTTTATTCCTGGCCTTTTAAACTGTTGCAAAGCCGTATTCTTGCCCAGCACATTGAGCTCCAACAATTAGACAGTGTCACAAATCACCAAACTATACAGCTGATGAGATCTCCTCGCAGCGATCAAGCAGCTTCAAATAGCGATATTGTGCGTAAAAGTCTTCCATTTATGTATCCCTATACCAGAGGTCTCTTCCCTCCAGTGCAGATACTTAAAATCTGAAGGCTCTCTTCTAGGAAAACCTCCACAACTTTTTTCTTCTCACCAATCGCGGTTTTTAAGCCAAAGAATACAGCTCCCCGACGTTCCCAGAAATATATGAAAAGATGGGTCGGTACCTGATTCTTGAAAAAGTTATGTCCTTTATCTTCGGAGATTCCTGGCTCCAGGTTCTCAACTATCTTGTGAGAGTATTGCTTCTGAGAAAGCTTAAGATCCGCGCCTGGAGCCTCAAGCTTCGCGCTTCACGCTTCTTCATGTTACTCTTCTCGACCCCGACGGAACTCTATGGCCTCAAGTATATGAACAGCTCCATGAGAACGCCTTTGAATTCGACGGTCTGCATCAATATGTGCGATTTCTCGATGTGCAGGAGGAGCTCCTGTCGGAAATGCTGAGAAAAGCTTGGTCCATCTTCTATGTTCCCTAAGCCTTGGTGAAACTAGTCGTGGAGCTCGACTGGATGTATTATATTGTATTAGAATAGTTTTAAACTGAGAGATTTTTCCTTAATAAATCCAGTCTCAGTGAAGAGTAAGGTTTGCGAGTGCAAAATGGGAGCTTCAAGGGACAAGGAGACTCTGATGCTATCATGGGTCTATATTTGATTCTATTCAGGGATGCAGTCTCCATGGATTCAAAAGTTCTCCTCTTAGAGCCTCATGACTGTCTCTTCCATTTACCCCTCATTTCCCTTCTTTTTACAGACTTTACCGCTCGTTCCAACTCCTCTGGGTCAATCTGGAAGTTGAAGTCTGAAGATTATTTTATTTCTACTAGATAGCATCTGTCCTTACCTCCGAATCTCATGTAATTTATCAACCCAGTGATCAGGCAGTGAGTAGGACGAGGATGTTCATTGCTTTAATGATCTCTGGGTAGGCTCTAGCTCAGGCTGCCTTGTCGCATTTGCTCATAAGTATTTTCAGCTCCTAGGCCCAAATATTGGTTAAAGAAGTGAGAAAAAGGCATTAGAGAGCTTTTTCTTGTGCGTCTATGATAACTTGTGTTTGACATATCAAGTCAAGTCTATGGGACAACTGCCCCTATAAGATTGAAAAGGGGTCTACGCGAGCTTTACCGAGCATGTGACGAACCAACCATATGCAATATTCACAGGCCAAAATTGTTCTCATTAAGGCGCGAATTCAGGTTTTTGGATTTCAAATCGCTACCTAGACTACACAAAAGCATGGATTTGCTGTAAGAAACTCACCCATCAAGCATTCCTTGTTCATGAGAAAAAGCCACATGATTTTAGCTTTAACTCTTTGGCATTGATAGACGACAGTCATAAATTGATTTAAATACTTTTAAATGAAGCCAGACTGTGTTAAGTCTTCTTTTAATAATTATAGACTAATATTGATTGCAAACCCTGAGCCTCCCGGAGTTCATTTGCTCTATCCATCACCTTTGGCTGTCTCTGTCTGAAGAATCGGTGATAACATTCTAGCCTCAACGGGATGTTTCTGGATGCAGGACCAAGAAAATGCAGGCTTATGCAGTTTAAAAATATTTCATGGTAAGTTCCAGAGAGGAGCATTAGACTGGCCGCTCCTGTGGCCGATAGGTAAGAAGCGTGGCATATCCGCTTGACCGTGCTCAAGAAGGGATTGATTTCAAAACAGCACGAAAACCACCTCGCAATAATCTTTGATTTCAACTTTGAATTTAAATAAATACCAGACGCGATCGCGTAATGAATATTTGAAAAGTGATGATCTTAGTCTCTGGCTATTTGGAATGTGAAGTATAACTACAGCAACGATCTCCATCCTGTCAAAGTCTCGAGCTCTACAATACGCCGATTCATTACTCAGGACCTTATCAATAGTAATTATTAATTCTTACTTTGATGGCTTCATTTCTTGATGAGTTATATTGTAATTCAGCAGGAGCCAGGAAGTGAAGCTAGCAATGCATTCACCATAATACGGTCCGCCTCGCTTGGCCCACAGAGCTAAGCCTCTTCTTTGTTTACAAACCACAATTGTACACAGTCGAGATTGTACGAGGCATGTTATTGTATCCTCAAGATATGCCAGCTTCATTTAACAAATGCTACGATGCCTTTCTAAACACCTTCGAATATCTGCAACCTTCTCATTTGTTTTTGATTTTAACACCCTCAACACCGTCCTCGGATTTATTTCGATCTACACAGTCTTTACAGTATCCAATGCTGAGATCTTACTAACAGAAGCACCGTTGATCCAGAAGCCCTCCAAGGATCTTAAGGACATGCCCACAGCACGTATGTATTTCTCACTCACCTTCGAACCGTTTTTTCTAATATACTATCAGTACCGGTTCGATCTAAAGCCAAGCTTGATACAAGTACTGCTAACCTCGAAGTCTTCTACGAAGAACTCCCAGATCGATACCAGAGCCTGTTTCCCTCAAAATATGGGTCATTCACTACCTTTACGACACTTCCGCTCGAACTCCGACTGATGATCTGGCGTCTCTCGATGCCTCGCCAGCGAAAGATCTGGCTCCATGCCCGGCGCAATGGCGGCAAGACCTCAAGTTTCAACCTCCCGATTTTGCCGCTTGCCCATACCTGCCGAGAAAGTCGTCTCGAAAGCCACCGACATCTTGGCAACGACCCGGACGCCGAGGAGCCAGTACCAATCTGCGTCACAGAGCTGGACGTGGTACGTTTGCACTTCAATTTAGCATTCAGACATGATAGATCCCACGACGCTTTGTATAATCTGATCGTGAACCGCAGACCCGGCCTGGTGTCCCTAGTGCAGGAAATGGAAATTGTCGTCGACAAGTTCTCGAACGTTGACGTTGCCATGTTATACATCAGCCGGGATGACATCTTTCCTTTTTTTGACCGCTTGAAAAAATTGACGTTGCTGGTTCCAAAGGCAGCGGGGTGGATCGATCGGTGCTCGATGCATTTCTTGCGAGGTTGCTCGGTGGCATGTCCTAGGACGACATGGAAGAATGAAATAGAACTGGTGATTCAAGAGGCTCAAAATTGAGAAAATGATTGTCCGTACCGGTGGTAAAAGTTTCTTTCCTTGTGGAAGCAAACAACCGAACGGATATACATTTTCTTTTCTGTTATTGCAATGAGTTATCTCTAGAGGGATCTTAGAACATCGCTACAAACTTAAAGCAAATGCTCTCGCAACTTTTCCTAATGGAAATTAGTTTTGCTTTCAGATTGTAGCTTCTCCCGTGCACGAAATTGGCAGTAAACCTCGGAAACAAATTCATAACTAATTCATGGCAATTCACGCATGCGAATAAGAAGAAAGAAATAAAATCACCCGCGGGGAAAATTACTATTGCTGTCATTTTCTAGCACACTAGAGATCGTAAAGCTAGTAAAGTGGCTTTTGGGTGATAATGGTCATCACACGCTTGCACTTATCAACAAGGTCGGCTTCGCTAGGCTGCACCATCTTTAACTGATACGATCTCAATGGATTGAAGTCAACTTCGAACATCATGCTATTCTTTTCTATCAAAAATTTCTTTTCATTTCACTTCAGAGAAATGCGGCGAGTAAGATATTGACTCTCAAGCCTCAGTGTTGTTGGCATTGAGCTAAGGACACGCAATCACATCAAAGGAGAGATTCCAGGCCGTCTCCGGATACTTGGACCTTGAAAACAATAAAATCAAGAAAATCAATAGAAGAGTTTCGTCTCAGAACGGCACATCCGATAATGTTTGAAGCATTTCCTCGGCTAGTGATTACTGAGTCGGTTTTGATTGATTCAAGTGCTACCGACTATCAAGGGTTGATCACAGGATTTTCTACCGGACTCCAAGGGAAAAAATAGTTATTATAGAAACCAGAAGCGAAACGGTCTCGTGATACAATGTCATATGATCGGCGTAGGGCCGAGGGGAAGGATAAATAGGATACCTATGTATACTTAGAGACACAGCGCAACGCCATAGTATACGAATATACCTCTAACTTGAATTGTTCCTAACACCTCGTCGAGGATAGCCCAATTGTGGTGCTTCCCTCTCTCGTTTTTGGGTCTTCTCTGAGGCCTACTCTTGTGTGTTTTCCCCCCTATTCTTTAATATGTTCAAGAACATGCTCAAAATAAGAACTTGGCGGGGCTAAACCTTCAAAGCAAGATTCGAGCTTTCTTTAAATAATAATCTTGGACTTTTCCAAGATGGCGGGTACGGGAGTCTCCAGGCATCCGCCCATGCTATGCAGAAAATGCAAATATAGTCCATCGCGAGGTGATGGACTACTATTCTGTTGTCTGCACGTCAACCACTTCTATTAACTTGTTTTAAAAGACTATTTCAAAAGGTTAGAAAATTGTTAAAGAACTATAGGGGAAAACACACAAAGAGGAGGCCTCATAGAAAACCAAAAAAAAGAGGAAGCACCATAGTTGGGCAAGCCTCAAGAAGGTGTTGGGACCAGTTCCCAATTTAGAGGTGTATTTTGATGTTGTTGGCGTTGCGCGCGCACACACTGTCTCTCTAAGTACAAAAGGGTCTCGTATTTATCCTTCATCCATCATATGCCATTCATATGAGTTCCTATCACGAGATCTCGTCGTTCCAGGTCTCTACATTATGGTTAGAAATCGGCTGTAACAGAAGTTAAGATCTTGAAATATGCTAGTGACTGGTAACGAGAACATACTTAATCAAGGAGATTGCATGGCCATGTATATGAATGAAAAAAGGTTCATTGGTAACAAATGTGGAAAGAACAGTCAGTAGTCTGTTGCTCACTTCTGTACTTACCAGGGCGGTGACAATCAGTTTTAAATCCTTTAGGTAGGTCAGCAGGGGTCGAAAATTAGTTTTTTGATATAAATATGATTGGCGCTCTGCGCCGCTAGGAATTTCTACAGCAATGACCCGCCGCGCTTCGAGATTTATGATCGCTCTCCTAAACAGGGTCATCCATAGTAAAAAGTGTCCAAATGTAACTTGAATAGACAAGTTTCTGCGAGTATAATTCATATTTATAGTGTAAGCTTGTTAAAGACCAACTTTGTCAAACACATGAAATCTGGCCAGAGTGGAAGTTAGCCCTTAGAAAATTTGTCTTCGACGTGCATATGAATCCAATAAATCATATTTTGAACAAAATCGTAAAATCTTGGAAAGGTCATAGCAAAGTGTGCAAGCTTCCAAAAATTTTCCTACATGCCTATCATTCAAAATTTGCAGAACAGGCAGCATGTTAAATGATTCAGTAATCGTAACTTATTTACAGTCCAAATCTATAAGCCAGAGTTTTGGAACGGGTTTTGGCTATGTTCTTTTCTGTCTGCAATACTGTGTGTTATATTAACAATTGTGTCAAATCCGAGGATATCAAGAAAGAGAAATGGTTATTTCAATTATAAGATGTAAGAGAACACAGTCAGAAAGCTGTACTTTATTTCAAGACTGGTATCAATGTGAATGGAAACTGGAAATAAACCAAATAAAAATAAAGTGTCTGGCTTGTGTCAGTATCAGCTTGAAAGCTTAGGATTTATATATCCCCTTTAAAATCCCTTCAAATGTGCTAAATTAATTAAAACAAGTAAACGAAGTGACTTGCATGGCAGATTTGTAGCAGACATCATCAGCAAAAGACAAATCGATAGGAAACTACACTACCATGGTGAGGAAAAGGGAAGGGAAAAAACAAACCATCCGCAGAATAATACAGAACAAAGGCATAGATTCGATTGACAACACATGAATTATTGTCAGTATCAAAGAAAATTGCGAGTATTGGTAGTAAGAAAGCAAGAATAAGATGAACAAGGAAATGAATAATCTGTTTTATCTGAAGGAAAGTTCCTTGATAGTTTTGCCTCAAAAATATGGTTAGGTGTCATTGGTGAAATCTAATTCAGACTCACCGCCATTGATTCAGCCACACCACGCAGCTTTATACACACCTGGTAGTATCATCAGACACGAGGTGGACAATGAACACGAAAATCATTAAATACCATCGGCATGCGGACTGCGATCTTTGCTCGAATGCAGTGGCAGCCTCTTCGAGCAATAGCTTGCAAACATAAGAAGGGCCAAGCTCCCTTGTACGTATCGAATATCTCCCATGGCCGGCGTCGATTATCCACCAGGAGACTCGAGCAAGAACCGAAAGCTCTACTTGCCTTGGTAGAAACAGCACAAAGTGAGAAGCGCACGCGTAGGAACAATCTTGGAATCGTGTCATCATTTGCTATTGTGACAACTCTTGCCACGGCATTCCTCATCGCAGACCCGGAAAGCAGAGAAGTAAAGAAGATCTTCGATGCTCCGCGCTTCACTCCTTTTACGATCGTCAAGAGGGAGGAGGTATCTCCGACGAGTATCATTCTCACTCTACGTCCTCAGACACTTGTGAATCGACCTCGAATGCTGCCGGATGATCCTTATCATGCCTGTTGGGAGAAAGGCAGCTGGTCAGTCGAATTCAAGCAGCCAGACCTGCAGATTGCAAGGTCATACACGCCATTGCCCCCGACGAAAGGAGATCCAAAGGCGAAGGGCGATTTAAGGTTCTTGATACGGAGGGAACACAGGGGAGAGGTGTCTGGGTATTTGCATGCATTGGGTGAGGGGGCGCAGATACAACTGCGAGGCCCAAATGAGGAGTTTAGTCTCCCGGAAAGTGTTCAAGATGTACTTTTCCTAGCTGGCGGGACCGGCATTGCGCCTGCCCTGCAAGTAGCTTATACTCTACTTGAAGAGAAGGACGCGCAACCGGAGAAGCCAAAGATACATATTGTGTGGGCAAATCGAAAAAGGGCCGACTGCGAAGGCGGCCATGATGCTAGCAATCCCAACACCTGGGAGGCGCACAAGACGGGGCAAATCGTACAGGAGCTGGAAATTTTACAGCAGAGGTATCCGGGACAACTATCGGTTGAGTATCTGGTAGATGAGGAAGGCAAATATCTGGATCAGAGGAGGATATCGAGCCTTATGAAGGTGACAACTAAGGACAAAGGACGAGCGGGGACGACAGAGATTGACTCTCAATTACTGTTTGTGTCGGGCCCTGAAGGATTCATAAGCTACATTGCGGGTCCGAAGAGATGGGAATACGGAAGAGAAGGTCAGGGAGAATTGGGTGGCCTACTTCGACAAATAGGATTGAAGACATGGAAGGTGTGGAAGCTATGATACAGCATCAACTGCTGGTCGTCATGGAGCCACAACCAGAGGGCGCGAGTCTGCCAAAATGAGGACACTGCGGAACTTTGAACATGAATAGCTTTGCTATTGCGTTGTTCAATACAGACACTCCTCTCGTACCGGCCGGAACCATTATACTCTCTACCACGGTAGAGGCCCTTCCTTATTACTGAAAGTTCCTGTCTCTCCATTCTTCCCCAGAGTGGCCAGTCTAACTGGATTTATAGCACCACTCTCCAACGTCCCTGTTCCCGCATACGAATTCAAATTCGACGCCACATATCCTGGACAACAGAGGTTGATCTTGAATCCCTTCTCTCTGTACAAATGCGCGTACTGTAGGACTATCGTATTCATGGCCGACTTCGTACTCCGGTAGATAGGATACTCGCCTGGGGACCAACTCGCCCCCACCCCAAACGAAGCAAGCGAGCTGGAAATGAAGACCACGCGGGGATTCTCGCTCTTTTCGAGCAGAGGCTTGAAAGTCTCGAAACACTGCATGGCCCCAAAAACATTGGTGTTGAAGCCCTTTAACATGACGTCTCGGATTGATGTTTTGCCAGGAATGTATTCATTGTCGTTGGCTATGCCAGCATTGTTTATGAGAACGTCCAGTCTTCCGAACTTGGTGGCAACCTCAGAAGCTGCCGTAACGATTGCTATTTGATGGTCAGAAAGCAGTAGCGAAAGAAGGGCTCAACATACATTCATCAGTTCCAACATCGATAGCGATGGCTTCAACATCAAGACCTTCTGCCTTGAGTTTGGCTGCTGCCGCTGTACCCCTAGCTGCATCGCGACTCCCCATCAAAACATGATACCCGGGGTTCTCCTTCGCAAGTTTCTTCGCGGTCTCGAAGCCAATGCCTTGGTTTGCACCTGTGATGAGGACGATTGTCTGGTTCTGGGCGGCCATGATCATTCCTCTCAGAGCGATGTTTGAAGTAGCTTGAAATTCAGAGGAAATATTTTCTCAAGCCTTCTTTACCCTTTCCCAAGGGCATCTTCTTTTGAAACCAGCTCAAGGCATCCACGGTGAAGTCTAAGTGCCGGCGATAGTGCTTATAACTCCGCGCGAACCTAAAGTCAATACCCTGCCAGGAATTAGCCGGAGATTTGATATATCCGTCACACAAATCAAACGATTTCTTCTTACTGGGCTGGATCAGATGCGTCAAGGATTCCTAGACTGACCAGTCGCCCTGTTGATCGCGTTGCATCTGCTTTAGCACTTCACTCCCCTACATGGCTTCGACTGGGTCATCGGAAAGTCTGCATCGCGAATTGCTTTTTACAAGTCTCACATTATTTCGTTGTCCAAATATGAGTTGTCTGTCATCGGTTTGCCGCGATTGCTGTAGGTACGTGACGTCAGGTAGATAGATCGTCATTCTTGATGGAACATCAGTCTTGTCTCCTCGTTTCGATGCTTCATTACATCAGTTGGTCGCTTTCGGTCTTCTCTTTCTTCTATATACTTTTTCTTCTCACGCTTAAACATATCTCCCGCACAACTTCTTCTACATCAGCTTTGCTTTCCTCCTTTTCCAAGGTTGTCTTCTCAGCCACAACGTGGAACACATCAGCAACCCCCTTGAATAAATCCCTCTCCCAGCCGCCATCGGCTGCAAAGGTCGCTTCGATTTCCTCCGCCTCTCGAATCCACCTGTAGGCTTTTCTCTGTTCCCCTAAGATGCTGTTCTCAATAATCGGCGTCATGCCCGGGAAGTATTCAAGCAAATGGCCTCTCAAGTGTTCTAACACTCCCAGATTCTTGGCCGTGATGTACGCTTGCGTGGCGACCGCCGCTAGTCCTTTGTATATGGACCCGAAACACATCTTCAGCCCACTCGCAGCACCGATATCAGGACTTATGTGTCTGATTTTGATCAAAGAGGCGAAATGCTCAAACCATGGTTCCGAGATTACTGGTCCAGATGTCGTTATCGAAGGTCTGAACCAATTCCCATCGGCCAGCTGCCTGGGCGGGAATCCTATGATGCCTCCGTCGATGAATATCACGTCCATGCCTGAGAATATCGTATCCATCTCTCTTGCGGAGGACGGAGAAATAGCATTGAGATCCATATAAAACAGCCTCCTCTTGTTACCTGATGCCGCTTTCGCCTTCAGAACCTTGGATGCCATCTTTACCAACGGCAATGCTTCCGCTGGGGGCAGGATTGACAGCAAAACATCCGCCTTGCCAATGAGTTCTTCGAAACTCACTTCCTGGACCCCAGCTAGAGCTGCTCGCGCTTTGGTCTTAGCACTGCGCCCTTCGAGATTTGTGATCACCGGGTATGAGTATTTTACCAAGAGCGAGGCAATGCCCATCCCCATCTCCCCGAGAGAGAGGATTGCTATTGTTGGTGGTAGAGCTGAGGCTGAAGATGAGAGGAATGGCGGTAGAGGGCTGATTCCTATGCCGGCGCCAAATGTAGCGGATGCCTGGCTGGACTCGCTGTGGGCGGTGCCATTTGGGATACCTGTAGGAGCCATTGCAACGAATAATGGGGAAACGATGGTGGCGTTGGGATTCTGCCGAAAAACCGCAATGAATAATCGGGAAATAATAGCGACTTTGAGATTCTGTCTATATCGAGTGTTCAATTTATCAGTCTCGAATCTCGGACTCGGATCCCGCAACGATCTATCCCACTCTTGATGACTTATCGCAACTATCTTTTTCCCGCTTCAAAGTCACAGCATTGATAACAGGAATGCTCACCAGAGAAGAAAGTTTCAGAGTCTCTTCATTGAAAAGCAGCGCTTCGTCGCAGGGACTATTACCCCCCACTCCTCCCCCCCCCCCCGAGATAATGTTAAAATGCGGGCAAGAAGCCCCTAGAATAGAGGCTTCACCGCCCCCTACTTAGACTCACCGTTTCCAAATGTAGGAAAGTAAGAGGGGTTATGAGAGGTATACGAAAATGAATGTGTATTCTAGTATCTTGTAAGTCCTTTTTATGTAGCGAATCAGGCATCTCGTAGAATTTATTCAACTCGTATAGTCTTAGGTATGCAAATAAGGCTTTGAATATACATTATGCTATCTGCGAAGGTGCTGCGAATAGTAGTTATGTAATAATTGCGAAGTGTTGTTATATTGTTTGCTTCTTTAGACGATGCGAAAGCTGCACTCTTCTGCCGCGTTGATGAGTCACGTGAGTGTGACGTGCGTTATAGAGGATTCTACGATGATTTGGTTGACTCGAAGCCCTATTCTACCCAGTGATGCAGACCCTCCAAACCCCTTGCAAAAGCCCCGCAAAAGTCCGCATTTCAACATTATCTCTAGGGGGGGGGAAGATGAGGTCACAAAGCAGACTCTATACTTCCGAGCTGCATGTGGGAATTTGCCGTGGTAGTCAAATGCGTCGGGAATCGATCCCGTAAGACTACCTCAATAGTGTTGCCAACTGGCAAGTCAAAAATAAAGCCGCAATTCGAACTTACTTGCAGATGCAAAGAAGCCGCAGGAAAGCATATGCGCGATAATATCATAGTGGCGCTGATTGGCAGTTTACCAAACCTCTACCGCATTAATGTATTTTATGTGTTTGCAGTATTACTATTGTATATGCCTAAAAGATCAAAGACTTGACGTCTGTGTGCAGTGCTAGAAGATTCGGTTTGAAAAGGATGATAGTAAGGGCTACTACTAATAATTTTAATATGCGAATCTGTGTTACGGCTGGCCCTCAGGAGTATAAGAAGAGTATGAGTTGACGTATCTGTAATGCCCTAAGGGGTACGCTACGTAGGTAGAATCAAAGACGAGGAGAAGGAGAAAAGAGCTCTAGTAAAGCAAGGCTCTAAGAGAATAAATATAGGAACCTTTCACCCAGCAGCACGTAGTGCGGCCGCACCTCTGACTTACAACTTTATTCCCTTCACTTTGCATATAGTTATTCTACACGGAGTCAGCTTTCTAAAACCTGACCTTATATATATATATATACGGATTACAATATTACTTTCCCTTTTAGAAAAACTGTATCCTCGCAACTGCTGCTATAGGTCGATCGTCTTTAAGCTCCTAAAGATTGTGATGACCATGAGTATAACCTCTGACACGGCACTAGTATAGATAAGAATCATATAATAGTATAGAATAGAACTTCTAATTAATGACTTAGAATTGATGACTATTAAACCTAGGAGGGCCGGATAGGCGAAGTATATATACATAGTAGCCCTAGCTAGCTAAGGCGTAGCTAACCCGGACTATAACCAAGGTCATCCCTACCTATGGAAATATCTTTCTTATCATATTACCCCCATTTTTTTAAAAACCTCGTCCTGAAGCGTCCAACCACAGGTTTATCGTTGCCTATTTCATCGTAATCATCTATAACATCGGTATAGGCCCGTAACTAGTCCAGTAATCTTGCAGGCGGATCTAGGAGATCTAGGTTCTCTAAGTGAAATTCACGAAGTTTGAATGGAGCGTATATTGTAACGATGGCACTACGGAGTTATATCATTCAAAGTCTTGGGACACACATATATAGAGCTGGGCACCCCAGTTTCTACTCTAATTAGGTGTACTAGGTATATGGTTATATAAAATTACAGGAACGTGTAACAGGGCCTTTGGCCAGTGTATTTAAAGTAAGGAGACTCTATATTTGAGAGCTTCCTAACCTCTTCGTTCTCTCTATACTAGACCTATATAATACGCCTTTGCACCTACTCTTGCTACCATACTTGATCCTGCAATACCGGCGGTTCTGCGTCGTTATACCATCGGCTATAAGCCCACCTAAGTCGAAGTATGAATTGCAATCTCGCAAGCAAATTACTCTGAAGAAAAACCCTAACTTATTCATTTCGCACGTCGCCTCCTAAGAATAGCACAAATTCTTAGCTCATCTTTCGATATACTAAGAGGCTGCACACAACTCGTACTCGTCTGAACTTGTATTTGTCTATCCTAGGCCCTCCTGGGTCACGCTGTCACAGCAAGAGTAGGTGCAAAGGCGTATTCTATAAGTCTAGTATAAAGAGAACGAAGAAGTTAGGAAGCTCTTAAACATAGAGTCTCCTTACTAAAAACACACTGGCAAAAGGCCCTATTACTTGCTCCTATAGTATCATACACGCATATACTCAGTATACCTAGTTTAAATAGAATCTAGGGCAACCTAGCTTCATTAATATCTTAAGATTCATAGCGTCGATACTCCGTAAGACTATTGTGATATATAATTCTTCATAAGACCGAGCGCGGAGAGAATATGCAAGAAATTAAAATGGGGCTCAAAGACCGCGTAAATCCTTGCTCGGCATCGTATCGATATCTCTCAGCTCAGGCGACTGACTCACACACCTTTTAAGTAATCACATATATTCCTACTACAAATCTTCATTTCATCGCTGCGCCCTCTCGCGGCTATGAACCGACTACCCCGAGCTGATGAAGGCGGGGGATGGTTTGAACGGAATATCGGGCTGGGGGAAGTAGGACGGAGACGAGGATAGTGACATTGTAGCCATGGATAGAAGAAAAGAGACCACAGCATTGGAAATCAGAAACAGGGGGCTGTCTGCAGCAGACTATGTTGAAACGAGATTTCCAATCCGGAAGTGAAGAGGGCGTCGTCTTCAGTTGTATGCGGCTGCTCAGAGCTTGGAGCCTCAAATGATCCCTCGGGTATTTTCGGTACAAATCTTCTCGCAAATCAGGTCGCAGAAGGCCAAATAAGCGAGGAATGGGGTAGTGGCTAAGCTTAAATATAGAGCAAGGAAGAGGCTACTCGTTAAGCAGTCAATACAAACATTGGAACCACATTCCCCGGGGGGTTTATAAGCAGTACGAAAATGTCATGGTATGATGCATCTATTGCTGCCAACGCAATTTATACGCTCTCTCACAGACCCAACGACGCAAACCCTTCATCAGAGCCCCAAACTCCCTCGAAGTCTCCTCCAAATCTCTCTCCTAAACGCCCTGACCCAGGCCCCCGTCCGCGCGACCGCATCCCCGTTCTCCTTGACTCTCCTAGACAGGAACTGCAGAGAATCCTGCGTGCTGCCCCACGTCAGACACTTGAAAGCCTTTGGCCTCAACTTCTCCGCCATCTCCCCCTTCCCGTCCTTACTCAGCTGCAGTAGGCTGCAGGAGATCTCATCCGCCATGCCCTGCAGCTGGCCGAACTCGAGTTCTATGGTCGGCTGCGCGGACTCGATGAGGGATTTTTGGATGGCATAGGCAGATTTTATCGAGGCCTCGTTGTGGCTGGCGAGCATGAGCGCCACGTCAGGGAAGGGCTTCGAACTACGACGCACGCCTGGGTATTCCCGCTTGAGTAGGTTGGCGACGATGGTGTCGTAGGCGAGATGAGTATCTTCGATCGTGTCATGGATCAGGTCCCGTTTTTCCGTGGCGATATACGCCCCTCTGACGAGCTTGACGCCTAAGGTCCATCCTTCGTTTTGAGCGACATTCAGGTACTTAGCTAAGTTGGCGGGGGTGGATTTGAGATACGCCTGGAATGTATTGTACATGAATGCCTTGCCGTCTTTGTTGAATTTTTGCATGAGCTGGCATGTCCAGTCGTCAATCGTAGGTTGCATATCTTGCTGTTCGGCATCGATCAATATCCTTAGGCCTCTGGCTCTGGCTGCTTCGCAAAGCTCGAGCAATCCATTCCACATCGTTGCTGGGGGAGATTCCTCATTGGCGAGAGCTTTAAGCGTCGATCTTCCTGCGCCAGAAAGTCTGTCTAACATCAGTGTACAGTTTCTCCACGCTTGTGGGTTACTGGATAGTAGCTTACTTGAATGACATGATATCCCCCGGCCCAATCATTTCCATAGTTCTAAGATGCCCATCTTTCCAGCGTTGCACATCCGCCTCCTCATTCCTCGTCTCTCCCTCATCAAACGCGTACTCTTTTGCATGACCCAGAATTACGCCGTTGTACCCCGTCTTCTTCATTTGCATCACGGACCTCTTCACATCCTCTTCGCGGTACCCAGCAACGAAGTGGTCGTAAATAATTTTCCGTACTGGAATACCGACCAGAGGGTTCTTGTCGGGATTGAGGAGGGGTGAAGACGAGTTAGCGATGATATTTAACAGTGGCATAGAGAGCCTGAGGAGAATAGGCGAGGCGATAACGCTGGTAAGGAGGTAAGAGCGCAGGAGAAGAGGTGTTGGCATGAGGGAGAGTGGTGGGAGTGGTTTCGAAATTGAGGGAGAAAACTGTGGTTCGGTGTTTAGAGACCTTATCGTAGCCGCTGGGGAATGCTTTTGAGAATATGTTCGACATTGTGGACTTGCGGTCTGGTTTGAAGCAATTATAGCCCTACACATAGGGCTTGCTCTTGACATCTTCATATCGGAAAGTTTGTCTTAGCTAGAGAAAAGCCGGAAGTTGGACAGAGCGAGAATTCGTGATGCACAGGTCAAGAGCAGGTGCATTGCCATTTCAATATATAGCCCTTCAAAGAAGCCTCAGTAGTTAATACTTCGTATATGCCTAAAAGATCAAAGACTTGGCGTCTATACGCGCTAGATACTTGGCAATGCTACATTATCAGTATACCCTAGTACATTATGTAGCCTCATTCTGCTGCAATCATTGCTTTAGATATCTGATCCGATTTGTTGGAGGAATTGAGGCTTCGCGGGATCTGTTTCCGAGGCGGGGTGGGCATTTTCGCGTGAGCCCGACTAGGCTCGGCTTCACGTCAACAGCCGTCCCGAGACGACTTGTTGACTTCGAAGCCGCGATTGGGATTCGATATGTCTATGGCTGGGGTCTGTTGGTACTTATATTGTAGTCACTACAATACTATGTTGTTAGAAAGCGCTCGCTACATATAGTGATTATATTGTGTAAGGCGAAAAGCATGATTTAATGCTTATTGTGATTCAATTCAAAGTCCATAATCCTGGCTTGCCCGATAGTTTTTCTGCTCCAGTGGACTCTCATCTATCTGGTATTTCATTGGCTATTGTGCCTGCCCACGCTTCCAGTCTTGGTCTTACGTCTCTCTCATTAGTTCACCACAGCGCGCATTTGTTTAGTGTATGGACGCAATTCTGGGTATCAAGAGCGAAGAGCTGATAGAAAATTCACAGCTGCAGCAACAGCTTTTCTATCTTCCTCGAGAAAATGTTTTCAAGGCCTCGTCGCTTGTGCGGACGACGAAGTCCTACGTGTTATTTTAATCGGGCCTGTTTATATTCCCGCAACTCAGATACCTTACCGATTTCTCGCTTTTGGAAGCATCGAAATGGAGTGGCCGATGAAACGACATATGTAATTTCTCGGGATGTACCATCTTTGGGATTCTTGATGCTTTAGCATAGAAATGAGGCTGTCTATTTGATGATAGCAGGCATGATGCAGAAATCGTGCCTTTTATGGACGTAGTCTCTAGGAAATGCGGAGCGGGCCTCAAGGTTTTTCGCAGACGGCTAACCCTGAGCGCCTGTTTTGAGAATGGATCCTCCGGCGCCATGGCTGTAAGGTCGGTCGGGTGTTCTTACAAAGAAGTCCCGAGATGCGGCGTACAGTCCCTGAGGCCTGAACTTTTGAACAAATAAGACTGCGTCCATGAAAATTTCATCTCGATCTTAAGCCAGGATCGAGTCGAAATATTTGGAAGCGACGTCTGCGAGGTAGCTCTGTGCATGAGAACCACAGTCCGGTGTACGAGATCAACCCAGCAATGTGGTTACTGGTCACTGGTCGATGCAAAGCGGCGGTAACGAGGTGAGAAATACCCAAGCTGCCAGTAAATTGCAAGTTTCCGGATGTTTCCTAGTGGAAAACCAATAGTTGGACTCGGGAAACGTCTTCATCTGTAAGGGCTGAGAGGGGAGTGCAACATCTGCAGAGCTCGACCCGTGAAATTTGTCAGTGACATTTTTGCGGGATGCCCAGGCATGTGCAATCTTGAAGCATCTGTGTTTCCATATCAATAATCGGAGCGAGATATGGTAATACGACTTATGTGAGGTTGCAGCGGAGATCTTCCCAGCGGGTTGGCGCGTCGCATTCTTTTCTGATGAGAGGTTACATCGCTTTGACTCTAGCATGTGTTTCAGAAGCATGCAAAGACAAGGCTTCAGGGTTTTCAAAGCTGATTTGGAGTTGTTAGGTCCCCTTGAAGCCAGCCCCCCCACATCCACTCGCTACCATCCGTGTTGAGCACTGACGGATCATTCAAGAAGTCAAAATTGAGGCCATCGATAGCGGATTGAATAGTATTCGGGTTCACTACCCCTAGCTCTCTCTCTTCATTAGCCATCCAAGACCAGAGCATGTCTTGGTCTAGCGGTGGGTAATTTGAATTGGGCGTTGTCATTCCTGAGTTTGGAACGAAAGGTCGGGTTTCTGACATCTGATTCGTCTGTAACACCTGAGGTCTCTTCAGCTTCCGCCGAAGCTCATCAATTTCGAGAAGATCCTGCTTATATGGCCCAGCGACTACGATTCCTCGCAGCATCATTTCGTCTATCAATGCGAAGATCGTGCCAAGATCCCATTGTTCTGTATTTGCAGGCATTATGATGTCAACCAGAATCAAAACGAAAGCGCTGGCAAACATCGATTCTAGATCGAACGGTAGAAACAGATCTTTATCCATTAGCGATGCAAGTATGCACAACTCAAGTTTCTCACCAACAAGATTGTGAGCTCTCAGTCCCTCCACAATTCTCAATACTTGGAGAGCTGACTCAACACAGACACGAAGAAGACCTATGACTGCATCTGATAGTTTCAGAGGAACATTACTATTGGCGAGCTTTGTCTCTAGGAGAAAAAAAATAACAGGTCGAATCGTAAGAATCGTGCACTGGTGGAGTCAGGCGACCATTGATTTCCTCGATGCAAAAGCATATCTTACCTGGTGATGGAGCAGGTGCAAACTTGCAGCTACTCTGGAGATTGTATTTGTTAGCCGTAAAAGCTCGATGCGCATATTGGCATGGAGCAGTATTGATGTTTCTGCAAGCCTCTTCAGAATGGTTTGCACAGCGGCAATGAACTTGACGCCGAGTAGGCGTTGGTGTCCGAGACCATACACAACTGTTGGAGGGTTAAAATTATTCGAGATTGCTTATTCTGAAAAGCTTACTTGTGAGAATCCGACCCAGTTGAGAAGATAGGTTGACATGTAGTGCGATTGTCAGATCTGATATGTTTGTCGGATCTATCGGCGGCATCGGGAGAGCAATGTCCTCATCGTGTACTGAAGGTGGGACTCCGACGAGACTAGAGAGCTTTCTTTCAATGGTATAGACTGTCCACCAGAGCCTCGATCGATGCTCAAACTCTTGTGGCGTGATTCTTTGTGCATCGTACCTTCGATTCAGCCCCTGTGTTAGGGAAATTCGTATAGCTTGTCCCACCTGAGCATTCTGTCAGCGCAGAGTGGTCCAATGCAGAAATTCTACAGACATAATCATAAGCAGCCCGTCTCATATCCATTGCCTGCATAAACAAGGCAAGCATCGAGAGAACCTCAATTGACAAGATTGGGTCTTGGCGCAAGCGATGCGGGTCGGGTAAAGCTTCAACAGCTCTTGCAAAGTAAATGACTCCAGTTGGTCCAGATTGGCTCACTTCTCTAGCTAATATTGATTTCCCAAATGCGAAAACTAACAACATTTTGATGTGCCAAAGTCCGGCTTCGTGTTTCTTTCCGGCTTTCTCATCCAGGTAGAAGTCACGCATTTTGCCGAGGAAGGCACCTTTATCGAAAAGATAATACAGAGGTGCTAATGTGAAGTACAAGGTATTGGTCAGATACTCTGCGTAATCTTCAGGAGGTAGATCGATCCCGGAGAGATCTAGAATCGGCTGCTCAAACGGTGTCCCGTATGCGCCATCTGCGATCGGAACTAGATCATGCAATTGCGCGCCTGGTATGTGGTTACTGATGAAGCTCCTGATCCTCCGGCTAAAAGACCAGGAAGAGCTGTGGCCAAAGAGTCCTTCCTTTTCAGCAAATGCACATTGCTGGGGCCAATTGACATTACTCACGATACTCATCACCTATCGCATCAGGTGAGTTGTGAATACTATTCATGTCGTTGCATTGCTCCTAGTCGGCAACATCAGTAATTGTCTGTGAAAAGACTATTAGGGTACGAACAGGATCATTGCCTAGAGCCTGAACAGCGTCATGTACGTTACCCGCAACCATTGGCTTAGCCGTATCTGCAAGAACGACAGGTCGAGTATGGGGATGTCTTTCAGGCCACCCATCAGAGGATAGGGCAGAGGATGACCAGCTTATACGCCGTCCTTGAATCCGAGTTTTTGGAGAAGCATCTTTCTCAGTCAGTCTTGATGGTGAAGACAGCTGAGCTGTAACAGCCGACGCGCGATTCTGGAGATCATGGAGATAGCTGCAATTTTTTCAGAAGCAGACTCGGAACACCCAGACGGACGAGACCAACTCTTCTGTGACCACCACCTTCTTAAGTCTCTCGTCAAAAATGCAGTCCTTTCTTTGGGAAACACACTGCAACGGTTTGGAGTCAGCAAATACACAATTAAGAATGTTTGTGAAGCAAATGTAGGCATGAATCAAGACGTAAGCTTGCAGATGGCACCTCAGCTGAGGATCAGACTCAAATTCTCTTACATGCTGGCACGGATGTTGCCCTGAGCATTTGATCTTGCGCGTGCGGCATCTCTGGCAGCTATTTCCAGATTCAATCAGCAACTTGGCAAGACTATTATTATCAAAGATTCTTACGCATTCAATGTTTTCTTCTTCTTCCTGATGGGAGAGCTTATCGTCTTCTCCATTCCGTTTGGAGATCTTGGGTGCTGTACTGTACATACAAAGGGAGGCCAAGGTGATCACCGCCATGGTAAAGTGGGATGAGTGTGATCACTGTCGCTTACATACTGCTCTATCACGTGATACGGTTTTAAATTTTAATTTAATGGGTCCGAGTCCAGGTATTTCGATTTCGGATTGTTCCGAGTTACAGCAATTACTCGCTGAATAGATATCGAGAGAAAGTATGAATACAGCTTCCTACTCCAGTATTTAGGTACTCTCATCTTGCTGCTACCACAGCCTCTCAGCCTCAGTCATCCGATTTAAATGCCATATTTACGCATGATATTTAGTTGTCTAACTTACATGCCACGGGACAGAATATACTAGAACGAGGTTGTATGTACGGGGTTTCCTAGTCGCATGTGTTTTACTGGCTTTTAAACAGCTCGCTTAATGTCAACATGGCTTCTACAAATCCAAAAGCCGTCTTTCAGACCATAAACATGTAGTCTTCCGAAGCCCATGGTAACCTTCAACTATTGCACCTCTACTCGGATGCTCTTTAAGAGTATGGCAGATGCTTTACTTCAACGTGCACTTGGAAAGTCCCGTCATGGCAACCTCGCTGAGCATTCATTTAGAACCCCTGAAAAGATTATGACCTCGACCGATAAATTTTCTTACATAGAAAACCGAAATACCTCGTCTTAGAGAAACGAAATCGTTGCAAATAACGAGGCGTTGCCAAGCCGATAGGAAATCATCGTCAACCAAGAAAGCTTATTTCCTCGCCATCCCCTTCACTGAGTCTCAATGCCGTGTTCGCTCTATTTGCAGTAAAATACAAGGCTAATGAAGAATTTTGCGGCATTCTTCGTCCCAGTTTCCCAAGAAAAGAGCTTACATTGGGGATCCTCAACTATGGATATCGACTAGTAAGTCGGCTCAGCTGAGCCTCTGACTTCCCCACGTCAACAAAAGGTTCAAGCGAGAAGATAAATTGATAAGACAAGGATCGTGACAAGCCAAATTGTCTAAATTTAGTGCCTGGACAGATAGCATAGTCGGCCCTGCGTGTCCCAACCCGCCTTGATACCTTTATTAGCGCTTATGGCGGACTAAACTCAGTCACGATCTGCTTCCTAGACCCGACTACCAGCAAATTCCCGAAGCATACTCTACGGATGTGTATATTCAGAATTCATGATGTCTGCGAAGGGGAATGTTCGATCGCTAGTCTTCCTGAAATGCGATGCAATCTTTAACGACGTTCAATTATTCTGTCGTGTCACCAGCCTCTGACTGTCCGACTATGCTCCTAGTCCGATCCAGCAACAGAGTAGATATACGTGCTACCGGCCAAAAGGGGGTTACATTTGAACATGCTTATAGAGAAGAACGAAAATATCCATGAGATTTCGAGTGGCTGGATAATCTTTGCTCTCCGGGTCTATTTTTCAGCGCTGCGCCGCAGACCTGAATATGCAAGGTACTGATCCCTGGCTATAAATCAGAAAATGGCCCCCAACCTGCATCTCCACCACTCAATAGTATGAAGAGATGGGACTTGAGGTGGACCAATCGTCAGGTTTTCAAGCGCTGGCACTATCGATGGAGTC
>JAENRP010000027.1:209988-252102 GCA_024741835.1 Diplocarpon mali
ATTCTCAAGCCAAAATCGAACTCCCTCTTGTCACGTACTGCCTGAACCTTCAATTATGGCTTCCACGACGGCCAAACCATCGTCAACAGTTAGCGCGAACATGGCGACCATCACGCCGTAGGGACTCGTTGTTTGGTGTTTATATATGTGCTAATGTTGGTAGGGTTCTATCGACCACTTTTGCTCCCAAGAATACAGCCTGTGTAGAAAACCGTTTGACTATTTTAATGAATCGGCAATATCAGATTTGGATGAATATGCCAGTACCTGTGCCGGGAACGACTATTACAGACTGCTATCCGAGTCAATTCATGACAAGTTATCTGCTTTCCGCTGGAAGTGTAACTCAACCAGCTTTCAATCCTCTCGTTTGCCCTAAGCAATACTCAGCGGTTGGTCCCTACACTTCAAATTACATAGCCTGCTGTCCGAGGTGTGTTATTAGCCCATACCGCCTAGATTTGAGGTGTTCTAAACAAGTCCAGTTCCTACTCTTTCCACGAGCCAGACACAACCGCCTTCAGCGATCGTCCGGCCTTTGGAGGAACATGCTACAGTGATTTAACAATGGGGACTCCCGTCAAGGTCACGGCTTATGGTTCTTCCAGTATCACGGCAACTAGTTGGTGGACAGCGACTGTCACAAATGCTCAAGCATATGCGTATCCAATCGAAGGCTATGCGTCAGGAGTGGCTGAACTGAAAAGCATTTTGACAAATGGGGATAGTACTGCAACGGAATCTGGTAGCTCCTCATCAGCTGCTGCTGCCACGTATACTGCAAGTCCCCTGGCTACTATACATTTACATGTAGAGATGTGTATATTGAAGACCGGCTGCTGATTTAACACAGGTTCTTGCTGGAACGAACCCCGCATTCGTCCCGAATTCCGTGTCTGCAGAGGTTGGAGACATCGTCCTCTTTCAATTCACGTCGGGCAACCATTCTGTAACCGAATCGACGTTCGACCATCCGTGTGTTAGGCTACCCGACGGATATGATTCTGGGTACATGCCAAACCCGAACAACGCAGTTGTACCTACTCCAGAATACTCGATCAACATTTCGCAAAACAGCTCTCGATGTAAGCCGGCGGCACGCGTGTCACGAGCGGAAATCTGGTGGCTAACACGGAACCAGGGTTTTACTCGAAGCAATCGGGGGAGTGCGGAAGCGGCATGATATTCGCGCTCAACCCCAGCAATGAACAGACGGCAAAACTGTTCCAGCTCAACGCAATCTCCCAGAACGGTACTTCCACAGAATCCTCGGCAGGCATGTCAACCGGTGTCAAGGTTGGAGTCTCCATCGCAGCTGTGGCGGGCGCAGCTCTCATCCTGGGCCTCTTCTTCCTCTTCCGTCGCCACCGCCGGAACTCGACCGAGAATGCCACGGGGAGCGAATACCAAGCGGTGGGAAAGACAGGGAGATCAGGTTCGTCAGACACGGAAGCCGCGAGCACCCAGTTGAGCGAGGCTGGACCTGGCGTGCCGCAGAAGACGCAAAGAGAGGAGCTGCATGGATGGTCTGCGCCGACAGAACTCGGAGCACATCGTCCTCCCGCGGAGATGGCGCAACCACCGGTCGAAATCTACACGTCAATGGAGGGGCGCAAGACGGGTCCTCAAACCAGCACCAGAGAGTACAGTACCCGATCGTGAGCGGGCTAATCGACGGGATGTTCATGGTTCGGGTCTGACTTCTTCGCGGATCTGGCTGGAGCGTGGAGTTGGCATTCTATATTACTAGCGGGACTTGTATCTATTGGCAGGATCTCTTTTCTATACTGGAAGCGAACTTGTAGGGCGATGTTCTTCTCATTCCGCTTTGTATACTCTTCTAGCTCCCGAGATAACTGAATTGGTGCAGGTATATTGACAAACCTAACCGCCGAGCGTAAATTCCAAGTATGACCTCTAAGTAGCCTTGCCACACTTCCATGGAAACGGAAACTTTCCTCCGACTCATTGTAACCCCGTATCTTGATCTGCACGACGGAGACAAGACTACTTTATGTATATATATATATATATATATATACCGTGCTCAGAGGAGCGCAGATATTGACTTCGCAGTTCTGGGAAGCTTCGGAGGTAAGCTTTCTAAGGCGAATATCTTCTACCTTTGATGCTAATGGCATCGTAGTCCCGCGAAACAGCTGCTGCACTCTCTCTGTGAATGTTTCGTAACGCCATATCGAATTATCTCCGAAGCTTTAGCCCTAGGAGAGCACAAAAGCCCTCTCTGATCTCTGAGCTCTGAATTGGGAGTTCAAGTCCTGGATCCGTCAATTCGACATCGAGAAAGGGGTTACGGTTTGGAGGATCACTCACCCTGGGCATTTCCAATGAATGCAAAGACGGGGCAGTGTTAGACACCCCTGTTTAAACGAGATATTGGAACTTCCCTTACCATTATTTACTTGTACATCGCGAATGACCCTGCCGTATAAATCGGACTGAACATTATCCAGGTGGGTCTGGTTTGTAATCAGAGAGACTGGCTAAGGTAGGCTATAATGAGTCCGCTCGCTCACTCGGCTAGGAAAAGGGGTAGTCGCGTTTCGGTAGCGACATCTGATGCGGTGCGGAGCAAGCGAGCTATCGTTACAGAGCTCTACAAAAACGAAGAACTCGAGGGCTACTCTCTAACTCTCGGTAATTGTACTCTTTCTAGACACACGATGCCAAGAATGAACTGCATTCAACAGCAACAAGTTGCCCGCCACCATGTGCATCATCCTGTTGAGCTACTCCGCTCGGTGAAAGGTCGCGGCGGAAGAATTCTTGTTATCTATCCCAAGACAGACGACTATCATCGCGAATGTTCTCGAGTAACGAGCTGTGAACCCATCCAATATCACGCCCGCTGTAAACCGTGACGCCTCGGCACTGCCGCGAGCCGGCCCCTGGAAAGACTGCGGGTAAATTTTGCTGGACTCGGCGAGGTCATCGATATCAGCGAAGAATGCCTTCTCGACAGTCAACATCTCCGAACGCGGCCCCAGCTCCGGCTCCAGCTCCAGCTTTAGTGCGAATCTGTGCTGCGGATTGTCTACGCGCGCTTCAGCCTCTGGAACTCCGAGGGGCATGAGGATTCGCCCGCCACACTCAACGACTGTCTCCAACCCCGAGCCTGCAGCGTCTCAGACGGCTCTTACGTTTCTTGCGAGCTCTGGTGGGATGCTGGGATTCTGTCGCGTTGGCGAGCGGTATGGCAGCTGCTCAATCGTGTTTCCGGGTCTATGCTACTGGCACGGATAGCGTACACACATGTGCCCCGTTTGCTGGATTCGCAGAGCCTAAATTTTTAGTTTTTTGAGTGGTGGGGACCGGAGTTACGTGGAATAAGGTAATTGGTGAGAAGAGGTGGTACTCTGGTCTCGCTCTAAGACTTGGAAGTGTCGAATATGGCTTGTGATAAGAGGCGGAGAAATCGCCGGTCTCGCTGCTTTGTAACTCTAAACACCCTTATGTGCAATGAAGCGAGTGCGGCGGTGCATGGGCAGATGCGAGCACACGCACAGCGGTATTGACTTGGAGGAAACTGAACACATCTGACAGTCTCTCCTGCTATTCATCTGAGAACATGATCATGATTATAATATTTGTATCCTCGACAACAATTTGAGCTCTGTCCTGAGAGAGGACGATGTCCCATCGAGTTTTAGATCCTTTCCGGCGGTGTTGACTTCTCGGCTAACAGCCGCCCCAGGAACGGAGAAAGGGGCACGGACACGGAAGATGCTATTTTTCGATCCCCGAATTCCGTTTCCACACGGTACAGCGATTGCATGTACTATGTACAGAAAATCATGCAAGAAGTTACATGATGTCCATCGAATACTATCAACCTTAATCTCGGGGGACAGAGATAGGGAGTGCGCCAAAGGTGGGGTTCCGTCGTAGTCGGCTTTCGATCCCGCATCTGCATTCTCGTGCAGACGGAGGCAGGGAACATGCTATCGTGTATTGCAACTGTTTCCATATACTGCAGATTGATAAATGACAGATATGATTCATAATGGGTGCTCGTTTCTCTAACTCGGCCACCTTTACACGGTCTTCAACAAATAGTTCGCCATTACATTATATGACATTGACGTGAACAGATAATTGCTCTTCAACATGCAATCCATGAACCGATTCGCCAGTGGTCAAAGACCAGCTCTCTCAAAAGCAGCAGGACTGGCGAAGCCTGCCGTCCGGATTCGTCGAGAATGTTTATCGTTGTATTCAAAGCCGCATTTTGTCAACGAACCCTCGGTACATAACTTCCCTCACGAGTCCATACTTCAAGAGTACTAAACCGCTGTCAGGCAACGTATGAGAAGGGTAGCAAAGAGCGAGCTGGAATCACCAAAGCCATCAAAGATCTGAAATCAAAACTGCCGGTACAAATTCCGCTGGAAATCGGATCCAAAAAAGTAAGACCCCCGACCGCCATGACCTGGCTACCGCTCAATGGTGTAGATCCAAAAATCGTCCACATTGACGCAGATAAATCCATCACAGCATGCAGAAGTCATTGCCGACTGGACACCCGCAACTGCTGAAGATGTCCGAGCTGCCATCTCCACAGCCCTGGCTGCTAAAGAGGCATGGGAAACATTACCGTTCGAGCAGCGAGCAGCTATTTTTCTCCGGGCTGCCGAGTTGGTGAGCACGAAGTATAGATATGATCTGATGGCTGCGGTGATGCTGGGCCAGGGTAAGAACATCTGGCAAGCGGAAATCGACGTTGCTGCTGAGACATGTGATTTGCTTAGGTGAGTCGCGAAGGGGCACTTCGGGGGATCGGGCTTCGAAACGCTAATTCCAAGTAAAGGTTTAATGTTCAGTGTGCGATGGAGATGTTCAAACAGCAGCCTGCTGTCAACCCCGCCGGGATGGTGAGCCTATAATCATGATTGCATATTCGAGCACATGCTGATCTTCGTCTAAAGTGGAACCGATTGGAATATCGTCCTCTTGAGGGTTTTGTTTATTCAATCTCGCCCTTCAACTTCACAGCTCTAGCTGCAACCCTCGCCTACGGTCCGCTACTGATGGGTAATGTCGTGGTCTGGAAACCATCCTTGTCCGCTCTTCACAGCTCTTACCTCCTGCACCAAATTCTCATAGAAGCCGGTCTTCCAAAAGATGTCGTCCAATTTCTTCCTGGGGATGCTGAAGAAGTCACCGCTGCTGTGCTCGAGAGTTCGGATTTTGCCGCGCTGAACTTCACAGGCTCGACTGCAGTCTTCAAGTCCCTCATCGCCAAGATCGGGGTAGCAACAGGCGAAGACAGATTCTTGAATTACCCGAGAATCGTTGGTGAGACAGGGGGGAAGAACTTCCATCTGATCCATAAGAGTGCCGAGATCAACAATGCCGTAAATAGCACTATCCGCGGAGCTTTCGAGTTTCAAGGACAAAAGTGCTCGGCAACCTCGAGAGTCTACGTCCCAGAATCCATCTGGCCAGAGTTCAAGAAAGACTTGCTGGAGAAGACAGCGAGCATCAAAGTTGGATCTCCGGAGCAGTACGACAACTTTATCAACTCCGTCATCCACGAGGAAGCTTTCAATCGGCTTTCAAGCTTCATCGAAAGTGCAAGGGATGATCCAAAACTGACACTACTAGCGGGCGGAAAGGCCGAGAGAGATGTCGGGTTCTTTATTCATCCCACTATTTACCAGACTTCTGATCCCCAGCATGAGATCATGAAGAAGGAACTCTTCGGCCCCCTGTTTGCTGTCTACGTATATCCAGACTCGGAGTGGAGGAGCATCCCAAAGCTCATCGATAGCACCACTCGCTATGCGTTGACTGGGAGTGTGTTTGCGAGGGATGTCGATGCACTTGCTTTTGCGGAGAAAGAGTTAAGACACTCGGCTGGAAATTTCTACATCAACACCAAGAGCTCCGGGAGCGTGGTTGGCCAGCAGCCTTTCGGTGGTATGCGGGGTAGTGGAACGAACGACAAGGTGGGGTCTGTCAATGTTTTGAGTAGATTTGTTAGCGTAAGGGCCATCAAGGAGGATTTTGAGGGGACGCCCGAGTTCAAGTATCCTAGTAATGAGGTATAAGTAAAGCCGATCGGCACACAACACGAAATTGGGCAAGAATCTGTGCTTGAGGCATGTGAAGAAATCGAGAGATAGTAAGATGGCCCAGTCGTGTGTTTTGGAAAGGAAGCCGATGGAGGACGAGTCACGTGCGCAAAAATTGACGAAGGCTCAATGATGGTTGAATGACCTTGTTCTGATTAAGCCTGGTTTCCCCAAAGAGAGGAAAGGGTTGGACAATAGTCAATGATAGTAACCTACATTGCAGCTTGAAATTAAGCTGGGTTGGCGTGTCTCGGAACCGATGATTTATAAAGTCTTGAATATTTTTTTCCTAGTGTTTGAAAAAAAAAGTGCGAGAAGATACTTGTATCGTAAAGTTTTAAGAAGCGAACATTAGCGACCTGACGATAGACGATGCTGTTGCTCAATTGCGATTGATATAGATAACATATATTTTCACCCTTGACCACCAAATCCGGAATGGTGTAGTGGCTAGCATTTCTGCCTCTCATATAACTATCAACGAAACGCAGGAGACCGGGGTTCAATTCCCCGTTCCGGAAACCACTTTTTGGTAGCAGCGAAAATCACCGGGGTTGAGCTCAGTGCCTGTTTATTTGTTTGCGTGAGTCTGTTTGTCACCCATCCAATCTCATGCTTGCCCGGAAGAGGTTTCTACCAACGTCAACCACAAATGCTAGTCGCGGAGGTGGGGCAAAGGGCTTCTGGGCTTTTGCTATCTATCTATATATATATATATATATGGCTTTTTTTTGCTATATTGAGTGTTGTGAGTGTTGTTATTACTTTGCTTCCTTCTATGGACTTACTCAAAATTTACCATCAGGAAACTCAATCTTATTTTCATGCGTGAGAAGTGCGAAGTCCTAACTAAGTCCTTGAGAATGCCTCTACAATTCCATTGCAGTGAATGCAAAACACAGTTCTGAGGCAACAAAATATTTTTCCGTCTATTTCCTCGACATCTCTTGTACTGTGTGTATTGAAAGATATCATTAACTATTAGTAAGCTTAATCTCGATCTAAAATGAATGAGAAGGGTTACAAACAGCTTTGTATCGGACGTAGAGTTTTGGCTGTGTCCATCAAATATCAAAGCTACACCGCTCTCAGACGTGCCCGTTCGTTATCGGCACAGCTCTTATCATAAGCGAAAGCTCAATTGCGTCGACTCGACCGCGAGGCTGTCCTAATTCCAAGGAAACACCACGGGTCTACAACTTCGCTGCCAGAGTCTGTGTTCGCCTCTCTCCAACCACTGCGATGCATATCGACCAAATATAATAAACTCTATACATGATTTTAGCCTATCATGACCTCCCTCTGGTCTGGGAAGACTTCCCCCGACACGCCGATACCGAAAGACATCCCTGATGTCGCAGATACTGGCCTTGCAGATGTCGGTCTTCCAGCTCCTCAGCCTATAGCGATTCCACTGGGCCGTCCTCAACTTCAGAGGAACCAACCTGCGCCCCCTCCCCCTAACCAACCTCCTCCGCCGCCCTCTCCAAACACCAACGATTCACTCTCTTTGATGCAGCTGCGGCGCATCGTGACCGACTTTCCCAAGACTGACCCGACATCCTACGCATTCAAGTATGCCGACACCGCATCGTTCGAAGAGGAGGTCGATGAGTGGTTCTCTTACAATGAGGCGGAGTACAAGCGGCTGCAGCGGGCAAGGGCTACGTTTGAGCGGCGGTGGAAGAAATGGTCGGACAAGCCTTGGCTAGATGTTACCGATGGCGACAAATTTGTTGAGCGGGAAGTCAACGACTTGCAGGCAATGGAGCTGCGAAGGCGTTGCAAAAGTCTACAGACCATTCTGCACATCGCTCTTGGAGTGTGGCATGAATCTGCCGGTATCAGACCCGAGACGCCTACGAATGCCAAGACGAAAGCTACCCCCAAACATCTAGAGCACATGAAGCGTGGAATTTCATTGATTGCAAAAGCAAATGGAATACCGATGATATTTCAAGTCTTGCAAAACGCCTTTAGGATGCTGTGGTAAGGCACTACCTAACGCATGAAAAATTCCACTGACTTATTAGGGATGACGACTTCCGTGAGACCCAATTGATGGATGAGGATATACCATATATCCAAGACGAGCTCGATAATGCTACTAATCTTATGTACTTGATTATTGAAGGCGTCCGTAATGATCCAACCGGCTTGAATTCTGCTCGGGAAGAACTCTGTATGCCTGTTCTACCACGTCGTCGACGAGTTGCTGACCCTCTCAGTAAAATTGGATTTAGTACCGTATTTGGTGAAGACTACTGCTAGACTACGATGGGATGAGGCAAACGAGCTACCGCAAACCAGGGTGGGACCCTTTTCCATCAGAAAAATCTTTCTAACAGTATCAGATATTTCTGCTCTTCTGGAAGGCGGTATTGGTCGTCTTCGGCGGAACGCTGGAAATAGAGGACGTCAAAGAAGCGACCAGTGAGCTGAGACATATCAATAGCGAAGGAGATAAGTTAATCACTGCATCACCTCTCGATTACCACATTTTCCGCCAGGAAATCACTTCGAAGTACCCCACGTATACCCCTCCTCCACCCCTCCTACCCCTCGAACCAGACAACAATTCCATCTTGCCACCGCTCCCAAACAGGCAAAGTAGGGCAAACGGCTCCAACGGTATCATCTCTCCTCCGATGAATGTCAACAGCAGCGGAGCATCCATTCTCCATCAACCAGTACATATCGCCACTCCGGCCCCGTCTCCTCCCCCATCACCTCCGGTTGGTGGCAAGGCTGGAAAGAAGCAGAACTATCAGACCAACCAAAACTTCCCCTTCATGTACCCACCACTGGATAGCACGAGCAATAGTGCGGGCGGGAAGGGTGCTGCCGGTTTACAAGGATTACTTGTTGGACGGAAATGGGAGGGAAGCGATATCCCAAAGTCGATTCTCGAAGCCGGAGACCTGTTTGCAAAACGAATGCGTATGACGAGAGCCATGCGGCAACTATGGGACGAGCGAGAGAAGTTTCTGAAATACGAACGTGGCTGGGATGGAGAGGATGAGGATGCAGACATTGAAGAGCTAGATCTGGATATCATCCTGGCGCAGAAGCTCTCAGCGCAAAAGTCTCCTCAAGTTAAACCAGATGTGGATTACGGGCCTAATGTAGATGTTGGTTATGATGCTAAGAAGAAGCTGGACATGGTTGAGCAGCTTTACGTATGGTTGTTTGCGTCGCAGAGTTGGCCTCGGCTAATCAGTCGCAGCAAGATTCAATTCCCCATCTCCAGTCGCTGGTCATAGTGCTGCTCAAGGCAGTGTTAGCGAATGTGACAGCGCTGATATCTCAACCAATGGGCCAACAGCAAGGCCAGCCACCTCCGTTCAGATCCGATGCTAATCAGCGTAGCAATGGACCACAAGGACAGAATCGGCAGCAAGATCCGGCCAGTATCCCACTCCCTACGCCCATTGATTGTTCAGAATTGCCGATTGAAGAAATCGAGGCGATGCGCTCCCGAGAAATTACAGCAAAAGCTGTGTCTGGCATTCTGCTCACATTGCTGAAATGGTTCAAGGTCTCACGTAAGTTGCTTGGCTTGTTGTATTGTGCCGTTACTGATAACCCCAGATATCCTCAAGTTCGAGTATCTCACTCAGCTTCTACTTGATTCCAACTACCTTCCTCTCGTTCTCAAACTCTTTGCCCATCAAGATATCGACAGGGTAGTTGAAAGCAAGACAGATCGCGAAGAGATGAGGTAACTTTTATATCCTATCAAGATGTCCGTACTTACAAAATCTCAGTTTCTTCGCCTTCTGTAACGCTTACAGCAAAAACATAGCCATCGATCCCATACCCCCTCTGGACAGCGACGAAGATGCCGTGCCCCCGGCCATCAAACTTGCGCGCCGCGATCAATCGTCCGACCAGCTGCCAGCCCTTACCTTCCAAGAAGGCCAACACGCTGGCAAACGGCCCCGTCCTGAAATTGACGAGCTCGGCTTCCCAACAACTGACCCGCCTTACCCCTCCGAACCTATCACCGACTTCTCGTGGCGCAACTTCTTCTCGTCCATTAACTTCCTACGCATAATGCAAAAAATTTGCAAGAACAAAGCGCACCGTAA
The DNA here is from genome assembly GCA_024741835.1 of Diplocarpon mali. NCBI lineage: Eukaryota > Fungi > Ascomycota > Leotiomycetes > Helotiales > Drepanopezizaceae > Diplocarpon > Diplocarpon mali. The sequence goes on from JAENRP010000027.1 coordinate 220,175, forward strand.
CCTGCTGCTTGTCCAGTACAAATCATCGAACATTCTAAAGAAATCGCTCAAGATCCCACAGCCGGAGTTGAGGCTCTACACACTTAAGCTATTCAAGAATCAAGTCCCGTACTGTGGCCGCAAGTGGCGGCAGGGCAATATGCGTGTCATTACAGCTGTGTACTTGCATTGTCGACCTGAGCTACGCGATGATTGGCTGGCGGGCAGCGACGTCGACGCCGAGGTTGAAGAAGCCCTGCCGCTGGAACAAGCGCTGCGGGCGTTGACGCACTGGCATAATATCAAGCGCTACCCAGCCCAGATGGGTGCCGATACGAAGCTGTTAGAGGAGGAGCATGACTTTTTCGTAAGAGAGCTGGAGAGGATGGAGTTTGTGGAGGATGGTTATGACGATGGAGGTGTGGCTGATTGTGGGTGGGAGGGAGGTGGGGGTTGGTAGAGTATATCACCATACCGCGCCTTACATGGACATCTCTCCTACCGCATTCCATATTGACGTTTCCGTGCAGGCTTCTGACAAGATAATGAAGTATATGCCAAGCCTCCTTTTCAAGAGGGTTAAACTCACATCTTGAGAGTACATGATCCACATAACATGGAACGGCCAGGCTTAGTACCCACCACTTTACCCGCATGATTCCAACTTCCGCGCTTTCTCTCGAGTGCCGATACCTTTTGTTGCAAATCGCATCTTATTCTCCGATTACTTCATCTACATACCCCTAATTTGTTTATTACTTGTGCCGCCTCGGGACCATTTCCCTCCTTCATTTTCCTTTCCTGTGGGGCTGAGCGGCGTTAAACGAGGGGGACAGGGGGAGGGGGTTAGCTTGTTTCGCGTGTGGCTGTTTGGGGTTGGCAGGGGGCGTGACGGGGCGAATAAATGGGCGATAGGGGGGAGGCGAGTGGCCAGGTCAAGGGATAAGCAATAGGGGATAGGGAATTTTTGGTGTGTGGCGGAGTTCTCGGTAGAAAGAGGAGTTCAATGGCTGACTACGGGTTGGCTATGGCCATGGCCATGGCCATGGGTTTTGGGATCCGGGATTGTGGAGGGGTGCTGTGAATTGCAGTCTGGGGTTCGGATGCCAAGTTTCTCTCATTGAATGTTTTTAATATGGCTGACTGTCTTTTTCTCCTTCAGGTTTATTCGTTCTTGTTATTACTCTTCCCAAGAGGGCTGCGCTTTATTTCCAATTGCAGTATCTCTCTTCATAGGATTGCTGTTGTTATAGCGAGCTAGCCTGTATAACTAGCATGATGGTGTAATATATTTCCTCGCCACTCTGAGCAACACCTCAAGTCCTACTAGCTTACCACTTGCGATCTCTGAGCGAATGAAAACCACGAAGTCATGTTCTATCATTGAGCGAATGGGACTTTCGAATGCACCAGCCGCTAAACTACCACCGAAACGTCTGGTAGCCGAAGAGGGGAAGCAAGCAGAGCAAAGCAGAACGGGATAAAGACGTCAATGCGATCCAGCCTGAACTCGAGAACAGGGAAGAAAAAGCAAAAGAAAAAGTGTTACGCTGGTATCTAAGTTGCGCCCGAAACTCAGATTGGGTTTGGGTGGGCAAACGCGGAAGAATCGCTTGGCCGTTAATAGGCTGCTAATGCCGGTGAGACTGTGGGGTGGATATAATGCGTTAGTGAAGGGGCGAAGGGAATGTTATAAATGGAATAGGGTGGGGTGATGGACTCTGCGTATTCGGGTTGAGTGTCTTGTCTGGTGCTGTTTTTGTATTAACAAACGGTTCGGGACGCCCAAGTGAGTTCTAGAGAAGGAGACTTTTGGTCTATAAGTTTAGATACAGGTAGCGGTGGTCTTTTTCATTGGAATAGAATGAAATTTCTTAGCATAGTTCAGCGGGTTTGTCATCTTAAGACGTGCAAGAGTGGGTGGCTTAGCATTATCTACTCTAGTTTGCCTTACCGTCGGATTGGATAGCGTCTTTTATAGAAGCCGAAGCTCTTTAAGTGATCAGCCGATGCATTTGTTGACTAGGAAAACCCAGACGATGAAGCGTACGGACGCTGTAAGTTCGTCCAAGGGCGGTTTGTATCTTAGGCAGGGCGTTATAGGAGCAATAGGGTGGAGGCTAGTCTATCAAATACTGCAGAGGGAGGCTTTTGTTATATCGTCATAGCAATTAAGATGCACCGCCTGGTTTCCTGCTGCCAGAGGAGCACCTCCAGGTGTCGGCGGCCTAGCTCATTACAGATTGCAGCAAGGTATTTCGTTTCTGGAAGGTAAAGCCATTGCCTTGAGAAACCACTTTTGGTAAGAAAACTTAATGTGAGGATATTTAGCTTCATGTATATTCGTTTGAAGGAATCTGAACCCTCTTTGGGTAATTAGTAGGTTCCTTACAAATATTACAGCTTCGCTTAGCTATGTTGACTGTTTACAAAGCCACGTATCGCGGACGCAACAGTGACATCAGAGCTGGTTGATCTTGCATACCATTATTTAGGTTATATTGGTATTTGAAGTCTTTTTCAACGGTGAGAATGATCCAGTAACGAGGAATAAGTAGCTTTTCTCTCGAGTCTGGAGAGCTCAAAATAGACCGGCAAGCTGAACAATTCGTCTTATGTCTTTATTGCATTCCTAGACAAATTATGTTATAATATGTGTTTTTATTCTTCTCTATTGTCTGCATTGAGACCCGCGTAAGTATAGTTCTGATATTCTATGTTACAGTAGGAGGAATATTTCCTAATAGCCACATTTATAATGTGCTCGCATAGTGATTATCTTAGCTGTTGTGATTCGGTTTTGATTTCTTTGAACTAGATAAACATTCGCGGAATATTTTATCAAATAAAATACATGATTACTTTTGGTTTAGTTGGTTTTGAATCAACAATGACAAGGTCTCCTTGTGTCCAGGGGCTGGAAAAAAAGTGCTACCCTTCGCGGAAGCCAGATATTGGAAGAGCCTCATAGTTCTTGACTTCTGCAAGACAATGGTTTTCGTTGATTAAAATTTCTCATTGCTCACCAGCAGTGACCACGGAAGCCACTATAACGTGGCGAGTATCTCTGTTGGTACGCAGATTCCTATCGAAGCGCTCGTTCCCCTCATTCCTAGGATCATCCTATAGTGACATATCATATGCGATCGGAGGGGTTTCAGAGGGACCTTGGAGTGTCTTACAATCCAAGGGCCTCGGTGGTATGCTCGTAATAGGCTTAGAGGAATACAGGAGGGGAGGTGATTCAGAGGTATAAATGTGCTATCTCGGCCTAGTATAGAAGGGACACACCTTACAGACTTTACAATATATGCATTTTGACCATTTTACTCGAATTCATTTCACGTAAATATCGATACCGGTACGGAACCTACAATCTCACAATTACCAGCTCAATATATTTTGCTTCATGCATCTACTATTCTTCATCATTTTGAAGTGGAAGCACACCAACAATAATACGACATAGCAAAGCAACACAGGATCTTCATCAGGAAGAATATAAAGTCACATAATTCAGAGAATTGCGATAGCGCACGAATATGCAATTCATTATTGCCAGATTTACTTTTTGTGTATTGCTTTGACGATTCCGTTTTAATACATTTCTTGAATTTGATTCCTTCACTAACGTTTGAAGTTCCGAATATTTCTTCATGATAACTGCTACTGGTATCCTTAATTCTTCAAGGACATTATCTTTTAGGCACCTGACTACATCCCAGCATACTGTTGATTAATTTAGTGGATCTGAGAGGAGAGCTTTATGTGGAGATTCTCAGAATTATCTCTGATCACAAGGAGCATGAGAAAACAACCAAACTCGTCAAGATCCTGGATGCATCAGGAAAAACCGCACTTCTCTAAAATCCTCATAAGTGTATTTGGGCTAGTTATTGGATGTTTATCTACCATTTAGTGTAGATAATAACGGTCTATAAGAGAAATTTAGGTGAAGAATAAACTTGTTAAGACACTTTGCAAAAGCACATGCTATCAAATGGAATGCCTCTACCTCTGACAGGAACGCAATATATTTTCTTCAGCCACAGAAATTATTTTCGCAGTAAGATTCAACATGCTCTAGAACTATAAGTCGTGAGGTACTTGTAAGTTTTGTAAAATCCAAAAAGATATACAGTATATCTATACGAAACAATTACCAGAAGTGCGGCAATGAAAAGACTACCTTCAATTGAAGCGGACAGCAGTGCTGGTAGATAGTTAAAATGCTCACCCATCGCTTGCTGTATCTTACGATCCTGGTGAGATCCTGTCACTAAAAGTACTTAACCATAAAGAAACAGATAGATCAAATATTTCAGATCTCAGTGCTTAAATTTACTTTGAAAGACAATTTTGATTGTCACTCTTTGCACTACTGTCATCTACCACCTCTTTCACCGATTTTATTTGATTGGATTACGAAAATACTTCAGAGGATAATAAGCCCAACTACTTAAACACTTCATATACAGATGAAATTCTTGCATTCAAGAGTCTCTGGGTATAGTTGGCGAACATGGTAAGTTGCCTGGAATTTCTTGAATCGACGACTTCTGTGGCAGGCTTACCCGAGCTCTTAACAAATGCCGAGAGGGGGGAGGGGTTATTTATACCATATTCCTGTGAGTGATATAATTGTCATGGCTTACTTAAACGAGCATGTTTAACTCAGATAGCAGGTTGAAGATTGGTCATCTACTTTAAATCTAGAGAACGAGCCACGCACTCACCCGTAACTGAGCTTGGAAAATATGCAAGCTGACCTCACTTGCGATAATGAAGCTCATGAACGTGGAGAAAATTTTGTTACGAACCCACTGCCTTCTCTAATGACTTTATGAATTTTAGACTTCAAAATGCATTCTAAAAATTGAGGGAGTGTCTATAGACTTATCGATGTAGAGTTCCCTGATTACCGGTCGATCAACTAGATTGAAAGCTGTCTGACCTTTTGTCTATATCTGAAAGTTAGCCTTTGGCCTTCACTCACGGGATCCTCTCATTCTTTTTGAATCAAAATAGATATTTAAAGTCATATCTTTAGCCTCTTTAGTCTCATTTATATGCTTTGTATGAAAATGACTACACGTAAGCGAGGCTTTTGTTTACTTTGCGGAATTGAAAACAAGACAACGCATCATTGATGACTGAGAGCCATAATCTAGATTTATATCCAAGCCTTACACCAAATATATGGAACTGTTAATGATAATAAGACAGGTACCGGCCGCACGAGCTTTAGGTTTTTTTTTTTTTCTTTGGGCATGATGTAGGAGTACAGCAAAGGTGGGATATTGAGACATTCAACCCCGCCGTAATATAGTGTTTGGAAAACAGTAAACATTTTTCTTCACTATAATAATAATTATGGAATAAGTATCGTACTATAGCGAGGAATATATTCAAAAATGTACCTAGAGACCTGCGGGTAAGAGACCTACACTAGTCAAGACTCAATGGATTGCGAAGTAAGAGTATCGCCTTCTCAATCTGCTACTGTTAAGGATTATGCACTATACCTATATCAAGAATTTGTTATAGCAATAAGAATGACATAGCTGGGAGTTTTGTTTCAAATATAAACGGCAATGTTGCTATAAAACGTAACAAAGCGATGTTCTAAAACAGGGTCTAAAGGGGATAATGATAATGGTTTTCATTTTCGTTTATTAGCAATATACCAAGATCTCAACACCCATGCTTCCTTGAAGGTATATATTCTCTATACTTTTATGTATATTGTTAGATCTTTACATAGCAGAGTGTAGGGTCTTAAAAGGTTCTCTAGAGGCCTTTCTAAGCGTTGATTGCCTCTGAATCAGAGACATAAGATTCCGTATTAATAATTCTTAGCCCTATAAATACTTACCTCTTGTTCTTGTAAACAGCGTATCCATAGCTAAGGCATTTAATACCGCGATCATATTACTCGGAGCTGTCTAAGAAAATAGTAACTATATCCAAGAGCAGTTTCTTCGACTATAACTTAAAGCCTTTTAAGAATATATCCTCAATTACACCTCTAGTAGGGTCTTTTATGGATCCCGTTCAAGAGTGAGGCATCCGTAATATTAGCCTCTCCCAGGATGTGATCAGTTGACTAAGAGTGTCTGAAAGGGAGTGCTGACGGGCACTATTCACTCATTACATGACCCCTGTAGATATCATATTCACCTGCTCTCCATATTTTCAGTAAATTTCAAAAGACATAACTTCCCAATATTTGTTCCATTGAGTGTGTACCTACTAGTATATCCATCCCACAGATTACCAAGCGTCGATTGAACTTGAGCCTTCGAAGTCTTCACTAACCAAGATCTGGCCTAGAACCTGGAAGAGAGGTGTATTTAAGCACAAGAACCCATAATCTGAATTTGTATCGGCAGACTCCCTAGGAACTTGGGTTTCAATTATGGTGACAGTCTTTGAACAGAAAGCTATCCTATCCAGTACGCCAGCTACGTTTGGGAAAATCTCGCTCTCTAATTCCTCCAATTTCGCATACCCCGCTCAGGGAAAACTAAGTTTCTGTGATAGTCGCTGTCAAAATTCTGATCACTGTCACCTTTAGAATCTCAAATCCCACGGAAATTGCAAGTCCCGGAAGCGTGGCATAACTTCCTTTCAAATCACAAATTGAAGCACGCTACCACTGGAAAATATGGAAGTCAAGAAAGATTAATTACTGCAAGGACCTTGCATGTGAATCAAGAACTCAAGTGCATGCTCATTATTTGATCGTAGAGTGAGCGGGATGGACACAGCTGGAGGCTGGTAACAGGGTGAGTGGATTTATTATACTCCTGCACTGCCGCTTCGTATTTGAACTCCTTCATTGGCCACAGTCATAGATATGAATAAGCCTACCAAGGCTTTAGGATATATTTTTTATTCAACATATCTGAATCTCTGATTCACTGCATTCAGCAATGTATCCTTGGCTCACAATCACCTAGGGCCTTCTATCCAACAAGCACAGCATTTGAGCTAGCTGAAAGGAAGAGCGTAAAGTGGAGTGAATAAAGCCTTTCCTCCTCTTCTTTGCTAGCTCAAACCTAAAGTCTCTTCCTACTTGGATACTAGAGAAGGTCCCGCCATTCCATACGTTTCAGTCAACTCGACTCCTTCTCCCTGACCTTACAACCTGCTGCTATTCCTTACAGTTGCATATGAAGGCGGAAAATAAGTCATATTTGTAAATCTTTCAGAGATCAAGAGCCTTGCTGAAAGATCCCTGTTATCCGATATCTTACTGTCATTTCTCTCCTTCCATTGCACCAAAGTCCCTAAGCATGAGTACTGTCTCTCCTATATTATTATATATCAATACAATCAGAGGACTAAAGAAGCCATAATTGTTTGTTATCTTTATTCATAACAAATAAACTGCCAGGGACTTTTCTGACTGATTCCATCTAATTTGTATTGCAATAGTCTGCAAGAGGGAGAGAGTGGCTTATACACGCAAGATTCCCCTCTTATTCTCTCTTTAGCCAGTCACCTTCCTGAATCCTGCTCCACAATTGATTCTGGCTAATCGGTATCGATCCGGTGAAAATGGCCTGTTCAAGCACCTAGAAGGTTTAGTGTAACAAACACACTTCTCATACGGATTTTTTCGCACGACACAAGACCCATGGGCAAGGCAAGATCAGAAACAGCAAAAAATCCAATTTTCCTCAAGAGATTGAGTTTCTTAAGAGAAGCCAAGCCAGACCATCGAAAACACCAACGCTATGCCTAGAACCATCTACCACCCAAACAAAACATATTCTTTGCTAAATCTAAAATCCTTCCCGAATTCCCCACCTGCTTCCCCATAGTTCCCATCTTCCATTTCCACTTTCGCTATACCACTCCACATTGAAGCCCCTTTCGTTCTTACAAACCAAGACTAAGCCTCATGAAATAATAACGAAGTCGTTCAAATCCCTTGTACCTTCCGATAACTCGGTGGCTTCACTGCACGCCGGATGAGTTTTCCGGCATACGGTGGGATAAGCGAGATGGCTGAGATGGCGGCTACGCGCCAGACGAAGCCACTTTATGGAGTCAGTTACATACTATTGCGGCTTGTTTGTTGGAATACTTCTCATAAAGATTCAGGGAAAGAAGAGGAAGCGCAAGACTCACAGCGTAACAAAATATCCCAAGTCAAAATACCCGCCCAGAAACGGCACACTTCCGAAATACAGCAGCAAGGTCCCCAGCAGCGAGAAAATCATAATCGGATGCCATGTAGTGACCTCAAATGCTACCATGCAGAGCTCATTGATGATCAGCACGGTGAAACTCACGCTGATCATTCGGGGGCCATCGACTTCCGTCAAGATCTGCGACAAGCCTTGGATCATGCCGCCCTGGTAGACGGACACGAAGACCCAGACGAAGAAGGTGCGGTAAGATAGAGAAGAGCCGGTCGTGAGTTCTTTGTACAGTTCCGGGTAGAGATTTGCGAGGTTCTCGTCGACGTCTTTGTCGAGTACGAGCGAGAAGACGGGCGCCATAGTATACACGGTGGCGTAGCCGACGAGCAGCCAGTCTTTATAAAGGCCTTCCGGCTCAAATTTGATGGCGATGCTGTACATGGTCTGGCATACTGAGATGATAAGACCCCGGTGGATAACAAATTGTGCCAATTTGGCGGAGCGCTTGTAGCTATTGCGGCCGTGCCAGACGAGCAGTTTGGTAAGATGGCAGAACTGGGTGATGGAGAAATCTGCGGCGAGGGAGGCTTGTCGCCCTTCTTTGCCGACGATGCCGACGCCTACGTCGGCGGCTTGGATCATGCTTACGTCGTTGCCGCCGTCGCCTATGCAGCAGATGCGTTTCTTGGTGAATTCGCGGATGAGGTGTGCGATATCTGCTTTTTGCGTAGGCGAGCAGCGGCAAGCTATAACGGCGGGGAGAAGAACAGCGAGGCCGATGAAATCGGTTCGAAAATGGGTGAGGAGGAGGGAAAGGGATTCGCCATCGATGAGGAGCGCCGAGTCTTTCTTGCCGCGCAGGAAGTCGAGGTGGTCTTGCGCGTTGTCTTTGCGTTTGAGCTTAGCAATTGTATGGATGTATTGGCCGCGAGCAACGAGCTTGGCGGAGACGGCGACGCAGCGGGCTGTTTCAACTTTGTCTCCAGTCAACATCCAGATTTTGACCCCGGCATTACGAAGAAGTTCTAGTGATGGCTTGACATCTTTCTGTAATCTGTCTTCTACGCCGGTGACGCCGAGAAGCTCCAGGTCGCGCTCCAGATGATGTGACACCACTCGAGCCATGCCGGCATCGCGCCCGTTGATTGCCACGGATGCTTCTTTGAAGTTGGATGCAAACTCTTTGTATTGCTGAAAAGACAAGCGTTTTCGTCCGACAACAAGAGTTCGGAGGCCTTCACGAGCCATGTTACCAGTCTCTTCATCAAGCCAATCGTTGGCAGCTACGATAGAAGTCATGACAGTATCAGCACCTTTCTGATAGAACCAGATCTCTCCAGACTCGGGGGAGGTGTTTCCTGGTTTTTCTAAGCCGTCCAGGAATTGGACGATGATACCCATTCTCTTCCCCTCGGACGTGAAGGGAAATGCCTCAAGAATTCGAACCTTAACGACGGGACGTCCGGTATCTACTGACTGAAGTAGCATGCCCTGACGATCACGATGAATCAATCGAAGGCCAACCATTTCAGTCCATTTGACAATTGCAATTTCATCAGGAGAGGAAGCTTGATAGGAGGTAAAGGAATGACCATCCTCCTCCTCCTCAAGTGTAGGTGTGACATTGTGGCAAATCGCCAAGCCTAGAACAACGTCTCTTACCCTCGAGCCAATTTCTCGCCGTGTTCGGGTGGCCGTGACGGTATTCGATGCCATAAAAGTGGAAGACGGGGTAATCAGGAGGGCGGGTTGGTTGGGATCGTTGGACACTGGAACAGAGAAGCCCTGTTTGACATATGCAGTGACTTCGTCCATTGCCTCATTGGCGTATGATACCGTTCCAACATGGATCTTCTTCATCTCCATCTCATTTTGAGTCAATGTCCCGGTCTTATCACTGAGAAGGTACTCGATTCGGCCCAGCTCCTCCGGAATGGTGCTAGTCCGCACGACAGCTCCAGCAATGCCAGGATCTCGTTGAATGAACCATGAGTAAACACTCTTTCCCATATCCAAGTTGACCCGAAGACTGATCGGGACAATGGTCGAGAAGAGGACTAAGAATCTCATTATCTTAACATACCACTTAACTCCCTCGACATGTTCAAATCCCTCCAACGCTACCAATATGATGGATAACGACAGAGTCAACCCACAAAGAATTTTGGTCAATGAGTTGATCTCATACTCAAGGAGACCAGTCTTTGATCTTGACTGAGAAGTTGAAAGTGCAGATCTCGTTTGCCGTCCAGTGTATACGACAACAGCCAGTGTTGTAGCGTTCGAGGCCAGGACAGTATTACACCAAGCAGTGTTGTCAATGGTCAGAGGTGCCGAGTTTGGGGTTACCGAAGCTTGTTCTGCGCTAACCTCGTTTCTCAAGGGGGATGATCTGGGGAGGAATGGATCATAGCCAGCTCTACCTTTCGGAAGCAAATCCACCTTACCGATAAATTCGTTGACTTTCTTGTCTGGTTTCCCAGCGACGACTCGAAGACGTACGAACTCAGCCGGATCCAGCGACTGAGTGAGTGGCGACCCAAGACGAAGCTTCCAGTCTGTCTCTCCATCCAATTGATCAGTTCTAATGAACGTTTCTCCTACGCCCCCGGCATCTGCGGAAGGTATGTTTCCCAGCTTGGACGTCGACCCATGTACATCGGCTGTGGTGGCACTAGACTGCTCAATGGGCGTATCTGGTATTGGCTCAAGGAGAGGGTCCGGGACCGAGGGAAATTCCTCTTTCGTCACTACAGCTTCGTTCGTGTAGCTCTTCAAAATGACCACATCTGCCGGCAATCGTTGATCTTTTCCCATCTTCAAAACGTCTCCGACCTTCAGGTCCCTAGACTTTCGAATCACCTCTCGCACCTCAGAGGATGGTAAGTGCTGGCGCGCCTGGTCTTCCGCACTCTCCTCTTCTTCCTGGATATCTGACAGCCTATCCGCTTCGACTAGCGAGCGCCCCCTAGACTTCTTTTTTGCCATCTTCGATCTCTTTGCCTGATATCTTTCCACGTTGCCCAGACCTGGCTTATCAAAGCATAAGACCGTATACCCCTCGGAGTTGGCTTCCACATCTCTCCTCCTCCGTCCAATATCGTCAAACGCCTCCTTCCCCAGCGTTATAGACAGAACAAACACCAGCGGCACGATGTACGTCGAGAGATATCCAATCCGCAAGGGGGGAATCGCTTGAGAGAGCGCGACGAGCAAAAAGTACATGTTGAAGAAAAAAGAGAATTCGTTATACAATGTATGCGGCAAGAAACTGATGGGGGTATATTTCGCGTTGGAGACGGCATTGGGAGGGAAGCGTGTGGACTGGGCAGTGCCAACCAGAATAGTTCGGGAAGATCCCGGATCATGCTCTTCATCTTGCTCTTCATCATTCTCAGGCGGCGCCTGGGATCCAGAGTTGGAGAGAAAGCTGGGGAGCCGGATGTGCGATCCTATCTTATTAAAAGCATCCATACTGGGCCGGCGACGATGGCTGCCTCCGGATAGTAATGGCGCATCGTCCTCGACGCTGTTGAAGCTGCCCGCCGATAATCTGCTTGCCCCATCAAGCTCCGGTCCATCATTCAGGAGTCCGTGTAAATCACCCTGGTTGGCGTCCCGATCCCGCCCCAGATCTCCAAACCCTCTGTTACGTTTCCCGAGACCTCGCGGACCGCTCATCCGCAGATTCCGCAACGGTATGTGTCCCGTCCTGTGCTCTATTTTGGAGGTCTTGCTGTTGCGTGAGGACGATGGGCTGGATGTGGTGATGGGGTCGAGCTCCTGGATGTCGAGGTCGAGGTCCGAATCCGACTCGTCCGCTGGCGAATTGAGGGCATTTGGTGGTTGATATGCGCTCGACGACATGCCTCATTGATGCGGTAGACGCAAACAGGAGAGTGGGTAGCTGCAGGCTGTTGTTCTCATAGGAGGCGCGATCGATATGGACAAATTGTTCTGTCTTTAGGTGTAGCCTTGCCTTACGACTTCTGGATCGTAGCCAAAGCTGGTTTAATAGTTAATCCGGTCCGTGTTGATGTTGGAGGCCGGCTTGGGCGCAGATAGATAGGTATGGATGAATCAGGGTTGTATTTCTGCCGACAAGGTAGAAATTTCAATAACACTGAGAGATTCAAGTCATTACCTGAATTTTTGGGTAATGAATAACTCAAATTTGCCCTGACATGCAATAGTGATTCGTGTAGTGAGTGTCTCTGATTATGCCTCTTGAGGTGCAGCCCACGCTAGTTTTGCCGCAGACAGCTGGCCTTAACCTGGTCTTGCCATGGATTCCGAGCCTCATACTCCACAACCAGCTCCGTCAGGTTGACACGACCATGTCATCCTCTTCACAGTAACGAATGGTTCAGGTTTCCCTTGATACATATTTCAATTTGGTTTGTTCTTTAGCGGATATCATTGTATTCGTAAGTAGCGAAGTTCCCTGCTATGTCGCGACTACAGTATTTCGTAAGGGAAGGCACAGGTGATCAAGCTGACATTTCGACCCTCTAGTATTCAATTTCTTTCCCACCCATATATTGCCATCATGCAGCCAGGACCTGCAGAAGCGTCATGGCATCCTGCGTTTATGCCAAATTCAGCGCTCAGAGTAACTGCTGCAAAAGCCCCGGAACTCGTGGCCTTGGGTCAGCCAACGCCTGAGCCAGCTTTCGAGGACCAGCAAGAGCAGGTTTCGCCTGCATCGCGTCCTGATGGGCCCGAATATTTGGAAAAAGAGCTAAAAACCCGGGACCAGATACGAACTGGAAACGACGCGCATCTCGAGTTGAAGAAACTGCATGACGCAGCCCCTACGTCGCTGGCTAGCCCAGGTGGCATAGAGTTAGCTGAGAATTCGTGGCACAATGGCTACGAGAACACGGCTGCAGCAGAAAACTATACAGCAGAAATCTCTTCTGAGGGACCCCACAATGAGAATAGACATCTGAGCACGATGTCTTTTGCCCGGACGGTGTCTGAGGAGGTTAATTGGGGGGAGGACGACGAGGTTGACTCACCATGGAATATTCAACGAACAGATACAGACCCTTTCAAACTGATGGCTAAATCAGACCGCACGAACTCTTTCCCGGAAGTGCCGTCTGCGCACTCGCCTGGCCTCAACCCACACGATCAGTCTCTTCCCCTTAGCCAGGCGGAGGAAATCATGGCCGATGTAGAGCAGGAGGTATCGGAGAATCTCTTTGGGGACGAGAAGGCCGATCTAGGAGACGAATTCTCTACACGGAATACGAGGAAGTCAGGCGATCACCTGGAATTCTCGCACGGAAATAGACTGGATGATGACGAGCTGCGGCTACCAGACTACGGGCAGAAATACGGAATAGACCTTCGGCGGGACCAGGATGAGGAAATGGAAACTCGCTTTGTGGAGGGGCTTCCTTTAGTCCAGCATAAAGATGAGCAGGGCCAACCGCAACCCCATGCCCAAGCATCAAACATGGATGACCTTTTCGCAACAGACGACGCAGATGAGGAGAACTTCTTTACCCAGGTGCACAGTGTGGGACACGAGCTGCGAGAGCCGGTCCAAGCGCCTCCGTTGGAAAGGAAATCCACCATGCAGGTTATAGACGCTATAAATTATCAGCCACACGAGCAGATCCATGAGAACATCCTGGAAGAAGATCAAGAAAAAAGCTCTCAAAAGTCTTCGGAAAGATCGACTGGCGGTGAAATAGCTGCGTCATCGAGTACGATCGTGTCCGCTGTTCTCGATGACCCGGAAATAGCTATTCAAACCCAGTCCGAAGGTTCAGATGAAGACCTAGCTGCGAAGTGGAAAGCGGCTTTGGCTGGTGATGAACTCCTGACCGATGAGGACGATGCGTTCTTGCCGGACGACGACTGGCCCACCGAAAATTCTGGATTCGATCCTGCGGCCCTCTTCGGGAGTGATGATGAAGGCTTTTTGGAGGATAATGAACGAGATGTTGGTGATCTGGTTACCCAACAGACGAGCCCTCATGTCACAGCGTCAGTCGCGGGACTGAATAGTCACGCTTTAGGATTTGGCACCATTACAGGAGCAGCGCAACCAACCCGAGCCACCATCAGTAGTAACAAATACCTTCCAGCTGGTGCATCTACAGCGCCAGCACCGATTTCAAGTAACTCATACGCACCTTCAGCACCCCTGTTGACAGATCTCTCTGCGACCACTACTCCAGCTAGCGTGCCCTCGCCTTACATGTCACCACCAGTCTCAAATTTACAGCCACTGCCTGCGCGGCCCGAGATGCCAAAGGCACAAAGTTTCGCGGATAAGTCGAAGGGAGGGTATGCATCTCCCTATGATCTGCCCATGGAGGTGGTGAAACCACGTAAGCGAGTTAGCATGCAACAAATGAACCGGCCTGCACAGCCTACAGCCGATATTGCTCCACCTAGAAGCAGCAGCATGTATAACCTAGCGACTCGAGGTCCGACATCGAGTATGTCTCCACCTCCGAGTAGCCACGGACCGTCAGGTCAAATGAATCCAGAGACAGCTCCTCAGCCGACGAAGACTAGTCGGAATTCGCAAAGTGGTTTTTTTGAGGAGCTACCAATGTCACGGCCTAGGCCAGCTGCAAGACAGTCGAGCAGTCTTGCGTCGCCTGGGTTGAGTCCATACGGCCCGTCAACTCCGGGTGCAGTGCCGCCACCCCTTGCAGGCCCAGCCAGAACGCCGTATGCTCCTCCCTCTATCCAGCAGAATGTCGTTCAACATCCTACGCAAAGTTCACACCAAATTCAAGGGCTCGTCGCTCCCGAAAGAGTGAGCCCGTATGCATCTCTACCGAGCGCAAATGTTCCCGTACCCGCCGTTGCCTCGAGATACTCTCCAGCACCCCCCGCGCCACAGCAAAGTCACACTGCCCTACCACCAGCTGTACAGTCTCGATATTCACCGGCACCTCCAAGCCAAAGGACTGGGCCATACGCTCCGTCGCAATTGAACACCCAAAGTCCACAGACAGCGCCAGTTCTTGCTCACCTCCCTCGGACTTCAAGTCCGTTGGCTCATTTTGAACGAAATAAAGAGCTACGCTCTCGTGGTTCTTTCTCCGAGGCAGGAAGCTTGGATCGACGAACAAGTCACTCTGGCTACGAGCCTTGTGTCAGATCTCAACAACTACCTCCGACCAGGGAAGTAGAAGAGAATGGTCGTTTCTCTCCAACTTCGACCCTGGATTGCGGAGATCTTCAAAGCCAGTATTCCCAGCAAGCCCAGCCACGCATGGCAAGGAACACCTCAACTCCACCACCACAAAGTCTTGCTTCCAGGCTTGCAAACTCTCCTCAGAAGCGCGCAACATCGAATTATCTACCTCAGCAGTCGAGTAACGGGTCCGCCGAGCCGTTGCTACCACCCAAGAGATCGCAGACTCAGTCTCCGGGCAATGGATTTTCAGGTCCTCGACTTGACATGTCTTCTTCCGTTCCCTATCAGCGCCCTGCTTCTGTAGAGGTACCAGCCTCCCCTAGAAACAGCAATGTATACAAGTCGATGTCTGTTTCGTCCGGATCTGGAAGGCCTAGAGGCTTTTCCCAAAGTCTAAGTTTTGTCGCACCCACCGACGGCCGAGAAAATGACCCCCTTCAAAGGTGGAGGGGTGCTCCTGTCTTTGCTTGGGGTGTAGGCGGTACCGTCATGACTTCTTTTCCTCAAGATATACCCCGTTATGGTATGAATTCACAGGCTATGATCATCCGCACTCCTGGCACAGTCAAGATTAGAAGCATAAAGGATCTCGATCCTCTTCACGGGCGGTTTTCCAGCTTCCCGGGCCCGCTGAAAGGAAAGTCAAAAAAGAAGGAAGTCCTGACTTGGTTGACTTCTGGTATCGAGTTGCTACAGCAAAATGCATCGTACCTGCGTTCAGTCTCTATGTTATCTCACGAGGATAAACGTATCGAGGAACGGATACTGCTGTGGAAGATTCTGAGAGTGTTCATCGAACATGACGGTACATTGGAGGGTTCCCCGGCGGTTGACAAGGCCGTCCGGTCCGTTTTGTCGCCGGGGCTTGATGAACAGGGGACTTCCGACCCATTATGTGGTACTGGTGCAGACCTTTCAGGAATCTCCCAGTCGCTGAATATCGCTCCTCGAGCCGACCCTGTTGACCCGGCAGCTGTTGACCAACTAAGAAAGCACTTGCTTCGTGGCGACCGCGAGAAGGCAGTATGGGATGCTGTTGACAAGCGGCTCTGGGCTCACGCTATGCTCATATCGAATACTGTCTCAAAGGACCTGTACAAGAAAGTTGCGCAGGAGTTCATTCAGAAAGAAGTCAAGATCATTGGTGACAATGTCGAGCCGCTTGCAGCCCTGTACGAGATCTTCGCAGGAAACTTCGAAGAGAGCATCGATGAGCTTGTCCCACTATCGGCTCGGGCTGGTTTTCAGATGGTCAGCACTTCAAATGCGGTTGGCCCCTCAAAGGATGCCATGGACGGTTTAGACAGATGGCGAGAGACACTCGGCCTTGTACTGAGTAATCGTAGCTCAGAAGATAGTCAGGCGCTCAATGCTCTCGGAAAACTTCTCTCGGGCTACGGCAGAGCAGAGGCAGCGCATATCTGCTTCCTTTTTGCAAGAAGCCTGTCAATATTCGGCGGAGTCGACGACCCTCAAGCTAGTATTGTACTTGTAGGATCTGACCAATTGAGACAACCCCATGACTTTGACAGAGAGCTAGAACCGGTTCTGCTCAGCGAAGTGTTTGAATATGGAACTTCGTTGTCGAGCACGTCAACAATCGCGATATCGAGCCCCCATCTCGCAGTTTACAAGTTGCAACATGCCAAGATACTGGCAGAGTATGGTTTCCGAGACAAGGCCTTGCAGTACTGCGAGGCAGTTGGTACTTCTATCACTTCGCAAACTAGAAGGTCGCCGTACCATCATGCACTGTTAGTGTCTGAACTTGAAGACTTGAGCAAACGATTGAAGCGGTCACCTAAGGACGAAACAGCCTCGTGGATCTCTAAACCCAGTATAGACAAGGCCAAGGGCTCTGTTTGGGCGACATTCAACAAGTTCGTCGTGGGCGATGAAGCAGATGCTGCAGCAAATGACTCAAACGGTGCTGGTGCACCCGATATTGGACCCTTTTCCAGAATCGCCGGTGGAAAAACCCCAACCATCAGCAGATCCGCTTCAGTTGCCGATATTTATGCAGCATATAACGGCGTCCCCAACGGTACTGTTCCTGTACCTATCACTAAAGCAAGCTCAAGATATGCTCCCAGTGCTTCATCGTACGGCAATCACGAACCTCACTCGAGTACGTCCTATGGTTCCCAGCCTCGAAATTCTCTCGAGGAAAGATCATCGAGCGAGTTCCGTCGCTATGAACCTCAGCGTCGGCCGTCCGACTACGGTCCGAATAGTCAGCCGAGCAACCAAAGTAACAGCTACACGCCCCAAAGCGCATCTGGCTTCCCTCCCTTATCATCATATACCCCCTTTGGCAACTCGGGCTCTTACGAACCTTCTTCCGCCCACGCACCGCAGACCCCGCTCACCGAGCAGCCTTCTCCACAGCCTCTCAACTACTTTGATGGTCAACCGCCTTCTTCGTATACTCCCTCTGAGCCCTCCTATGGACTGCCACCAGCTCCAAGCTTTGAGCCTCCGGCCGTCAATAAAAATCAACCACCTTCCTCGAATGGCTACGAACCTGCTGTGTCAAACGACTACGGACCACCTGTAAGCTCTGGCTACGAAGCTCCACAGTATGAGCCTCAGGCTAGTGGGTACGAGCCCCCGTCTAACGGTTATGCACCACCTTCGTATGAACCGATCGCCATGAACGACGAACCAGATTCTGCGATTGATACCCGGCCGAAGAAGAAATCGTTTATGGATGACGACGATGATGACTTGCAAGCTCCGACCAATGCCCAAGCAGCCCCTGAGAATCGTGAGAAGACCAAAGCAGAAAAAGATAAAGAAGCGGACGAGGCGTTCCGAAAGGCAGCTGAAGCTGATGGTAAGCGCCCCTGCACTCCCATCAAAATCACATCTAATACAGCATAGCACAAAAAGGCAAAGACGCAGCCCCATCAAAGAAAGGCTGGGGTCTTGGCGGCTGGTTTGGCGGCAGCAAGAAAGAATCCCCAGACACGGGCCCAGCGCCGAACAAACCCATCAAAGCCAAGCTCGGAGAAGCCTCCTCTTTCTTCTATGACCCCGAGCTCAAACGTTGGGTCAATAAGAAAGCTGGTGCAGAAGACACCCCAGCTAAATCAGCCACTCCTCCTCCGCCACGCGCACCTGGCCCTCCACGCACCGCTTCCGCACCGCTGCATCCCCCCGCCGCCATGACACCGCCGCGTCCCATTCCAACAAGATCAGGCGGCCCGCAGATGCTTGCACAGCGTGCCGTCAGCGACTCCACGCACATGGGCTTCAACCCCTCGCCGCAGAGCGACGACGGCTCTGTCGGCGGATTGGCCGCACCGCCTGCGATGAACCGCAGCCAGAGTAACGGGTCCTTGCGTAGTGCGCCACCCAGTAGGCCCGGTACCAGTATGAGCAATGCAAGTAGCATCGATGATCTACTAGGACCGCCTGTGCCGAGGAAGGCCGGACTGGCTGCAAAGAAGGGTGCTAAAAAGAAGGGGAGGGGCTATGTTGATGTCATGGGAGATAAGGCTGGTTGATCACATTGCATGGCTATCCGTTGCGAGACACATTTCGAATGTTCTTGTGTATAGCAAAGGGATTTTGAGGAAAGGATAGCTTTGGATGTCGTTTGGTCATTATACCCGGTTTCTTATATTTCATTCGTCTCTTGTCCTGAGGCTGGGGCTGAGGGCGCGTCACATATTGAGATGAACTGAAATATGTTAACTCGCGGGCGTGCGTCTGTGCACCTACAAAGGAAACCAGGAGGCAGCGAGAGAGTGTATCATAGACTTAGACATCTTGGGGTACCAGTGTGTGTATAACAAGAGCAATAATATGATTGGTATCCTATTTCTTGCTTTGTGCTTGATGTTTGATACCTTGCAGCTGTTCCTTGTTCTCGTATGCCCAAGGATAGCACTGGAACCGTTTGGCATTAATGTGTTTCACACGAAAAAAATTCTAGCAGTAAGATTTAACTTCGAATGTAAGAGATTACTGAGTTGTCCTTTAATTGGACATTTCTCTGCTCGTCCGCAACTTTGATCGCCAAACATGTATCTTGATTATCTTTGAAGATATTATTAGAGCCTGCATACTGAATTCCGAGTTCTAGCCTCTGCTATCCACCGATCACTTCCTTCCAGTGATCGTTTCCTGAACTTATCCCATTTGAAAACGAGCCTGGATAGCTGAGACCTCCCTGGTGGCCAAGGCGGAATCACGATCAATATTCGAAGGATTTACACTCGATGGATTCTTTTGAATAGATGACGCTAGCGACAGTTCCAACTCCGTACTCCAGACCATTTGCGAACGCGATGATTGCTTTGTAATCTTCAGCTTCTAGACGTCGAGGCCGTGGGAATTCGAATCCTTCCGACTGATGAAGCAGCCCCTAGGACCGCCAAACCCATTTCGGGATGGGAGTTTGTCATATCTGAGAGGCGATCTACTTGATCGATTATTTTGATCTTTCTCGATAAAAAGATAATGGTAGTTCTTGTGTTCGCGTGTACCATTTTGCGCCGTGCCTGCATCTACAATGCCACTATCGCCGAGCAGGTTGCAGCGGGTGGAGCTTCCTGTCCTTTTTCAACTTCTGAACAAGTAATAGGTACAGGTGAGATGCGGCTGTACTGCAGAAGCCGGAGAACATGCAAGGAAACCGAGGAGTTTTGCAATGGCATACAGGTGAGGATTCCGTGCGAGGTTAGAGACGTAGTGGTCGTGAAAAGATTTTAATTTTGTTGTCTGATGAAAAGAGAGAGGGAGATGGCATGCTGATGTCTGGAAAGAGAGGGGAAGTTGCCTATCCGTTCTGAATGAGAGGAGAGGAATGCCGGTATTAACGTCAAGTTCGAATTCAATTTATCCCCCAAGAGTCAGAAGATGCGGGGGACTCGATAAGCACAGACAGGCCCAAGTTGTATACAGATGCTCGGTTCGGCGTGTTGTCTCCTAATGAAAGCAGAGGGGTGCCGATATCAATATCAGATAGAACCCAACTGCAAAAAAAGAGTGATATAAACTTAGTAACGTTGCTTAATAGGTAAAGAATAATTATGGCTTAATGAGAGAGTTATAATTTGCAGATTTACGTGCAAGCTCAGGTTTAAGCATAACAACTGGTTAAACGAGAAACACTTGTGAACATGAAGTATTATATCCCTGTGGATTAAAGTCTAGGAAGACTCAAGAGCTGGAAACTTTAGAGACTTTTGAAAAAGAGAATTATAAACTTTGCTCTAATTATAAAGATATCACATAAGTCCTGAATGTGAGGTGTTTTAGGGAAGCTCGGTTGGAATTGTAAGACTTGGCAAGCAAAGGAAGCACCTGGGAATATCAATAATGATATACATGCGAAGTCGAATTCAAGGCCTTGATGCAATACAGACTTACAGGCAAGTGGAGTATAATCACCTTATCAGCTTATCACACTATAACTATTTTAGATGCCATAAACATAAAAGCTTATGGTAAACCTAACTTGGAAGTGGAAGTATACAGCAAAAAGAAACACTTGCCGTTTCAAGGTAATTTATCTACATGTTAAGTCAAGCTTCAAAGCCTCGAGGCTGTAGGAATATATAGACAAGTAGAATATCTACCGTGATAATATATACAAGAAGATTTCGAACTTTTTCTCCCAGCACTACCCACCTGGGAGCCATGGAAGAAGAACCCCACCATCCGCGTTACGCCCTCATTGTCCGCTGAGGATGCCCGCCGCAATCTTCTCCGCGAGCGCATATACCGTGCTCTGAGGATGTCCCGGCGGGAGCAGGGCAAACGAGCTCGCGTCCACTACCCTTAACCCACTCACCCCGAAAACCCTCGCCTGGGAGTCCACGACGGCATCCGGATCGCCGGACTTACCCATCTTGCAAGTGCAGGCGGCGTGCCATACGGTCTGCACGGTCTTCTGGATGGTGTCGAGGATCTGAGCATCGGTCTGGACGGCGGGTCCGGGGAAGTACTCACCGCCGATGAGCACGCTGGACATGGCCTTGGAGGCGAAGGCAGCACGGAGGCGCTTGTAGGCGGCGATGGCGACGGCTTGGTCGGTCGGGGACGTCAGCCACTTGGGGTCGATAATTGGGAGGTCATCGGCGCTGGCTGAGGCCAGAGTGACGGTTCCGCGGGAGAGGGGTGCAACGATGGCTGCGAGGATGGTCGCATACTGCGTGTAAGGGTTAGCGGTGTGCAAGGTAGCAGGAGAGAGAGGGGGNNNTGGACGTAGAGAGATATATATATGTGTGTGTGTGTGTATATTAAGATGTAGAGAAAGAGAGAGAGAGAGGAAAGGAAATCACGTACCTGGTATCCGTCCTTGGGCTGGTCAAAGGGCAAAGATCCAAAGTCGCCGACGTAGCCTGGAGCCGAGAGATACTCGATCTCAGGCCAATCCGCCGGGAAGCTCGCCAGATCAGCCTTAACTGCCGAAGAGAAGCCGTTCTTCAGCGCATCAGGGACTTTCTCCCAGCCGAGGTAATCACATACGGGGTTGGTCAGCGGGCCCTGCTTCTTGAACCCATAGTCGCCGGCGAACTGGGCGATGAGGTACAAGGGATCGTTGGCCAGCCGGGTGAAGGTCTGGAGGTTGACACGGGATGAAGGGCCGAAGAAGACGTGATCCCACATGTTCTGCCCGACGCCGCGGAGGTTCGAGAGCACCTTGATGCCGAACTGCTGGAGCGCCACGGCGGGTCCGATACCAGAGAGCATGAGGAGCTGCGGGCTCTGGAACGCGCCGGCAGACAGGATGACTTCTTTTCGCGCGTTGATGGTGTATGTGAGCCCGTTCGACTTGACACTGACGCCGGTGGCCTTTTTCGAGCTGTCGAACAGGATCTTCTGTGCCGTAGTGCCAGAGTAGACTTTCAGGTTCGACCTCCCGCTAGCCGCATCGAGGAACGAACTCTGAGACGACTCACGCTGCTGCTCAGCCGGACTGATGGTGGAAGAGCAGTACTGAGCGCCGAACAGCGATCCGCTGTTGAAGTCGGGCGCATCAGCAATGCCAATCTCGTTCAAGGCTCCCTCGATGTAGCTCGAGAACGGGCCGGCGTAGTTCGCATACGAGACCTCCAGGGGTCCGCCAGTTGGTGAGAAGGCCGCGGCGTTGTATTCCGCTGAGGCATTGGCAGCCCGTGTCGGTCCGGGCGGCGTGAACTTGACACTCTTCTGGAAGTAAGGGAACAGGTTGTCGAAAGTATAGGACTGGTCCCCTACGGCGTCGGCCCACTGCTGGTACGACTCCTTGGTTCCACGCTGGTAAATCATGAAGTTGCGAGCGGACGAGCCACCGAGGCATTTCCCCCGGGCGTAGTGGATCTTGCGGTTCTGAGCTCCAGCCTGGGGTGCGGTGACGAAGTTCCAGTCAACCAGGGGATTTGTGTCGGAGGGATTAGAGCCCGCCCAGAAGACATCGCCGGCGGGCGTGGAGCTCAGAAGCGGGTTTGTAACCTAAAGAACCGTCAGAGATGCATGCGATACTTTCCAGGATCAATATACCGACCTGGTAAAGGGAGCCTGCTTCGACCACGGCCACGCTAATGCTGGGGTTCTCGGAGAGCCGAGAGGCCATCGCGAGACCCGCGGTGCCACCACCCACGATCACATAATCGTAAGTGGACGTCACGCCCACGACGCCGGCCAACGAAGCAAGAAAGCCGTTTAACGATCGCTTCTTCTCCTGGCGCTTCGTCGGCGAGGCAACGGTCAGCCCAAGACACGAAGCGACGACGATGCTGGAAAAGAGCGTGGACTTCATCTTGACAAGGTCGGCTGTGGAGAACAGAGCGAGGGCTCCCCCATAGCACTAGCCGGACCCAGAGCCGCTCTATATACCTCGTTCACGATGCACTCTGGCTGACACACGGTCGCGCATGGGCCAAGTTACTATTGACAGCCGGTCGACGCCCCCGCAACGCTCGAGCCTGACGCTACCTGCGAGGCCGAGATCTGGGCTGGAAGCCGCTTGAAGCTCCTCCAAGCAGAATCCGAAGATGTGTCGCTCTCGGGCCTGCTCGCTACCAGACTGCGCATCGTGGACAGGGGACGGTTGTGAAGTGGAAGTCAACACGCCGGAAGCGAGACGCGCTAAGCTACTCAAGGCCACACACGCTAAGCCTGCTTCGGTAGCACCGGGTAATGGTTTGGGGTTTGCCGGTCACATGCTGGGGATACAGTCCCGGCTTGCGAGGGGGATGAATTTCGAAATAAGGTTAAGGTTGAGGCGAGGCATTTCACGGTCCTTCGGGTATTCTGAGCGGCCTTGAGAAATGGTGTTGATTATCGGGATTGACGTCACGGCTCTGGGGTAATACTCTGAATTGACTTTACGACCTTGGCCCCAATCGCACAGTAGCAAGTTCGCAAAGTTCCCAAGTCAAAGTCGCCGACTCGACTCCAGCTATTATGGGCAAAAGCAGATTGATTACGAGAGTAGAGCAAGAGGAGAAAGTAGACGCTTGCCTTGATTGAGATATAGCGTGTATCGCTTCGGCTGTGTTGACTTGATAGCAGCTTTGCCTGGAATCCTCTGGACCTCTGCACGGACACAAGACACGTTAGTCGGAGAGGGGAGCGTCTAGGTCTACGCCTGATATCCTAGATCAGGCCTGAGACCTCCGATGGCTTTACAACAAGACGGTTTATGATCTCGAGAGCGTCCACTTCCGACGGCCCAGATCAAATCCAAGATCTCCCATAGGCAATAGTAAGACAGTCTAGTATACGCGCTCAAACAATAGCCACGATGCTACAGTTGTTCATCTGAGATTGCATAAGATAGAAGGTGCTCTTGTCGATCGTACTATGAGAATGGTCAGTTTCGTTTTGTTCGGCTGGGCTGGCTGAGTTTGAAAGGGGGAAAGAGGAGGAGAAAAACGTGTGGGGCTTCTCGGTGCACTTGTGCCTAGATTTATCTGGGTTCATAAGTGGTGGCACGGCGGGTGGATATCTAGAAATTCGAACTTGGAAACCGCAAATTGAAAAGGGGCTGGCTAGAGATACGCACCGCATCGTGGGAGCGCTGGATAGATATCCAGCTCCTGCCGATTTCGAGGACGAAAACGTTGGACTCTTCAGCGCATGCATCTGAGATATAAATTTATTAGAATCGCTATGGTTTTGGGGGGTGGAGAGTCTAGGGGTTGGGTTGGGTCATTACAAAAATCATGGATTGGGTTTTCTCTCTCCAGGTTGGGAGATAAGTAGATAGTATTTACATCATGCTCGGAGCCAGAAAGCAATGCTTGTTAGAAGTGCTTTAGAGCTTTGTATACCGGCGGAGAGTTTTTGCTATTTAATAATCATTTTGGTTGTACTGAGGTCGTGCCAGTGGTGTCAAGGCTATGTCTTTTCTTTGTGTTTCTCTCCCTAGGCGTGAGATTATCGATTTATCAAATTAGTTATTTGACAAGTCAACTCTCAGGATAGGCTTGGATTAAGTCCGAGGATTCTACACCCAAAAATACAATTTCAGTAAAAAGATATCCAGAGCTCTTGTACCCAGGCGGTCTAGTATATCTCTCTCTTCGGTCAAATCTGCATGCCTGGCATTTTCGGGCTAGTTTTCAAATTTATAGAAAATATTTAGCGTCTGCAGTCTATAATGAATATATAAACCTAGAAGTTTCGGGTCAATTTGATCTTGAGTTTTATGTCCTCGAATCACAGTTTTTTCTGTTTTCAAGATATAACAAATAATTTTGGTCATCGGGCCTGGGTTCTGGATTTTTCAATTTTCTTGATAATCCATGAGACTTGTTCTGCATGAATTTGAAGACACAAAATTCAAATATTTATCTTTAAGGGATTTATTTTACTTTCGTGTGTTTCTTTTGTTAAGTAACGCCGCAATTTATTTCTGTTTAGAAATACCTTGTAGTATCTTTTTCCAACAGGGCACTTTTTAAGAACCTCCAAGATAAATAGTAATCTACTTTTGGGCTCTTCATTTACATTGTGTCAAACATAAGACAAAAAATCGAATGACAGATAAGAGAGATATTATTAACGCTAAATAATTCTGTCGCTACGGAATAACTATTGACTTATGCTAGACTCCTCAATCCACTAGCGCTCAGTCGTAGGCATATAAAAGCTATGGATACTATACTAGACTCGATTGACCCTTTCCAAGCAAAAACTTCCCAAATCTACCCTAAAAAGCTGCGATGGGAAGCCTCTTGACACTAGACTAACATTCTAGCTGCCGCGCCAGTGTGCGCAGATGCCAAACCTGCTCGTGTTACTGCCTGGGCATATGCAGGAGCGGCACGGCATTTAAGCACATATTTTCGGGAAATCATTTACATTGCAAGCCGCCAATTTATCACTTAATATATGCGGCATGCTCACTTTCGGATGGACGCCCTGACGATCAGGGCTTCACTCAAATGGGGGTTAGCTTGGATGATGAGCTCTATGATGCGTACTTATTTCCTAAGACTACAAGCCTGGAGACGGTAGGCTGGAAAAGAGAGCTTGAGGTCAGTAAGAGGCGACTTACATGCTTTCTCGCTCATATAAAACATGTATACACCTTTCATTCACTTCCCACAAGCTGGAATGTCTTCCTTTACCCCTCTCATTAACACACCTCTCCTCGTTATAAGACTCTAAACATACTGATTACATCATGAGCCCATATCTGTGTTACTTGTGTGGAGCAAAATATGTTGTTGGTAGATTGAGATCGTAGGGAGGTGGCTAATGCGCATTTAAAAGCACGAGTTCAGCCTTCCGGCATTTGGGCGCACCCTAGGACAATCTGTGAGCGATGAGAAGGAGGCTTTTTTTGGGCAGAATGCCAAGAGGAAATATTCGCCTGCCAGTATGAAAATGTTTTGAGGGAAGATATTGCCCTTGCAGTATTCATGATGATATTAAATTGCAACAGATTGCTGGTAATAAAGAGTAGACTTGTCGAAGGAATAGTTACTTATTTACCGCGGATAGTTCACGTCATAGTAATTTCCTGCCTTTTGAATCATGCATCGCGGTATCAAGCGACGTATAATTCCTATTTCCTCCATTTATTACCTCGCAGCCACAGGTAATTCAACTATATTTCTACTATGTATGTTGTAAATATTCGCTTATCACTAAGCGAAGCATGGCCGTCAATGATAGAGCAATCGATTGCCTAATCATACCCCTCCTAACCGAAATCCCATGCGAGGTTGGTCTGCTAGGGTTCCCTCCTCAGCTGCGTTTCAGTGCTTTGCGAGCCTGAAAGAGAGTGCAAACAAGAACCCCTGGTCCGATCGTGTAGGCTACTGCTTCGAGTACCGTATTCCTCTTGCTACCAGCTCTTCGTAAATCACCGCTTTGAGTTGCCAAAGGTAGCCAACAGCACGGTACTGCATTCCCAAGAGCTTTTCAGTGGCTGAAAGAGCGATGGTTAACTTGTACTTGAAAAAGAAAAAGAAAAAAAGAGACAAAGTCCAAACTGGCTGACCTTCTACTCTGTTTTTTGATTAGTATCCTTCTTGCACTTATCACCTTGCCCTTGAATTTTATTTGACCTCAAGCCTGGATTGCCTATAATTCTGTTGTTTTCTCTATTCCAAAAACACTGCCAAGATAGTAGGGTGGGTGGGTGAGTTCGCCGCTTAGCGACAGTGAATAATCTCTTACTCAGTGATTACGACCGATTCGCTCTGTGCTCTGCGGTTGGAGATGATTACTCTGCTTCAATCTGATCAAACCTGAAGGTTTCTGAAAGTTAGTGAAGAGTGCCGTATCTCAAAGATTCGACTTTGCTGATTTTGCCGTGTGCAGGACGCTTCTATGACAGCGTTTTCTACTCTCAAGGTGGGTAAAAACTTCTATTTGCTCGCTGTCTTATTAGTGAAGTCTGCCTCGGCGGATCCCTGGGTGGCCCGGTAAGTCCGGAGTTCAAATGAAATAAGCCTCGCGGCAGCTTGGTTTCGGGCTATCAAGTTCTAGATTGAGGGCCCCTGTAATACATAGCAAGGCATTCCCCGAATCCAACTCATATTTGCTAGTAAAACTTCCATATCATATTATGACCTCACAGCGTTATGCCCAGCAGGTTGATAAAATCTCCGTTTCTTAGCATAGAACTGTTACGGAGTTTCCAGGGTCAAGACCTGTCAACCCTTTTCTCCGAACTATAATCTTGCCTGTATAAAATTGGCACCGGCAGAAAAAGGCGGTAACATAACCTGGCCTTGACACTTCCGTACTGTGTATATACTTACCTGACATCCAGCTTTACATCATGGGAAGGCACTTTTGTGTTTTATTCTCTTTGGTCTTATGGATTCGAGCTTGGACTGCGACCAGTCGAAGGACTCCGAGAAGTTAGCGAGAATCTGTCGACAGAGAAGCTGAAATGATACGATTTGATGCGGGCATTGACGACAGCCGTAGAGTCCGGGGTAGAGTGTCGGCTCAAGTACCGAGACTCTAGCTTTCTTGCGTACGGTAAATCGCTGTTCTCGTTGAACTCTAAAACGCGGAAACAATATATTCTCTCCAATAATTCACGTCATTCTGCTCGGGAGCAACACTGATCTGGGTGAGCTTGCATGAAGCCCCCATCACTACGCATCAGGAGGTTGGGAATATGCCTGTTGCTGTGCTGCTCGGCAGACCGAACACATTGCGAAGTCTCTCGAGGACATGCTCTGGAGATAGATCATTGGAGCAGATTCTCGCGTGCATCAAAGCTTTTGGATAGGAATGCTGGACTCGACGTACGGTCGATGTAAGCACTGAATAATGTGTCGCATAATGAGCACCCCACCATTCGAGGATGGACGGAGATGCCTGTATGAAGTATTTTACCCGTCACAGCACCCAATCTTGAGAAAGCTACCACTAACACACATAAGCCGATACTCAATCATGGCGCACCAGCAGAACCCTCCAGATGTCATCGAACCAGAGGTCAGCTCACTCCTCGGAGGCAATGCTCGGAATTTGACAGTGGAGTAGGCGCATGATCACGTTGACGACTCTGGCATCGAAGTACGTTGCAGAAAGGAACTTTGCGCGTTCACGGCTCATATCTTGCAGAGTGATTCAGGGAGTGTCAATGAATCCACCGCCTCCATCACCTCCAGCATCTTGAAGTATCGCCAAGAGAACGGGAGGACATACCATGGTAAGTATTCTCTCGGTTCCAAATCCACCTTCGAGTTTTTCCGCTTCCCTCGTGTCTGAGCAGTATATTTTGGCCGTATTCGTCGTTTCAAAAGAGCTCCGTTGTCACGTAGATAAGAATCAACATTGATTTGGGGTTTTCTGCAGCATATAAAGAAGGAAGTAGGTACATCTTTCCATGTAATCACATCAGCTGATCAACAGAGTATCTTTTCCCAAATGACGAGGTAAGAACTCAGACGTGAATCTATACTTGCCGTTGTTGACTTGAGCAGGAAGAAAGCGACCGCCTAGGTACGGCTCTTGCTACTCATCTTGACCGTGCTAATTGGAAGACTTGCAACATCACGTGTATTTGTTGACATTCGGACACAAATTGGTCATCTCCCCTCTGCCCAAAAAACTGGATCGTGTTTTGGACATCGGAACTGGTACTGGAATCTGGGTAAGTTCCACAACTCAACCATCGATTCCTGGCACACTCATGATGAGGCAGGCTATTGATTTTGCGGATGAGCATCCCGAGTCGATCGTGAGTTGAATTCGCCAGCGCCCTGTGGGAACTGCACTATATGAATATTAGGTTCTGGGCGTGGACTTGAGCCCCATTCAGCCGCCCTTGTGAGCAGCATACACATCCCAATGAAACGAGCTGCTGACTTGCAGGAGTGTTCCGCCAAACCTGTCTTTTGAAATAGACGACATCGAAGAACCTTGGACCTATTCGTACAAGTTCGACTTCATCCATAGTCGCATGATGGTAGGGTCCATCGGAGATTGGCCCAAGCTGTTTGAGCGCGCCTTTGAGTGAGTCTTCCCTGTAGCAGGCTGGCAGCCTCAAATCTATTCTTACCGTCTAGGAATCTCAATCCCGGTGGTCGAATACAATTGAGCGATGCAATCTTGCCTACCCAGAGTGACGACGGGACGGTGGGTCCAGCTACGGCAAAATGGGGGCAACTCATGGTTGAAGGTACGGAAAAGGCTGGGAGGTCTCTCCAGAGCGCAAAACTATACAAAGAACAACTCATCGCCGCGGGGTTTGAAGAAGTCGAGGAAGTCATCTACAAGTGGCCAATGAACAACTGGCCCAGAGACCCGAAGCTCAAAGAGATAGGGATGTGGACCGTAAGTGCGCCGCGCCGGATTCCCAGCCGTCGTCTCGGAAGTCTAACTTCTACAGCTTGAGCATAGCGCCTCCGCCATTCCAACCTTGAGTCTGGCAATCTTTACACGCGTCTTGGGTTGGACGCTTGAAGAGCTGAACATCTTCTTAATCGACGTCATGAAGGAGACCAAGAATACCTCGTTCCATACTTACTGGGCTATGTAAGTACACTCGCCAGTGCAGTTCACCAAGACACGACTGATCATTGTAGATACGTGGTGTATGGGAAGAAACCTGAATAGGACCTGTACCAGTCGGGGTATCCTGATACCTAATGATAGCCAGCAATAGAAACTCCGTTCATCCCCTGTTTCCTGTCTCATAGGCTCTAATTATTTCTTTTTATTTCTTCTGATTTTCACGATGGGGAAATCACATGATGTCAGAGGTGGTAGGACTAGCAACAACCTTTGGATTGAGTGCTTCGTAAGCGCAGAGACAGCGTAATTACCGAGCGGGAGCAATGCCGGCAGAGCGAGGGATGCATCTGATGCCGGTAGCACTTTGATTTGACTATTTCCTAGACCCCAGCCCCATATATCCAGCACCCCAAGTGAATCTCCACCAGCTTCTCTGTAGCACGTGATATAGAAATGAATAATAACACACTTCCTTCGTAGGAAGCGCGAACCTCTCTCCATGTAGTCTCTATAGCGCTTTGAGAACCAGACCAGATGTTAAGAATATGTTAATTGACTCCTCGTAGATTCATCGATCTACTTGGACATATGATCGACTCGCTTGTATCTTCTCGCTTAAGCTTTGTTAACTATGTGTTTTCGACAGCAACGATCCTGTGCTCGCCGTTTACATTTGGGAGTGGCCTGGGCAGTCTTTGATGTCTGTTGTACCTAAGAGTAAGCCATGCGCTGTATGCCAGGTAATGCTCTGCGTTGCGAGCTTTGGAGACAAGTGTGCAGCCATCTACTGAGAACATTGCTTTAGGACTTGCGGGCAGTATTTTCTCTCGGGTGGACGATTGCCAGTAGCTGAAGTTAAACATATCGCAGAGGGAAGTGAGATACTCTCACCACGTAAACGAATTGCGACAGTTGCAAAGGGATGTCTTGTAATTGTCCTAGGCTCTTCGATCGACTTTGGATAAACGTTACTCGGTTAAAAAATCTGAATATTTAGCCAAATTCAGAGGTTCACAATGTTTCAAATTGATATTTCATAGAGAGTGACAGATTTTGTTAGAATATTTAGCTGGTCTGATTGACTGCTATAGCTATGCCCAAAACTGCAGATCCAAAGCTGAGAGCCCTAGAACTGGAAAACACGGCATTGCTGTAGCAGAAATCTAACGCTGACATTGGGAGCAAGAAGTGCAATGCAGAGCATCAAAAACGCTCTTCACACATGATTCGGTCCAGATCGTTGGTACTTGTATCCAAGTTTGACCTGCAAGAGGATGAGCAAAGCCTGGATTTCCACCCGAAGTTCCTTGGTTGGGACCAGGAACACTCCCAGTATCCCCAGTGTGTGGGAGAGATGGCTCAACGTGAGGAGTAATCGGGGATCCTAAACAACGTATCAGCATTAATCTGTCTCATTTTGACCAGAGCTGAGATAATGACCTCGAATCTGTGCCCAGAGTACTCCTGGAAACAAAGAAAGCAAGAATGATTGCAGTATCTTACCTCCGTTATCGAAAGTCCCGCCCGTATTCCCATGTGATGGAGTAACGCCTCCGTAAGGTAGGCCCGTTTGAGGATCTATTGGTAAGGGGATCGAGCCATGATCTGGAATTTTTGGCCCAGCTATGCCTCCTGAGGAGTGAGAGTTCTCTTGTGGAAAAGATCCGCCAGAGCCGCTTGAGTTTGGTTGAGTTGGCTGTACAGGGACTGCTCCATGCTCCGAGGTGAAAGGAGGCTGGACTTGCGGGTGAAATCCTTGATCGGGGTTGAGTGGCTGATCGATTGATCCGCCGGTGCCGCTATCAGCCGGTTTCACAGGTACTTGGGGGTTGGATCCTTGACTGGGATTGAGTGGCTGCTCAAACGATCCGCCAGTATTACCATGGGGAGGCTGCACAGGAATTGTTCCGTGCTGTGAAGGAGACTCCTGGCCACTCTGGCCATGATCCAAATTGGAGTGGCTGGGAATTTCATTATTCTGAGCACTTCACGGAGGTTGTTAGAAGGGTTAGATTACTGTGTAGAGAATCTTTTTTCGCAAGAGTTTGGACCGAGGGAGGTTAACGAATTGCAAAAGGGTAGAGACGTACGGATTATAAGGCTGTTGCCCAGCTTGACCTACTGAGAGATTCACGGGTTGCTGTCCAGTTTGACCTAAGGGATTATAAGGCTGTTGACCTGTCTGACCTCCCGAG
>JAENRP010000028.1:0-52059 GCA_024741835.1 Diplocarpon mali
TCCTATAGGTTTCCTCTATATATATGTTCCTTTTATAGGTTTCCTCCCTTTATATAGCCTTCTTTTGTCGATTTTCGCTCCGGTAGGCCCATATAACCCTTGTATTTCTCGAAAGCGGGTCCTAGCAGAGCTTTTATAAGGGAATCTGCCATATTATCGTTTCTGGGTATATAAGCTACTGTCATCTTGCCTTTAGCTACTATATCGTCTCTTATATAAAAGTATCGAACGTCGATATGCTTCGATTTAGCTGAAAATTTTCGTTCTTTAATAAGAGATCTCGCTCCTTCATTATCGAGCCATAAGCAAGGTAATCGATCAAGTTGTATATTAAGGTCGGCGAATAGCTTTAGTATCCAAGCTACCTCTCTTAAGCCGTTAGAAGCCGCTATTATCTCGGCTTATTTACTACTTAAAGAAGTAGATTTTTGCCTATTCGCAGCCTAGCTAACAACTCCTCTATTATACTTAATAAGCCAGCCTTAGAATGACTTCCTATCGTTCTCTATAGCCTAAGTGGCATCTATATAAGCGTCGAATTGATTTGGTTTGCCTTTTCCATATATAATTCCATCTTCGGCGGTCTTTTATAAGTATCGCAAGAGGGGTTTCGTAGCTTAGAGGTGATCTTATAAAGGGGTTGCTATATGCTATACCAATTGGCCGATAATATAAGAGATATCTGGCCTTATAAGGTTCGAGGGGTATATAACGCTTCTTATAATCTGCTAGTAAAGTAAGATATCTTTAGGTTATAGTAGCTCGTTAGTATAAGCTTTATCTATACCTAATTTCCTTAATACTATACTAGCTAAGGCTGGTAGGTTGTTCCCTTTGCAATTAGCTATTCCAAATCTATTAAGAATCTTCTTAATATAGTCTGTTTAGTGAATTCATAGCGTTCTAGCCTTGCGATCTCGTTCAACTTGTATTCTAATAAAGGTGCTAATTAGCCCTAGGTCTTTTCCTTTCCAAGTATTAAGAATCTTCTTTTTAAGGTAATCGCAATCTTATTGTTTTCCAATAATTAGCATATCGTCCATAAAGACTAATATATACGCAGTTGTATTATTAGCTTGATTTTCTTATATAAATAGATTTGGATCTGCTTCAGCGCTTTATAGGCTAGCCTTCTCTATTTCATCTTTAATTAGTAGCCACTATTCTCAAGGTGCTTGTTTTAGGCTGTATAATA
Source organism: Diplocarpon mali (assembly GCA_024741835.1). Taxonomy (NCBI): domain Eukaryota; kingdom Fungi; phylum Ascomycota; class Leotiomycetes; order Helotiales; family Drepanopezizaceae; genus Diplocarpon; species Diplocarpon mali. Next base: position 1,196 of record JAENRP010000028.1, read on the forward strand.
ACCTTAGAAGCTTGATATAGGCTTGTTTTCCTTGAAGTTAAGGGTATAATTCGTAGAATAGGTCGCATTCGTCGTCTAGTAGTGCTATATACACGTCTTTAGCTAAGTACGCGTTTAAGAAGGCTGTATCGATATTGATTTGCTCGATTTCTAGGTCTCTCGAGGCTGCAAAGGCGAGTAGAACTCGTAGAGTTATATGCCTAATAACGCTAGCAAAAGTATCGAAGTAATCTACCTCATACTATTGCTTATAGCCTTTTAGTACGATTCTAGCCTTCCTTTTTACCAATACTCCATTTACAATCTTATTTCGCAGAACTAATCTCGATTTTATTAGCTTTCTCTTAATAGGAGGTTTACCTAATATTATTTTAAAGGTTCCTGCTGATTTTACAGCTTCGAATTCACTAAGTATTGCTTCTCTCTATTCTTTTAGATTCTAACTTAGCGCGTCATATACTAATATTACCTCTATAGGAACAGTTGGTTGATTTCCTATAAAGGTCAATGCACTCTCTTAAGTATTAATCTCGCCAAATACTCGTTTTAGCTTCAGCTTCCTACTATACCGTAAGGTAGGAGTCTCTATTTGCTTTAAAACGCGTTGATCAGACGCTTTAAGGATGTTTTCTATCACCCTTTAAGGTTTAGTACCTCTTACTTCAGCTTTATTGCTATAGATTTGCCTATTTTCTAACGACTCTAACATTATAGGTCTTTTAGTACTATATACTCTCTCAGTTTCATATACTAGCCTCTCTATAACTCTTATAAGAGGTCTTTCTATAATATCTACTGGCCTTATAGGTCTTATTAAGCTTATAGCACCATATGCTAGCCTCCTATTCTAAGGTCTTTCCTACAGTTATACTTCTCTTACATTATACATTAAGTATTTGTCAAATTTGACGTCAGCAGATATCAGTTCTTTTAGAGTCTCGACGTTTAATAGCTTATACGTCTTCGAGCTTATCATACCTACGAGTATCCAAGCTCCTATTATAGTTCTTAACTCGAACTTACCTAGGCCATTTCCTCTATTATTTAATAGGAACGCCCTAGACCCAAATACTCTAATTTTTAAAAGATCTTTAATACGTTCTAAGTACGCCTCTAATAGAGTTAGGCCTTTTAGCTCTCCAAAAGGTAGAGCCTTCGTAGGCCTCCTATTCTTTAGCCTATAGGCCCATTCCATAGCGTAGCACCACATATAGCTGTTCATCTTAGCGTCGTATATGCAAGAGCGAGCTATTTTTGTAATTTCGTATATCTAACGTTCGACGACGCCATTTAAACTATGCTTATAAGCAGGTAAAGGTTCTAAGGTTATACCTCCTTCTAATAGCTATAGTAAGAATCTGCCTCCGAATTCTCCTATACTATTATCAGACCTCTAGTATACTACTGAAGTAGAGTTCTCTATCTCTAGTTGCTTCTTTAGGTCTTTAATTTTTAGCTGTATCTCGTCGGCACTCTTATTCTTTAATAACCTTATCTAATAGCATCTGCAGGCATTATCTACTACTAGTAGGAAGTAGCGATACCCCCTAATTGATAGCAGTAGTATTCCTAATATATCAGCGTAGAGTCTTCTATAGATCTTATCTATTCTTATATCTGTTTTCTTATTAAATTGCTCCTTCATTCTGCCTGCTAAGCAGCTTTCGCAGTTTCTCTCCCCTTTAAGAGCGATTCGAGCTTCTATATTCAAGCCATAGTTATCGTCGACTAGCTTTTTTAGCTTAGTATAGTTAAGGTGACCTAGTCTCCTATAGAGGAGCTCTGAATCCGTTTTATTCGAGTTTTGCAGTATCGTCTCCATATTAATTAGTTCTGAAGGTTGCATAAGGCTAAGGTTTATAGCCTTTTCATCTGCTTCAGTTGCAATAGCAGTATGCGATCGAGATAAAGTGAATAATCCACTAAGCTATAGTATAGTAAATACTATATCGTCGCCTTAATACCCTTTTACCTCTTCTTTACTAAAGATTATAGTAATATTATCGTCGCCGAGCTTCAAGACCGATATAAGTCGGGTATTGCCAAATGATAGAACGTACCATACGTTATATAGCGTTAGTTTATCATTAATAATACAGTCTCTATAGCCAATTGCTTCTAAGAGCGCGCCGTTTGCTATTCTGACTTGCTTTAAGTTATTCCACTTCCTAATTTTAATAAAATCGTTCTATACTCTAAAGAAGTGTCTTATAGCGCCGGAGTCTACTTTTTAAGAAGGCTGATCTGCCTCTAAGCTTAAAGCTATCTCGATAGCTTCTATTATCAAGGCAACTTCACGTTTTAAGGAATAAGAGTAGATAGATAAGGTTGTATTATCTTCAGCCATTTAAGCTCTGGCTTTATCTCCTCCTCTCTTCTTCGACCAGCACTCTGCTTTCCAATAGCCAGTTTTGCCGCAATTATAACATTTCCCTCCTCTTTCTCCCTTCTATATTCCTCCTTATTATATTCCTCCTCTTCCTCTATTACCTCTGCCTCTATATCTGCCTCTGCCTCTATTTCTGCCTCTGCCGCAGCCTCCTCCTCCTGCGAGGTAGGCCTCAGCGATCAACGCAGCTATTTGCGTAGCTATAGGCGCCACCTTTAGCTCTTATCTATACGTCACTTCGTACTCTTGAATTGCGACGATTATCTCTTGGAAGGTTGCAGGAGAGGTTTTAAGGTTAATTATAATTGAACTCCACATTCCAACTGCTAAGAGACTATTAAGCAACTGCTTCTTCATTTGGGTATTATTAAGAGGGTTGCTATAGCCTTGGAGGAGAGCTTAAATACTCTTGAGTCGTAGGACGTAGTCTTTAAACGACTTAGAGTAGGGAATATACTTGGCCTTATTGAACTGTTTGATCAAGTTCATATGAGTTTCAGAGTTCTCGACAAGTTTGCTCTCTCCTACTTTAAGAGCGTTCCAAAGAGCGTAAGCGTTATCGACCATAATCTAGGTGCGATACTTTCTATTAAGGCTAGGGGTAAGGCCTTTAGCTATAGTAGCTATAGCCTCCTGGTTCTTCTTCTCCTATTTACCTTCAGATTTGGCAGATTTCGGAGGAACAGGGCCGATGGCCCATTAGAGACAGCCATTTATAGCTAAGTTTTAAATAGTAGCTGGTTCCCATTCCCAGTAGTTAGACCAATCAAGCTTGATCTCAGCGTCGTTGTTCTTAGTGGTCTTCTTAGTCATTTTTATTAAATTAGGGTTATTGAAAAAAAAAAGGGGTGAAAAAATAGGGGTAAAAAGGGGGAGAAGGTGTATATATATAGGGGTATATAAAGAGGTGTTGTGTAGTTGTGTTTTGCTAAGAAGCAGGTTCAAGATTAGAGAGATTGATTGAGTTAATCGATTCTAGGAATTGCTACTATAACAGAATCGAAAGGTGTAGATTCTAGTTCTAAAGAGCTAAAGTAGTATATATACAAGGTAGGCTTACCAAGCCTTAGCCTCCGCTCTATACGGTAATCTCCGTACCTTGTATATTTCTAACACTTTCAATCTACGTATCTAAGCGAACATCTGGCCCTCGCTTAGCAGCTACCTGTCAACAAAACCTCCGTCCAGATCCGCGCAGCCTCCTTCGAAGCCGCGAACCCCTTGACAATGATGTTGGAGAATCTCGAAGAGCGTCCAGCTTCGCTTCGATGATGATTCAAAAATCCTGACAGGCACGGTCAAGGCCTTCTGCACGGTTCTAATATGAGGGAGTCATTGACACGCGGCACGCACGGCCTGCCCCGAGACCGCGCATTCGCGTGTGCATTTCGTCTTGCCAAGGTGATAGGAGTAAGGTGTAGATTCCGAGTTCTATGGAGCTGCAGGAGTATATATACAATGTATGCTTACATAAGCCTTAATCTCCAATCCTTGTATATTCTAACACAAGGATACTGTCATGCCTCGCCCGATTCGGACCGAGCCTCGCGTCTTGCACCGCTCACGATCCACGGGCCAAAACACCCAGGAAATGGCTTCGCAACCCCACAGCTCTTAGTCCGACGTCCCATCTCAATCAGCTTCACCGGGTAGCCGTCCACGGGGATATCCCTCATTCGCGAGGTGCAGATTCAAAAAGGATGATCCATCTCAGCTCACTGGAAGTTTCTGAACAAGAGCACCCTGCCCTGCCGCGAGGTTGCAGCCTCTGTGTGGATTCCCGATGATATATCGTCAGAGTAGGAGGATCTTGGATGATATGCAAGCGGTAAAAGTCTTGCTGCGCGCACTTGCGCGCGTCTCCGTCCGCGGCGTCGGGAATCCCCTGATCTGGCCGGAGAGCCAGCGAGCATAAGAGCAAAACGAGAAGTTCTCATGCCTTGTTGCAACACGCACTGTAACTGCTAGGTGGAGAGCAGAACGGCGGAGAACGGTCCCAGAGCTTCCCCGCTTCCAACGTCACGCACGTACAAAGACGGCTCTTGGAGCAGACTGAATAAAGCTGCATCTTCTAGAATGAACGCAGAACTGCCAACGCGGGTATTTCAATTACCAATAATTCTTGGATGGTAGTCGGTGATGAATTGATGTCTTTCTTATTGATCGCGCAAGCGTCTTTGGTCTGCCAGGTCCAGGACAGAGGTGCGCTTTAGCTTACGACCTGGTCCTGTTAGTTGTACGTTACGTAAGCGAAAAGAAACCAAGAGGCTGTACTTGACTTTTAGCCCTTTTATGACAGAAGATTAATTAATCGAAAAAGAGAAGGGATCTGTCAGTAATAGGTTACAAGCTGTGCCTTGAAAATTTCGTATAACATGATCAGAGATATACACGTACGTATAGCATTACACACTTCTGCCTAATTACCGAGCGATACGCATTTTGAAACAAGCAAACTTTCAGCTACCCAATTCACAGTCGATGTGTTCGATTCGATCTTAACAAGTCATCGGATAAATCTATTGTCGCCTCTCCTTCTAATACTATTGGTCCGGCAACGAATCCCCAATGAGTCGACTAAACCTCCCACGTCTCACATCCCACATCCCCAACACCGAACACCAAAGCAACGCTGGCACGTCTGCGGAAGCGGGAATCACCAATCAGGCTTCAATTTTCCTGTCTGAGATTACATCTTGGGCCTCAATCCCTTCGGTTACGCTTTCTAAAAGTGAAAGGCGAACGGTGAGGTGGATGATGACAGCATAGGCGGGAGAAGAAGAAGAAAGAAATTCCTGACTGCAGCACTCGGGACTGCGAATATCAGAGCGAGGAAAGAAACAGAAATATTCGGAGGATTATCAAATACCGTGGGACTGAAGATGGAGATGATTCTTGCCATGCATGGAGATGAAAAGCTGTCTGATTTTAGATATTCCCATCCCCTACGTGCACTCCCCGACATCTTCGAGATGAGAGCCAAGCCAAGCAGCGATACGGCCATCTCCCCTCGGCAGCGAGCAAATCACGCTGTGTCCGATCAAACAAACAGATCAAATGAAGCCAGAGCAGGCACATGCCAGCTCAAAACGCAGCGCGAAAAAACTCGGCCCTGGTCCACGGCAGACGTCGCAGAGCATGCATATTCGTCTCCGAATGAGAACTAAAGCTCATCGCCGCCAGTGGCTTCCTGGCCCTTCTTAGCCTTCTTCTTGGGCTGTGGCGCGCCCTCCTTCTTGCAGTGTACCACGAGGCGGGTCCAGGACTCGTCCTTGTCCCACTCGAAGCCGGCCAGGACGGGGGTTTCGAGTTCGTCATCAGCCTAAGGTGGGTGTGTCAGCAAGGATCTGGGTTGGGCTGTGCATATCCCCAATGGAAGGGATGCCCTCGCTGAAGTGGTCGAGGAGGGGGGGGGGGGGTGAGATGAGCAGGGAAATACCTTCTTGCGGAATTGCTTGTGGATGGCGTCCAACGCATCCTTGATCGTGACGCCCTTCAGGTTCCGCGCCGTCACCTCGAGGCCGAGCGGGAAGTGCAGGTCAATCTTCTTGACGGGGGGCGTGGTGAGCATCTTCTTGAGGGCGCTCTTCTCGGGCTCGTCGAGGGAGAGGGGGGATTTGTTGATGCGCCTTGGGGTCGATGTCAGCATTCAGCATCCGGCATTTGGCATTTCTATCGGAAATCCGTCTCTAGGAGGAAGTCTCGAGTAGGACTGAGCCTCAAGCAGAGCTGGGTCTCAAAGAGGGAAACGTACCAGTTCAGCTTCTGCGTCTCCGGCGCAATCAGCAGTTCCTTGCCCTCCTTCTCTGCGCCTGGTCAGCACCTGTCGTCTCACCCGTCTTACGGCACCTGTTTGTTGCCAGTGCAAGATTGCCTGGCCGCGGCCGTCAGCTCCAGCGTCCGGAGTTCACGTACCTAGATCGTTGATGTTGAACACGCCTGGCACGCTCGAGCTCGCTCTCCGCTTGGTCTCCTTGGGTGGACTCGACGACAGGCCCTGCACGGCAGAGTCGACCTTGGTCAACGGCAAGGGGGCGGCGTCAGTTGCGGCGGACATGAGTGCGTCGTGGTGTTTTCTTTTTGACTCGAGGTGGAGGTGATCTTACGCGGTGGTCGTAAGATGGGTGTTGCCGGGTTGTTGTCGAGGTTTCTTTGCTCGATTGAATTGAGGCTGTAGGAGTGAAGTTGTCGGTGTGAGGCTGTAGACGTGAAGCAGGGAGGTTGTAGACGTGAAGCGGCCGAGGGAGGTTGTGGATAAGGTGAGATGGAAAACAAGTCACTCAGGTACGGAGATGGATGGAGTGCGATGAAGTATCCCTCCTCCCAACTAGCTCCCCCGGTGCTTATGTAAGGAGGTGAAACTGCTGCGAGCGGGGTAAAAGGCAAAGCCGATCGGGCCAAACAGAGATCTCCCCAGCACCAGCTCGCAGATCGCGTGACTGCTCCTTCGAGCTGACGCTTTCGTGGGTTTCGGACGAGAGCTGGCGCGGGGACTAGTCCCGATCGGGTATCATCTTCCCCACATCGCTCCTTCCCCGCAGAAGTCCGGGTCGCGGGAATCCGGGGTAGGGGCGCGCTAGCGACGTGATGGCGGACGACACCTCAGGCGGGGTTGATATTACGAGGATAGATGGGTGTATATTTATGTATAGTTATGTATAGTTATGTATAGTTATGTATATAGAATATGTATGTGTGTGTATATTGATGTATATACATACATACACCCACACCCACACACACACACAGCACCTACGCTCGAAGCTCGGCTCCAATCCCTACCCCCCTTCCCTTGGGTTATACATCTCCACATGACCAACCACATCGTCCTCGCATCCGCAACACCAGGGGCAGGACTCGGACGGACAGCGTGGGCCTGGCCGGATGTGAAGCGGAGCAGACCAATGACGCACTCCCTCCGCCTCCACTCCCGCCTCAGGCATACACAGATCAGTCAGCCAGGTCTCCTCCACAAAAGAGCGGCGCCCGTTTCTCTCCCACAGCACGTGACCCCCTACATCCCTGTCCGTTCCTTTCCAGCTTGCGAGTCACGAGACGTGCAAGGCACGCGCCGAGGAAGCTGTCGCGCGCCCGCTCGCCTGCTTGGGCACCGCAGTCACACCGGTGAAGAGACGAGAACTCTTTTCCACATCACCATGCGTGATTCACAAACTTGGCTACTTCGCTGAGGCAGTAGAACGAATGGAACTCCCTCAAGGGCGGCGAGGGATCCCGTCGTCGCGACCAGGTACGAGATCCGGGCTTGGGGTCGGGGTCGGGGTCGGGGTCGGGGTCGGGATCGGAATCAGGTGACGGCGGCGGGCAGTCAGCCACCGCCCGCATGTCAGGTGACGGATGAGATGACCAAGAGGGGATCACGCAAGCCGCTGCCCGCCGAGGTAAGGTGTCGAAAGCTAACATCAGATGAGTCTGGTAAAGACCCTGCTGCGATTAGCAACTTGTATTGATCAAGAACTACTCAATTCGATTTACTAAGGAAACGCTGCAGGTGTGTAGAGCAATAGTCGAACCAAAAGGATTATACATGAAATATCAACAGTAATTACTGGAGACTGATGAGGCAGCGCTGCTAACTACCTTTCAACATGGCATGATCCGACTTACTTCTTAACGATCCCGAGGAATGGTACGTGACGCTATCAAATTCGTAGAAATTCTACTACTTTGATCTCAACGTTATCCTAAGGACTAAAACTAAAAATGTGTAGATGTCTCTACGATAGGGATCAGTATATTCTCAAGAGGCTTACCTTCACGCGCATACTTGTTAATATCTCCTTGACATCATCACCTTCACAGAAGAATCGGATAACTCATCTCCGAGATCCAGAATCGATACGTGCCAAGTCGTAACCCTAACCCTAACCCTAACCCTAACCCTAACATACATACACCCACATTTGTCACGTTTACCGCCAAAACCCACGCCTGATCCCCCCAGCTCCCCAGCGAATTGTATAGCCCTACCCACCAGCCAACCTAACTCACAACCTGCCTACCCAGGTATATACCTCTCTACCACCCCGCCTACTAGTAGGAAAGAATGCATTCAATCCACGTGATACTATGACGCAGGTAGCCTGTCTAGCGTGGCAGTGGGACAGAGAGCCTTGAAGCTTCGACACGACTGAACACCACTACAAGCCCGCTCTTTTTATCATGCCTCACGAATCCAGTCATCGCAGTACAACCCAGACAACAAGAGCAGATTTTATCACAATGCCTTTGAAGGAACCCCCGAAACTTTACAATCCCTCCTGATGACCTCCCGCTCCATCCACAGGAACTCATCGCCGCTAGCGTTTTCCGACCACTCCAGCCTCAACCTCCATCCTCCAGTCTCCAAACCTCATCCCCAAACTCCAACTTCAACCTACATCGTACCTCGTGTTCCCCTACCTACCCTGCCACCCGGCCCTAATTAAATCAATGGCCAGCTATCCACGCTACAAGCTGCACTTCATACATAACATTATAAGACCCTCTCAACTAGGGCGGTAACATTATTCCCCGGATATAGCTTTGCGCATATGGTCCTTTTTCTCTCTCTCAATATGTTCCAGTCATTCGATCATAGGCCCTTGTTAAGACATAAGACGTGCTTGACGAGAGCAGTGATGTTCTTTGGGACGTGATTTTGAGCATCCGATTTTCTAATTTTCTCTCTTCTTCAATTTTCGAATTTCTTCGCTGGACTATTTTGGCGGTAAAGATAAAGACATAGGACTTAGTTCCGAATTTAGGTTTTGGGTTCAGGTTCAGGTTCAAGTCCGGGACCAGATCCAGGTTTAGGTTATGGGTTTGGAGTTTGGAGAGGTAGATCCAGGTTCGTCTAGGTTGAGGTTTTAATTCCCTCCGGCCCCCCGGGTTTGGAATTTAAGGCGGTCATTTAAGGGTTTAGGGTTACGGGCTTGGGGAGCTATGCGAAAGCTTTATAGCTTTGATTAAGAGAAACCTGTTCTAGTAGTCTAGTAGTCTCGACCCTTTCGAAAAGACTCGTTGATTTCTAGTATTAGTCCCTACTTACCTACCTCGAGGATAGTGATTCCTTTGCTTTGCTTTGCTTTTTTAAAATCCCCCCCGCCCTCCCCTCTTTTTTTTCCTTTTCTTCTCAAGTGGCCATGGTTCAAAGTAGTCTGTGTTAGTACCGGGCTAAGGATGTGGGTATGTGCTGCTACGCTACTACTCTCTATCACTTAGTGGCTCCCCGGTGGATTCGATGACCAAATTCTTGAATACTAAACACCTGGATCTTTTTAGGATGAGTGTGCGATACGTCAGGCGGTGCGGCGCGACTAGGTTAGGAATAAGATTGCGTGCTGATGATATATCTGTGACCATAACTCTTCTCCCTTCGCATGCATTCATATATTCTTGCCAACTGCTGGAACGATAGCCTTCGAGATATTTCAGAAAAGATCAAGCCGGGAGGTAGAAAACGAACTCCAGCTCGAAAACAGCAGCGATCGGGTCTTCGCGTTCAACATGGAGGCCATCGAGAAGTCCACCGCATCAGACCTACCTCCTATCCTCGCCTCGCCATGCAATGCAGGAGACGGAACCACGACCTTTGACTCCGAGGCAAACTCCTTCAGCGCCTCGCCCCATCAGCGGGCCCCAGCATCGTTGCTCACGATCGATCTCTGCGTACGCGACGCCATCTTCCACCATCTCTGCGCGCATCGCACGATAAGCCTTCTGGACTACGAGAAGTACCCAGCAGCCAGGAGCCACTCGGCCTCCGACCGGGCCTCGAACGTTGACCCCCTGGCGAGCCTTCGGCAGACGTGCAAACAGCTCGAGCGGGATGTCACGTCCTGGCTGGGGAACCTCCGAACCGTACGCAGCGTCTCCTTCGCGGGAAACTTCGACGTCGCCACCGCTCGCTTCACGACCGATATGATCAATACGAGCAAGTGCACCGCGCCCTTCCTCACAGCGTGGACGAACAAGGTGCTGCGGTCCACCATTCGACATCTGATAATGCACTATCCGCCGTCGGCAGTCTACGCGAAATCGAAAGGTCCCCGGATGATGAGGCTCAATTACAGATGGCTCGGCGCTTTTGAGAACCTGAAGGTGATCGACTGGACCTTCGACAACCAATTCAAATTTCGTGCACGGGCGGGACTGATTTGCATGATCTGGCAGGCGATGGGCTTCTGCCGCCCGTCTCTGCGCTGTACCTGCTGTGTGGATAAAGCACCGCTCGTCAGGTGGAATAACCGGAGAGGTGGTGACGGTTCTGATGTGAAGTGGAAGGTTATACCAAGACTTTCTGACGCCCAGGTGTGTGCATACCATTATCTTTCTGTGGCCACGTACACCCAAGGGGCAACTCCCAGACCTATCCTTGAACCACGTATTTGAATCTCGGTTGCGGGAAAAGTCCCGAGACCCTCCACAGTGCAAAGACAGGCTAATTCGGTTGCAGTGGACGACAATTACGGGTCATAGATGCGGTTGTACGAGTTGCCGAGGTGTTGCGTACGAAGATGAAATGACGCAGGAAGATATCGACGAATTGAAGGGCCTCGAGGCTATTAGTGACGATGAGGATGATAAATAAACAGGCGGGTGGAAAATTTCGGGACTGCTCAGAGGTGGCTGGTCTGACAAGGAAAGAGTTGAGGTGTAAAAGGATCCGATGTGTGTCGCAATATCGTTTTCTGACCTGTATGTTTGGCTCTCGGTTGCTGGGCGCTTCCGAATGAAGATATCCAATTTCTCTTAAGCATGGTCATAACCGAGAACCGAACAGAGTTCGAGACCACATCTCAGACTCTCTCAAAGTGATCCCATCCAATCCAAGACCTATTAAACGAGGCCATCACGCGTCTTCAATCTGAAATTTCACAAGTAGGGAGCACTTGGTTTCTCGCCCCTTCAAATCCAGCATGCGAATAAACCTCCAATCCTGCACTGCGTAGAGGATCCGCACAGCCGCGACGGCGAACACCGGATTCGTCGCAAATGCGTCATCGCTCTTGATCAAGATGCGCAAGAAGACCAGTTCGTTGTCGTCGTACTCCCACACGAGCGTCTCGTCCCACACCGGATCCGTGACGGGGGAGTTCATACCTCTGTGCAGGAAGCCGAGCCTGTGCTGCTTGTACGGCAACGTCTTGCGCTTCGGCGGGGGCTGGTTCGGGTGGTCGGGGTGGATGAGCATGCATGTCACGTAGGGTTTGATGTCTTCGGCATCTGTGCCTTCGGGTATTGGCACCTGGGAGGCGCCTGCGACGTGCAGACTCAGCTTCTTCTGCCGGCCTGTGCTGAGCTTGCCGCTCCCGCCGTGGCGAAGGGCGGCGGGTTTGAGCAGGTATCCGTCGGAACCGCTGAACAGGGCCTCGTTGAGCTGCATTCCGGCGCCGAAGGTCTGCCAGTTCAACGCGCAGATCTGAGCCCCAATTCCCCAGAAAGCGACTGGGTTCAGGTTCTTGGATGAGATACGCGTGCCTTTGGGAAAGACACGCATGAGGTGGTGGGCGTTGTGAGCGCTAATCTTGGTGCTGGCTCCTGGTATTTCCATCTGAGTAATTAGGCCAGTCTCTGACACGTTGATCAAGTGGTGATGTGGACCGTTCGTGAGCTCGCCGACATCATACCAAGAATTGTCGCTAGGCTTGACCGATTGAGCGTAGACACCTAGTTCGGCGAGCTCCGGTATGATAATGGCAGCCGGAGCAGCTCTCTTCTTCTCCTTGTATGCTTCTTTGGCCATCCTTTCCTCTTCGTCCTCGTCAGAAGACCCTTCATCATCGCTGTCCGCGATTTCGCCCGGAATATGATGCTCGACGATGACGACGATTTTCGATCCGAGTTCTGCCAGCCGCACGTGATCCCCACCGTCTTGCTCTTCGCGGCCCCGTTCTCGCACAGCTTTGCTCAAGAGACGATGACCCCAGACCTCCTTCATGATCTGAACCAATCGAAGTTGCCCATGTTCAGCGCAGTGGTTTTCAAGTGACAGTATGATTGGCGCGGCCCGGTAGCCCTGCTCGTCGACTGCTTCAGCTGCCTCCTTGTCACAGACATCACGAATCGTCTCACAGACCGAGCGGAAGCTTATGTGCGATACCAGAGTATAGCCGTGAGTCACTTTTGGCTCCTCAGCATCTTCTTCGCCATCCCACGCATCGATCTCCACACACCGCGCTCCAGCGTGCAGCGCGATCTCGTAAGCTTCCGCCGCAGAGGTGCCGAAGAGCTGATGAGCCATCAGATACGTATTGTGACTCGAGCTGACGAAGTATTCCGGCAGCGGATGAGACCTGTCGGTAAGAGCAGCCGGGACATGGATGTGCGGTTTCTCGAGAAGCGCTTGTAGAGCTTGAGATGACGGCTCTCCTTCGGCACCGACGTTGTGCTCGTGGAGAACTTTCTGCCCGGCGAGAAACGATCTCAGAGCATGACTGACTGTGAGCTGGTTCTTGGTGATCCCGGTCAGGCGAGCCGAATGGCCTCCTCCAGCCACTGATGCTGAGGTCGTCTCCTCACCGAGCTCGTTGTCGTCGTCTGATCGCTTGGGCTTCGACTTGGGGAAGAAGTCTGTATTGCCAAGACGTGCGGCGATGGTCTTCGTCCATTCGGACATGATGTTGTGTCCGTAGACAATGTCAGCATAGGGCTATTGACTGGAAGTTGTGGACTCACGAGCAACGAACCGACCCGTCGATTCCGAGTGATCGTCCTACAAGACCACGCAGGTGGAATTCCCTGTTTGAAGATGACCGGCGTGTGGTGTGACTAGAAGTAGTATATGTTGAAGAATGAAAGTCGTTGCCGTGTGCTCACGACCCGAGGGTGAAGAACAAATGATGGGGAAGCGAGGAGGAGAAGTCCGAAGTTGAAATAAGCAGCTCGCTTAGCATGCATTATGCTGACAAAACACGCCACGCTTGAGGTAGGTGGACGTGCCAGGCCGAGAGCAGCATAAGCTCCAGTCGATGTTACAATCGGGCATTTGAATAGTTGGCTCCGTCACCATGCGCGGTCTCGCAGGATTCCTCCGTAGAAACATGCAATACTGTTTTCTTTTTGAAAATGCCGTTGTCCTCTGTAATGGCCCCGCTATATAACATACTCGCTGCCAAGTCCGCTACGGGGTAATCCTCGGGGCTAAGCCACATCCGCCGCTTGCCAAGATCCTTTCGTGACGTCGCCGCCGACAAATATCTTTCACCTCCGAGTCTCCTCGTCGACAAAAAATGACCACCAACATTGTCCCATTCTCGAAATCGTACTCACTTATACAATGAAAAATAACAGAAAGGCTTCGTGTCAAGACGCCGCCGACGAGCTCTCGGACGCCGATGCATCCACCGTGCAAGAGACTCCATCGTCGAGTGGAGCCAACACCCCCAACACCCTCAGCACCCTCGAGCACGACCAAATGCACGTGTTAGATCCCCCAGAGACCGAGGAGGCATCACAGGACCACAAGATACCAGAAGACAATGCTCGCGGCGACGACCATGGCGGAGAGCAATGCGCGCTGATACCCGGACGCTCGGCTGTCTGGCTGGATAACGTGACCGGGGCGAAGCTCTCGGCCTTCGCAGCAGTTGTGCTCCTCGAGGCCGGGATATTCAGCCAGCGACGACTCAAACTGTAAGCATTCGTCGCAGAAATCATTATACAAACACCATGAGACGCATCTAAACAGTGCAGGTACCCAGCCCGCGACCCAGATCCGGAATTCAGCCCCACGGACCCGATCTCTGGGGTCTTTGCAGCAGCCCACAGCACCATCGGCGGCGTCATGATGGGCGTGGCCGACTACCCCATCGAAATCACAAAGATGGTGAGATCAGACCGGGACGTGGCGAAGAACCTGGCCGCCGACTTTGCGCTCGACAGCGGCAAGGGGATCTCGCGGATGGTGGGCACGGGACTGAAGGCGCCGATGGAATTTACGCAAAACGTCTCCAAGGGGTTCGGCAATGTGCCGAAGCTGTACGGAGACGACACCGTAAGGGAGGACGCGAGAGTCACGGGGCTGTTGAGTGGGTTGGGTGCTGCCGGCAAGGCAAGTAGAACTCTTCTCGTCGTCCATCCCGAGATCAGTCAAGCAGGCGTATACAGCAGTCAGGAATTGGTTTCTGATCAGTTCGCAGGGTTTTGGGCTGGGCCTCTTCGACGGCATCACGGGCCTGGTCACTCAGCCCGTGCAAGGAGCGCAGAAAGCTGGGCTCGGCGGGTTCTTCGCGGGCTTGGGCAAGGGGCTCGGAGGAGTTGTCTGCAAACCTGTCGCCGGTGAGTCTGCCTCGCTTCTAACGCTTGAAATGAATCTAATATGGTTTGCAGGCGCTGTCGGTCTCCCAGCGAATCTCTTCAAGGGTGTCTATGCAGAGGTTCAGAACCAGCGTGATAGCCATACCCGGTCGACACAGCTAGCCCAAGGCCGGAAGGAGTGGGAGATGTCTACCGTGAGGCAGAGAGCAGCTGTCATCGAGCAGTGGTTCGCGACATATGCTCCGCCGCCGCGGTATGAGTGAGCGAGATACCCTACCGCAGAGCCAGTTTTAGTCTCTGAATCATAGGGGCTAACGTTGTAGCGCAGTAAGAATGGATAGCCTTTCTTAAATTTGCTTTTTCTTCTTCCTAGGAAGTTTTTCTTTTTTCCTCTACATCAATCTTCACGTCCTACGCTCTCATCTTCTATATCTTCCCACACGCCCAGCCTTAATATCACGACCAAATGTGCAAAGGACTCGCTAGCCACCCCTCTTTACAGGTTAAATTGCAACACCGTAACGGAGTATGCCCTGTCCCAGTGAGTCAGCCAACAACAAGAACAAAAACCAGTCGAAGCAAAAATCCCAGACTCACGGCACATCCCAAGTCCAGCTCCCGTTCCCGTCCCCGGCTGGCTTGGTGCTCGTCAAGTTCAGCGGCCGCGGGATGATGGCCGTCGCGTTGTTCTTGTAGTTGTACCCGTTCGGGTCTTCGCTGGACAAGATGGTGCCGTTGACGGACGACCAGCTCGTTTCGAGCTCGACGGTGAGCGGGATGAGGGTGGAGTTGATGTTTCTGCGGGCGTCAGTTTTCGGTTCTCTCTCTTCTTTTTCTCTTCCACTTTATTCATGTTTATGTATATAAACGTGTATATCTATTTTCCCCCTGAACAATAGGGGATCAGACAGGGCCTCTCAACACTCACATCACCTTCAGAAACACCCTCCCCTCCTGCGCCGAGCTGGCCCAGAACAGCGGGTTGAAGTCGCCCGCGCTGTTCCTCACCTCGACGCTCTCGGTGCCGCGGTACGCGTTGAACAGCCGCTGCAGGTGGTAGCTCGTGCTCAGCACCGTGTGCGCGGGGTCGGCGTCGAAGCCGATCATGTTCGGCGTCCAGTTGTACCAGTTCCAGTTCTGCAGGCTCGGCGCGGAGCAGCTCAGGCGGACGACGTTGGGGTTGCGCTCCGCGCCGAGGATATACACGCCCTCCGACAGGGCCGACACCATGCGCGGGTAGGCGACGTGCAGCTGCGGCGAGCCGCCCGACCAGTCGACCTGGCCGTCGGGCGTGTCGACCTGGTACACCGAGTACTCGCCGATCATGATGGTCACGTTCGGGTTGTTCGTCTCCTGCTGCCAGTTGTCGAAGTAGTCGAACTGGCGCACGAAGAACTGCGGCTCCTCGTAGTGGTGGATGTCCCACATCGACCCCGGCGGCAGGTCGATCGTGTACGTCGGGTTCTCGTCGTACGCCGAGCTGATGTAGATGATGTCCGGGTACGCGGCCTTCAGGCCGTCGTACAGGTACTTGAAGCGGAAAGGGTAGCCTTTGGAGAACCAGTCCTCGTTGCCGATCTCGATGTACTTGATCTTGAAAGGCTCCGGGTGGCCGTAGGCGGCGCGTTTGGCGCCCCAGTACGTGTCGGTCGAGCCGGTGATGAACTCCAGCTCGTCGAGGGCTTCCTGGAGCAGGGGGTACATGGCCTCGGCCGTGCCCGGGTACTCGTCGGCGTTGTTCTGGTTGAGGTCTCCCAGCGAGTAGCCGGCGTAGATGTCGAGCACGTTCTCCATGTCCATGGCTTCGCTCCACTCGAGGAATTCGAGGAGCCCGAGACCGTTGGTGTTGTGGTACACTGTGCTGTCAGCAGGACACCTCTCCCGCGGTACAGGATCGCTCACGCCAGTTTCCAGGGCGGGACCAGCGTTCCTCCAGAGGCCCAATCGTCTCCCACCACTTCCATCGTCGTTGGATGGAGGCGCCTTCGATGTTGTTCCCGCCAGGCCATCGCAGGAATCGCGGACCTAGATCAGAGATGTGCTGGGCGAGGTCCTTCCGCAGCCCGTTCTTGTACCCTTTGAACGTCTCGCCAAAGAGGCTGATCTGATCGAAGAAGTAAGTCTGCCCCGCGGCCGCGACGGGGTCAAACGTGATGGCGAGAGAGTTGTTGACGTCCGGCGCACTGATGTTACTGACGATCTGCGCCGAGACGTAGGTGTAGTTGACGAGATTCCAGGACTGGGCCGGGATGACGGTGGAAGCCCAGATTTCGCCGGTGATGTTCGACTGCAGCGACACCGTGATCTCGGTCGATGGGTTGTACTGGTTACGGAACTGGTTGGGGTAGATGAAGAACGAGACGTTGTAGGTCTGCGGCGAGACGGGGATGCCCCACCACCCGACGTTCGCGAAACCGACTGGCGTGGCAGATGTGTTGGCCGTCATCGGGATGTCGAGGGCCAGAACCGTCTGATGCGACGGCGACAGTGGACGAAAGTTGTCGAGCCGAATCCGAGCACTTCCGAGCGGTTTGTAGCCCGTTATGACCGGTGCTAGAGTCATCAGCGAGTATCCTCAATTGTAAGAGCGCTGCGCTTTCTCACCAATGGGGTTGCACGTGTTCTCCTGATACACAATGTTGTTACCGGGAAACCCATCCTGAGCGCCAAACGTCACATCAGATCCGTCAAAGGCCCGGTTCGTCAACAGCTCTCCGTAGAGACCTCCGTCGCCAGAGTGGTTGATGTCCTCGAACATCCATCCGTACAGCTCCGGCGCCGTGTCATTTCTGACTCCTGTCTCTGTCAAGATGCGAAGAGAGACGCCGCTTGAGTTCGTGACGGCGCGGGGTGTGAAGCTGCCTGCCCTGGGTCTCTTTGGTCCTGCGACGGCGAGGTCAGAAAAGGCTATCAGCGCTAGGATCTTGGCTTTGGAGAGGTAACCCATGGCGACGGTGGTTGTTGACTGCCCAAACTCACCTGTGACACTCGATATCTCGAATACTTATAGACTCTGTCTACCGCTCGCCTGCACTTCGCCGTCGACGGCGAGAGATCACGCCGGCCCCCAGACGGAGAAACTGTGAATTACTCAGAACGCGGAGTGAATTCCAGGAGTGGAGAGTGATGTGTGGAGATGGCGGCAGGTTGTGCCTTGTTTGTATGCGCGCCAATCAGCGTTTGCGGGGATGCTTAAGCGAGGCGGGGAATCTCCTTGATTTAGCGAGGGGTTTCTGTTTATCCGCACCTCGACCCGACATTCAAGGGCAGCTGATGTTGGGGACGGCAGGGAATACGGGATCAATCGAGTTGGATGAGAGGCGTGATGTCTGTATGGTATGGATGGACGCATGCATGCATATAAGGAATGGATGGATATATACATGTACCTATATACCGATGATATCTCGACATATTGACCGGATACAACTCCCAGGGCCAGATCAAGAGAAAGCCCAAGAAGACGTGTACATCGAGCCTACGCAAGTGCAACTTGGAGATCGCGATATTTTAGCATTGCGCTGTTTCTGGTAGTCTTGCTGTTAGGATATACAAAGATTGGGCTTATGCAATCGTACCTTGTATATTACTCCTGCAGCTCCATAGAACTCAGAATCTACATCTTTAGATTCTGTCACTTGTCAATATTTTCTCTTCGGCCCATCTTGGCGATTCGTCCGGAAACTGATCTTCGACAGCACGGACTCCGTTCATTCCGAGGCATTCCATTGAACCTTGACTCTCGATACAAAAGGGTGCTCAAGGGGGGTTGCGGTTAGATGATCAAAACAGAGTAATCTGCACATATACTTACATGCGCGTAGAAGATATATACGCATAGAATACATATACGTGTAAAGTATATAGACGAATAGAATGTTTATACGTATAGAACATACTCCCGTCTCAGGCCGGATTCCCAGAAATGAGCGATCAAGTGCTCTCCACCTCCAGTTCTGGAACAGCCGCGGTGAAACCTTTCCCGT
This sequence comes from Diplocarpon mali, assembly GCA_024741835.1. Classification (NCBI taxonomy): domain Eukaryota; kingdom Fungi; phylum Ascomycota; class Leotiomycetes; order Helotiales; family Drepanopezizaceae; genus Diplocarpon; species Diplocarpon mali. Next base: position 19,829 of record JAENRP010000028.1, read on the forward strand.
GCTTGGGAAATACATCGAAAGGTTGAATACGTTACTAGACGGAGTGCAGGCTTGACAGGAGGGCTTCATATGGCTAAAGAATGGTCTCTTCTTTTTAAAAAGGGAAACTGCAAGGATATAATTTACCTTTGGCCCGATTGTCTTTAACCTCTGTTTTTATTATCATCCTCCAAACCACAGCAGAGACATCTTATATTGCCAACTTCTGCTATCAGATCCAGCGCTGTTGTCATCTTACTTCAATATTTATCTCTGCTTTTGATCTGTCTTTTTTTTTAAGACATACCTGTACGTAATAGATAATCCAAAGTTTCTGGTGAGCTCTTATCAACAAAACGAATAAAATAATTATCACCCAAAAGTGAAAATGGAAACGTTAGGACAGAAACAACTCTGTAATCTCGACCTGTACTTCTCACATTCCTGGTGACAACATTTCAAAGATCGATTTGATTTAAGGGCACAGCTTTTCTCGGCTGACTTATCGAGGCTATGAGGTGGAGGCTGCGTCCTTTGACTACCAAAGATGCTGCAATAGTTGAAGTCATGTATTCATCAGCAAATATGACATATCTCTATCGACAGAGAGGAATCAAAAATACTGAAGAAGTGCTAGGTGAAGTCAAGGATCTGGGTATATTAGGTAATTTAGAAGTCAGAGGAGTGAAATCAGCGATGAAGATCGTTTGGGCCTAGGACTAGCTCCAGCATGTGATATTTGATGATTCTAGATTGATGAAATACGCAGATATTGTATTATCTCTTTTTAAAAAATATTCTCTGCTTATGCGCTAGCCGATGACTACACGTTAGTATCAATAATGTATATACATATTCTTGTGGCAAAACGATATTTTGCTGTCAGTTACCATTTCACTGTCAAGTAAGAAAGAGCCTTGGGATTGAATCAAATCTTAGATGAATTTATGTGCCTCAAATATAAGACCTTTCTGTGTAAGTAAAAGTTTTACTCAGGAATCGGCGCATGGATAACATTTTGGCTTGGAAAATTGTTGCAGGAACGCATATCACATTTTTGTCACATGATCCGTCACATGATAGTCACATGATATATGCCAAGGCGCTAATGCCTAGACACCTCACTTAGATACTCTCAAGGTCAGAGACCTCTCTTACGATCTTAGAACACAAGACAACCAACAACCACCGTTTGCACCTCACATTTTCTCGTGCACTCAAACAGACAACTGCTAGAGTATTACCCTAGCTGTAAATAATAACCAAGTTTCTAGGTGTGCATGAATCCCAACTCAAGTTCAATATCTTGTCATTGGTCATACTCGGTAAATCCAAATATGCTGAGTTTTTATGAAGAGTTTGGTGGATTGAAAACTGATAAATCGGACTGACTAGATATACGTTGAGATAGCGATACAAAGAATAAACATCAAAAGCCGATTGGCTCAAGATAATATTAGAAGCGAAGCGTGATCTACCTTGCTTGAAAGTTTAAATAAAGGAAAACGTCATACAAAGTTCAACTTTTACTATCTCTATGAGTTTAAGGCGATCGGTGAATTCTTTTACTGAAAAGGATTCTTATCCTTCAATGGACTTCTGCCCTGGATCTGATCGGCTATACTCAGGATAAAAAGAGCACCTAAACCCAGCTGGATATACCCGAGTCTATCCACACTCATGCCCCAATTCTGCTTATGTGTAGTGCGGCAGCGGCTTTGCTTCCACTTCCCCTTTGCCCACCACCCCATTGGTACTCTGCCCGATATCCAGCACCCCATCCATCGCACCATCAACCCTGTTACTCAGCCTCTTCGCACCCTCCGGAACATGAAAACGCGGCTTCAGCGGCGTCCAACTCTCCTCGTTATAACCCCCTTGCACCTTCCTACAGGTCTTCAGTCCCCACTCCGTCACACCCACCATGAAGCAGCTCTCAAACATGAAAGCCATGCTGCCTTCTCCGATCTTCATCGGGTTCAGCGGCGCGTTTGATGCCTTCTCGTAGGTACCGGCATCCGGACCGTGGGCACTCATCACGTTGTGTAGGCTGGCTCCAGCAGGTTGGAACCCGCCGCCGCTCTTGGCGTCGTATTCGCCGCCGATGAGACCCATGAATTCAGACATCACGTTGCGGTGATACCAGGGAGGGCGGAATGTATCCTCGCCCACGAGCCAGCGGGGAGGAAATATGACGAAATCAGCGATGGCCGTACCGACATGGCCCGAAGGCGCCGTGAGCACGGTGAATATGCTGGGATCTGGATGGTCAAAAGAGATGGAGCCGATGGTGTTAAAGCGGCCTAGGTCGTATTTGTACGGGTAGTAGAGGCCATGCCATGCGACGACGTCGTAGGGGGTGTGCGTCTGGGTTGCGGCAAAGAGGTGCCCGTTGAATTTGGAGAGGATGGTATAGGTTCCTGCCGTATCTTCTTCATAAGCTGCCACTGGAGCCTGGAAGTCGCGGGCGTTTGCTAGACAGTTGGAACCAATGGGTCCAAGTTCGGGGAGTTGGAAATGGCCCTGGTATAGCTCCAGTATATACCCTCGGACTGCACCGTCTGGGAGTTCAACGCGGTATTTGACGCCGCGAGGAATGACGCATATCTCGTTGGGACGAACCAGGATTCTGCCCATCTCGGTTTGGATGTCCAAGAGTCCATGCTGCAGCACGATTAAGAAATCCCCATCTGCGGAGTAAAAAGCTGCGTTCTTGTCCATGCTCTTTCCTGCCGAAAAAACGAAGATTCCCAGTCCGTGCTTCAGGGTCGGATCTCCCGCACCGGCAAGCAGCTTCAAGCCATGCACCCAGTCGACCGTCTCGTCCAAATCGAAGGGATCCCACCGCAGCTGGTTAGGGATCTGATGCAGCCTGTCTCCCTCGGGATTTGTGTTGTATGTAGAGGCCTCGGAGGCATTGAAAGGGGAGTGTGCGGCCGAGGGGAGGATCCTGTAGAGCCACGATTGTTTGTTCTCGTGGCGGGGTGCAGTAAATGCTGTCCCCGACAGCTTCTCGGCATAGAGGCCATATGGGGGTTTTTGAGGCGAATTTGCCCCGATCGGAAGGGCGCCAACGATAGCTTCAGTCCTACGAGCCATTAGCGACGCTGTTATAAGTCTAGGAGGAGCTTACTCATGGTAGGAACTGAAGCCGTTCTGATATCTGTATCTCTCGGGCGTGTTGAACTTTGTGACGGGCATCTTGGAACGTGAAGAGCAGGTACTGGAACGTGATATTTGACGCTACTAGCTCATCGAGTTATTATTTAGGGAGGGTTAGCGACGGGCTGGTATACGGAGAAAGCGATGCACGGAGAGCTGTATACGAGAAGCTACACAGAAAAGAATATATGGAGTTTTTGATTCTGCCATCAGGAGATTCTGACGTGACATGGGGGGAATTGTCATTCTGATGGTGATGGCGAGGATAGCGAGATTCCAAGGCCGCCCCCACGCATTCTTTCGGCCTAAGCGTCAGGGGTGCGGCGATACGCGGCTTGAATTCCGCGCTGATCATGTGCCGAGGTGTCGGAGGCATCTCCGACTGCTGGATTGGGAAGCTCCATATCACGTGGTTCGCGGAATGCTACAGCAGGTAAACAGCAAGCGGGGCTAGTGCTTACTAATTCTACCCCGCTCCCCGAACTGGTGAGGCAATGTTGACAACTACACTCTCAAACCATGTCCGACACACCTCCACTATGTGAAAGCAAAGTCAAGCTCAAGGTTCTCAGAAGTATGCAACTGTCGCAACATGTGTAGATTTGTGCCTACACGTGCGCTATCTCCTCGATCGCAGGTAACAATCTATCAAAATGCGTGCGCTGGGTGAGGACGTGCCCTTGGCAAACACATGATTCCGGCACCACGATTTCTTTCTTACACTGGAGGATCTGGGAGAGTCTGGTTATCCGCATGTCCAAGGAGGCGTGCTCCAGCAGAGAGTCTGCAGTATGAGGCTGTCGATCGAGGCTGTAACTGCTCGCCAGGCCGTGTATCGCAGTATCCTGCGTCTCCCTACCTCAAGCTTCTCCGCAACATTTACGAGGCGTCGACGCCGGACTGATAAATTGCTATTGAAGCACAGAAATTCAGCACGGATCCTATCACGAACCGCGCCCTTGATTTTGGGTCTTGATGCTGCTGCCGAGTTTCTCGCATACTCCGAGTACATCGAGTATGATTTAGACAGGAAGAGGCTTGTTGGCCTGCCATTTTATCAAGAAAACACCAAGTTAACGATGCTTGCCGAAGACGGGCTTTCTTTACCCTAGACTTCCTAGCAAGAAGATGCGTAGCCCTCGCTGCGATAGCCGTCCTAGAGCATCGAATCTCTGTCGCTGCTCACTTGAAGCGAATTGCCATTCGGACCAGCATGCGCCAGATCCACCAATACCCTGCTACGAAATGGCTAACTGACTCTGGGCTGGTAAAGAATCTATCAGTGAAGCAACAGCCTTGGGTTTGAGAATCGACAACCTTCGTTCTAAAACTGTTCTATTCCATCGACAGGATGAAGACGTGTTAAGGTGACCGCGATACCATCTTCAGCTTCTCGAAATTCAAGTTTGCTTAGAGGCATTATCTCTTATGAAGACGGTGTTCGAAGACTTATTTCAGTCGTTTCCCGGATCTCATCCAGGACTCGGAATTTGACAACATACAACTCCGCACCTCGCACTAGCTTGGAATGAACGAGTAGTAGGGTGCAGCAAAATTCAGTCTGTCCGTCGGATCCAGCACGGCAATTCCTTTTTACTTCAACTGCAGTGATTGCTCGAGACAAGCTTGCCTGAAGAAACTTTGTGAGCACTCCGATGATAGAGACGACATCACGGCTCTGTACACCTGACTCGCGCTTTCCCATGTCAGATTGGAGGATGTACGCACATAACTAGATCTACATCAAAGCTGCAGAAAAGACGCAAGTATTTCGGGCTCAGACGTTGGATATTGCAATGCAAAGATGGGGATAACAACAGTGTGAGAATCTCGGAAATCCAACTTCGATCATATTTTCGTTCCCACGCGCGTGAGAGGGAAGAAACAAACGTGTTTATCAGACCAAAAATAAAGGAATTAAATAGGCATTTAGAAGACCAGATGAAAGTCAATCGCATCTCTCGAGGTGCATTCCGCTCGGTATATACGTACCTATGGTTTTACACTAGAGCGATGGGATAAGTCTGACTACGCCTGTTGAAACATGGCTGGAGCATTCAAATTCTGCTCTATCAACGACCGAACACTCCACCGCGTATATTTGAGAAACTTCCGGCTCGCTGATAATCCGAGAGGTGTGTGTGCAACGGAGAAAAACATGATAACCAGAAAGTACAAAAGTTGGGCATGTCAACGAAGCAAACAGAAGGGGGAAAGAAGAAGGAGGAGAAGGGGGAAAGAAACATATCGTGCTTTTAATGACCGCCTGGGCTCCAACTACCACATCATCCCGGCGGCCAAACAATCAACAAAACAGTTCGCGGTGTAGGAAAAATCTCACAATTCATCAGTCCTCACTTCCCATCAACCCAAGAATGCACAATAGGTCTCGCTAAATTTTGCATAAAGTGCAACACAACGAAAGAAGTCAAACACCAAGGAACGTTTGCTCTTAAAAGAGTACATATCGAATGAGACCACCCCGTTTTCTGTATTCACAAGACAAGGCACTTTTATTAAACTGGAATCTAACAGAGAGCCCGGCAAGGGTGGTTTTTTAGCCATCAGCAATAACTACACCGAGGTTGTTGGAAATGAGGCACTTAAGAACGGAACAGACCAAGAAGATTTTCTCATAGCCGCCATCAACATAAAGAGACCTCGAGTTGCCAGATGGAGCGTTGTCAGTGAATCTTCAGCAAAATTAAAAAGCGTGAAAGAAAATCTTGAAATCATTGGGCCACTAAACCCGCCATATCTCAGTCACAACGGCATACATCATTATGGCCGACCTGAACTTGTACTTGTTGGCGTATTTGGAATGTACTTTATCTGGATGGAGTGCTACGAACTCTAAAAAATGCTTCTCCGGCAGTAGGAAGTCGACCGAAATCTGAAAGTCGAGTATCCGGTAAGCGCCTTCTCGCGCCTTGAGGATGAAATATGAGTGTAGGAGACAATAAGAGAGCAAATCGTATGACTCGCTGGCCCCCATTGCTGCACAGAGAGGTTCATGCGTTGAGTGGGAAAGTCGGAGTGCTGAATTCATTCCTTGAAAAAGCTGGCCATCATGTGTGCCATTTTTCGGGCGTGAATCTTACCACCAACGAAGTATTGAAGTCAGGCGAGCTTCGACTCGGCTGGAGTGGGATCGGAATTTTTTCTACTTACATACACACATCTTCTCTATGGGGGGCAGCATTGAGCAGAGCCATCAGAATGCCAGCCTTAACGCAGAGGTCTGTAGTCGGCATCGTCACTATCATGAACCTCCTCAGGCTTCTCTTCGTCCTCTTCGTCCTCTTCGTCCCCTTCGTCCTCTTCGTCCCCTTCGTCCCCTTCGTCTTCTTCATCTTCTTCATCTTCTTCATCTTCTTCATCTTCTTCATCCTCTTCATCTTCGTCATTGTCATGCTTGTCATCGTCGTCATCGTCGTCATCATCTTCAGACGTGTCAGACTCCGGAGACTCTTTATCCAGATTCAAGTCGATATCCTCCATGTAATCCAGGTAGGCCTGAGTCTTCACATGCTCGCGGAGCAGTTTTTCCCATTCAGCATCCGATACAGCTGCACTGGGAAGTCGGCCACACTCATCAATCACCTTCCACTCTTTACCATAGGGGCCGTCTGCGCTCAGTGGAACCAAGACATACTTGAATCTCCTTCTGTCCTTGTGGCCACCTATTGTTTCAAGTCAGTTCTTGCGGCTCTATGATGGGATCAAGGCCGGATTACCGGACTGTGCCGTGAGGATCATGTACTGGCCATCCTCACCAATTGAGAGGTGGTCTGCGTATGGGCGATCAATGTTGTCTCTCGGCGCTTGCTCAACTGTGGTCGTTAGCTGAGATGTGAAAAGATGTGGATCATCGATCTTACCATACTGCTCCTGCAAGTGCTCAATCTGGCCAAGAATGAAGGCGGATTGGCCTGCTAGGAATCGGCGTCAGTACATCGCAATCAAAGACACAATTGATAAATGAACAAAGGATTTTGCCTGTGGTCTAAAATTGCAAAGAATTGTGCAGAGAAGATGAAAGCAAGGCCAGGAGCAGAACTGTGGAACACAACAATACAGCAACCAACGCTGGAGGCACAAGACATTCTTTTAAAGGTTCATCTGCCCTGGGCGTGCGTGAATGACGCGAGAGATCGCGCACAGGATGTCCTCAGAGGTGGGGCCGAAGATCAGCCTAGATAAGGGTGGCTGTTTACATACCGCTAATTGCAGGATGTTGCTTATATTTTTCCTTCAATCTTTTGGACTCGCTATTTCTTGCCTTTGACTCCCCCAGCGATTCTCGCTTGTTGGAACGAAGCTGTCCACGATCAGTAACTCCTTGCAGATGCGTGTAAGCGATCTATGCACTCACTGTATTTGCCCATACAGAGTTGCCGGGATCGGCCAGCTATACTCGGTCAGCAACACTTCGCAGATGCGTAGAATAGATCTACTCACGACATTTGCTAAGAAAGAGCTGCCAGGAGGAGTGCGCTGGGTGGGCAGTGCGACCTTAGCTTGCATGACTGTCGCCGAAGGGCTCTCGGCCTTGATCGGAGCAGTGGACATCGTTGCGGTGACTGCGCAAGATATCTTTGGGTATGAGTGTCTATGCGGTGTCAATACAGATTCGTAGAGTCTACAGGTGCGCGAAGCTGAAAAAGACTAAGGATCTCGTCAGCGCTGAACGATCTGAGGTTGCCAGATCTTCCGAGCGCACTCGAGGTTGCTTGCGCGACGTACCGTCCGAGGATTCGATCTCAAGAAGCTGTATTGGGTGGTCGGTGCAGTGTTACGAAGAAGGTTGCCGCAGATGAGAGAAGAAGATAGAGCGACAAGGTTTTGCGTCCTACTAGGGGATCTGGAAAAGCCAGTATGCTAGGTGAGGGCTCTGGGAGGTGAATGAATGCGATTTGAGGACTTGAGATTGGGTTGTGTATCGGCTCAGGTTTGTTTGTTTTGACGCCAAGGAAGTCTTTCAGCCAGTGAAAAGTTTGGATCTTCTTACTGGCTTCCGATTGACCAACAGCCTCGCCAAAGGCCTATGGGTGAGTGGTAGCCTGGAGATGAAAATCCAGGCGCTAGGACGGCCCTCGGCCCCCGATTTCATGTCGTCCAAAAAGACTCTCTTCGCTCAAAGGACGTCTTTACCGTTCTGCACGGTGCTCGTTTCGTCTCTTTTGTTCAGGCAAGTCTTCAAAGCGTCCTTCAATTGCGTTTTCTCTCCACCCTCTTCGTTCCTCTCAGCCCTAGCTCTGCCGTTGACAGCATCTCAAGAGTCTGGGAGAGCCCGTCCGTATCCAACCTCTTTCTAGCACTTGCTGACAGGCGCCTCTTGCCCTGTAGAGATCCAGCTCCCTTCTCTCGTGAAATGCCGCAATCTCGCACACACTGTCTTGCCTGCGAAGTTGTCGACTTCAGGTACAAGGTATCACAGATCTCCAAATATTCTCACTTGGTCTGTCCTATCTATATCTGCAATCCGCCGCTTAGTCCTCCCCAACGGCGCTTCTTGTCCCATACGAACGAGTCCCAGCCTCTTCCCTGACTATATCATGGTGTCGCTGTCACAGGCGCCGCTCTTCGCCCGAGGCTGTTGTTTACTTGTAGGTAGAATAGGACGAGGGAGACCAGTTTGATAACATCTTTTTGTCTAGAGAAGTCTTAGCCTATAGTCTGTATCTTTAAGATTATCGTGTTCAGTTAAGCCGAGTAATTTATTCTTTATTTTATCTTCAGCTGTTTAAGTTATGACTTTCTCGGCTATGTTTTATCTATATACGCGTTAAGATTTTTTGAAGATGCAGTAAAGCGCTCTGTTCTTTTTAATATAAAGTATAATTACCGGTCGGTATCAAAGCGTTGTTCGCCCTTACAGCCCCCGTCTCTACTCCTCTCTGTTGTCTGTTTACGCCCAGGACTCCTGATCAGTGGGTTGTGCAGATGTTCCAATCTGGTTCTGGCTCAGCTCTCGTCCCGTGTTTCTCACGCTGTGGTTTTGATATGCAGATAGCTGGCTGGCTATACTATACGAGGCGGGCCAGAGAGATAGATACCAAGCGGGTGAGCTGAGTCTTGTGCAGAGGAATTCTTGGCGAGTTTGAGAAGCCTGGTTGCTTTCATATACTATTGCGAAGATTTGTTGTTTCTGGTATATTTCTGGATTTAAATGCTAGGGGTGTGGTGGTAGATTGGTCTTGTCTAGTCTAGTCATACCTTATTCATTCAGTAATCTTCTCCACTCGATACGAAATTGAGCATGTCCATACAACCCGCCGTAGCCTTATCAGAAAGACAGAAAAATAAGAGGCTCTCAAGCTCGTCTCTTGCTCCCCACTCTCTGCTGCTTCCAGTCTTGGATCCGAAATTGGATCTGGATTTGACTGTGGATTTGGGATTGAAAGTGAAATTGGATCTGGATTTAGATCTCGGTTCCGGCTTCGGTGTTTCGGGGTTGCGCGACATGCGGTTTCTCGCTGGGCCTCGATTTCTGAGGGGACGGGTATTGGGGATGGGGTTGGGGTCTGGTGTGGTATGGTGTGGTAGGGAGAGAGGGAAGGCAAGGGGGAGAAGGGGAAGGTGAGAAGGGGAGTGTTGGTGGAGGATGAAGAGGGCTTGTTGTGTTTATGTTTATCTATGTAGATGTGTGTGTGTATATACAAGTATGTGTCTTTATGTCTATGTGTCTTTATGTCTATGTGTGTTGGTGTTTATGTGTGTGTGTGTTTATATATATATATGTGTATACGAGAAATGTAGGCCTCCCCCAGCAGCAAGTCCTGATCAGGAGTCCCTCGCCTTGCTATTAGAGCCCCCATCTTCCTGCATGCGATTCGTCGCGGGATCTTGAGCGTGTTTCTGTGGGCCTATTGCCATGAATAGTATACTAGGCTGATGTTTCTTACACGATAGGCTCTGCATTACATTTCTTCTATCCTTCTCGGCTTTCTTTTCTGGTTGGTTGATTGAGCTGCGGTTCCTCTTGCACCAGGTCGATGGGCTTTACAAAGGTTATTTTCCACTTTGAAAAGGGGCGCATTTTGATGTTTCGAAACCGGTTCATGTTGTAGTATCTCTTGTGTATTGATTGAGCCTAATCTACATTATTGCTGGATATGCTCCTTTCGGCTGGTAGTCTTTTGTGTAAGATATGCGGCACTAGTTGAATCTTGTCATATCCCATGTATGAATCGGAGTGTTTGGCTTACCTCCTCTCTACCTGGCTCTTGTAATTCATCTTTTGATTCTTGTTATAGCGCCCAGCTGTGTTCCTGTCTTCTCAAGTCATATTGCCGGTTCTGTGATATAAGATTATCTCCAAAAAGAACACATTTTTGCATGTATCCAGCATGGTAGGGCCTCTCGCATCAAACCATCTTCCCCTCTGCAGAAACTCAGTTATCCGGACTCATTTGCGGCACAGTACCTCTCGTTGACTTCCCCAGCTCTCTCTACCGTTCATCCCAAGCATTTCCCCGTCAGCTGTTGGTCTCTTGTACCTGCGCCGCTGTTGCCAATATCACATGTCCCATATCACGTGCTGCTGGGCTTGAACCTGGTTGCCGGGCAGCACAAGACCGACACGCAATGCCAAGCCTCAAATCAGGTGACCAGACAAGCGAGGTAAGCTCCCGTACAGACCATGTCCTCCACCAGCATTTGATTTGTAAGCAGTGCCTCGTCTTGTCTCTTTGCGTTAAAGCCTCTTCTCCCACGAACAAGTCATTCTCTTCCTCCTCGCTTTCGGTTCATCTGCCTCGCCGCCGGCCCCGCGTATCCGCAATCAAATGAATTGAATTGATCTGAACTGCTCGCCTCCATCTACCATATTCGCACTGGGCTGGAAACATGGCCGCGCTATCCACTCATCTGGCCCTCTTTCGCGTGTGGGCTTGTTTGCTGACGGTGGTATGAGGTGTTCGTCGCCGGCCCATGTGGTACCTCGCAATCGTCAGAGGCTACCTTAGTCTTGAAGGGTTAGTTTGGTTGCACTTACCAACCGTTAGAAGCTGGTCTTCAACGGAGAACCTGTTTGCATTTGTCAACAGTTAGAAGCCGGTCTTCAAACGGGTAGTCGGATTGAATTCTCGACTGAGAAGAGGGTGGATATGCCTCAAGCCTCAGATCCAGCTATCCATCATCTCGGCCGCCTTCTGTGGGTTCCGACTCTAGCTGGGCTTGTGGGAGCTTGCCTCCCTTAGTCAAACTCTGCACCTCTGCACCGACGGGAGTCGAGTCCTTTGCCTCCTCATCGAGTCCTCTCTCTCGGTATTCCTCTCGAAGCAAAGCAAACCTAGGAATTTACACCACATCGCAGTCTATCTCGTCCCAGAAGAATAACTACCTTAGGCGAGCTACGAGGTGCCCGTGCCGTGGTTTGCACGTACTACGGAGATATTTTGTTGCAAGAACCGTCGTCTGCACCGAATCGCCGCGTGTGACGTAGGTGAAACGCTTCTCTCTGGAAGAAGTCTCCACCGTGCTGGCACGTAGACGATGCAGCCGCGCTCCGGCGTCTTGGCGATTGTTTACCTTGCACACAACCACAGCCACTTCGTTTGTTATATGGGAGAAAATATCAGCATGTTCGCGCAAGTACGTTCTCGTACATGGACGAGATTCTGATGCCCTCGCTGACGATGAATGAGGTGAGGTCGGGTAGCTCGAAGCCCCTATCCTACTCGGGCTTCCCCTTCGTACCTCGCGAGTGTTTACTACCACTGGCTGTGAAGTAGATCGAAACTTCTCGATCATTTGGTTGATAAGATGGAGCGAGTATCTTTCCGTGTGTCTCCTTCCTGCGGGAAAAAAAAGGGAAAGAAAAAAAACCAGAACGATACCTGATCTGACCTAGACACAGATACCTTGATGGTATCGGATGGCAAGTGCTCTTTGATACAGCACAATTCCTATCTGAGGGTCGTTCTCATCTTTCTAGCCTTCACGATCGTCATGGCTGCTGTTTGTGGGGAGAATCGGGAATCATGAGCCAGGGCATCTAGATTCAGGAATATGGGGCTCCCAGGTTCCTTCGCGCGCAAAACAACAACGTTACCCGAACCAATCTGAAGACACCAGACTCCTCTCTACCAAATAATACTAGTGGTAGTATGATATCCGGGCGGTTGGGGGCAACGAATCTGGCATTTGCTGCCGACATCGAGGTTTAGGCTCACGAAGCACGTCAAAACTACTGGCCCTTAACTTAGCGCTATATCCTTTTCTTCAATCGCGCAGCTGCCTGCTCGCCCTCTAGTACAATGTTTAACAAATATCCGAGACATATGTGCTCAAGTGCAGAAGATGGTTTCTGCAAGCAGATCCATAGCCTGGGTGTGACGTATGTATGGATAAGGAGAGTAGGAGTGACCGGCTCTCACGACTGGCTTTCTCTTCCTGGCCACATTTCAGCAGTGCCTACCAGATCAGAAGAAGAAAATCGTGTTGGGAAACCGAATCCGCCCTGGTCACAATTCAGACCAGAAGAACTATTTAAGTAGCTGATTCCGCCCTCGTTCTTCGCAATCCCTCAGACTCTCTGGTCACTTTCAATCGACGGCACACGCTTCATACTCAGATCCTGCCTGTTTTGAATCTTCTACCAGCCTCAAGCCCTCCTCTTCCCTCTTATCCATCTTCTCTTCTTTTCCATCTTCCGTCGCCGCACTTCCAACTTTGTCCACGTCCATACACACCAAACAGCAAAGTAAACACGACCCGGCAAAGATGGGATCGGTGGAGATGGAGACGGTCGGCGTCGTGGCTGGTTTCCTGCAGCCAGCGCGTGAGATGGCTTCGGAGGTGAGAAGACACCTGTGCTCGCTCTTCCTTTTCATGATTTCTCGGGACCTCATCTCGCAACATCACTATTCAATTCTCCAGAAGACAACTCATTAAACGAGAGCTAACATCATAAAAAGGTGTCCTCAGCGGACTTGGGAGCGGCGAGTACCTTGCTGCTCGTGAGGCGGAGAATCACCCGGGAGAACGCAGCCGCGAACGCCCTGCTTCTCATGAGCCGGGGACGCACCGAGGAGAGCGCCGGGGCGCTCGTGCTGATGTCCATCAGCCGCGGGTGTAATGCTACCGCCATCGCCTCGGCCCGCGCAGAGATTCTTGCGGGGGGTCGCACTGGGGCCACGGATGAGGGTGCGTATCTCTGGAGCAGATTCGCGCCGAGCCCGGCCTGGGTCGCCACGCCAGACGACACGGATACCGAGATGGAGGATTCCGATGTCAAGGCCACTCCGGCCTCCGTGCGCGCCCCCTGCGCCTCCAAGAAGGCGACTTCAAGGCGCAGTCGTCAGCCAGGTAAGAGGTCTCTGCAGGAGGTGGACGCCGGGGTTGCGACGAATGCTCCCAGCGTCAAGCGTCCCCGTCTCTCGCCCGTGGAGAGGGCCGCCGTCAGAGAAGCCAGAAGGCTGGCATATGCTACCGCATAGTGTTTTCTTTCCTTGGACGTGAGCTCGTCGAGACTGGAGGATAGAGCGAGTTCGTCAAGTAAGAAAAAGATACTCTTACCCGCTGGCCCTTGATCCCCAATGTCTGCTAATCACTCCGCAAATAGATATGCCATCGCCGTCTTCTCTGTCGGCCGCCCGCGCCCCCGATGAGTTTTTTTCTCCTCGAACCGCGCATTTCCCTCTTTACATCAGAGCATGTAGGCAATAAATGTCTACGTCGAGGTGTCACGATTAACGACGAATCCACGACGCTTGACCCTCGATGACTGATGAGGATGACCTCTACTCACAACTGGCATGACCCCGAGAGACCCAATCTCTCTCGCATAGCCTGGCTTTATTGTTTCTGGAGGATCTTGGGCGTGAAGCAAGATACGCTTGTCGGTCGTGTGAGTTCGGACACCGGTGGCCCAGGGATTTCACACCCTGATCTCTGTACTTGCTTTGGGGCGTTTTACCTCTTTTTTTTTCTCTCTCGCAAATCTGGCGATCTTTCATAGCGGTACACCAGACTTTTATTTACCCAGCTGGCGATGGCGGTACGAGAAGGCCTGATAGATTCATGCGTTCTCGGGAGAACGCTCGCGAGGTGGGCTGGTGTGGACTCTGGACGGTGGCGACTTCTGCAACATGTTTAGCACAATTCTTATAATCAATCTTAAAATAGTAGCATATTTTCAGCATCCTCGTGAGCCCAAGCCCTGGTGTGTAGATATGCTGGATAATTTGATGAGTATTCGAGGTCGTGCTAACGTTGTTTACTTGGTCGCTTGTGATAATCCCTGTTGGATCTCGGTGCAATTGCGGGCGGAGGGCACGTGAGGAATGGCAAGTCACTTGCGGCATCCTGCGGGCCCATAATCATCAGGGCGTTGAGCTACAGGGGTTCAAGGTACGACCGCATTACCGAGTATCGCAACGGGGTTGAGGATTGCAACTGGGTAAGGGCTGAGTAGTAAGTCGTAATTGAGCGGTCGTCTATAGAATTAAGTCAGGAGAAGGACTATACGGGGGTAGTGTTTTTTTCCAAGGGGTAAGAGTTGCAGAGAGATATAATACCTGTCATACTATAAGTTGAGCTGTATGAAGCGCATAAAGCAGCGTTGGCTGATGCATTTTCACAATGCTGCTTGGGAGTCGTTTTGAAGTTTACTTTGTATATGTCTCGACTCCTTATTTCTTCAAGAGGAAGAAGAGGTCGGAGAAGATGGGTCAGAAGCAGGGTTTCTTTGTCAACCCAAAAGTGCTCTGGAATACGGTTTGCGCCGGAGGTTTGATGGGACGGTGTTTGGTTGCTGTAAGGTGAGATAATCACTAACTTCAAAATGGAAAAGGAACAAACTATATCAACTCGGACACAGAAGTGGTTGTCAATACCCTGAACTCGTATATCTGTTTGAAAATGTATATAGTCAAGGGGCTTTTCACTAGCACTTGAAATGAAATAGTATACTATTAACGCGATAGGATCTATAGGACTTAACTACGTGAAACAAAAATTCATCGGAAATTCTCTTTAGACCCAGTTCTCTGGACACTCGACAGATTAACGATTACGATGGATGTCAGCTGCAAGTGCTTGTACTAGCAGCTCAAGATCAAGATACTCTAACAGTAATAACAAACAGAATGCTGCAAAAACGAGAGTGCAGGGAGGTCCAGCAACGCAGTTCTTGATGTTCTTGAGTCTCAGAAAGTCAGATGTACGTGCCAATTCGCTATATGGCATATAGTTCTCCACTGCCAATAGATATCGCTCTTTCGCGCGATTAGTTTATTTGCTCTGGCGGTAGTTGCAGACTAAATTAGTTTAGCTAGCCTTGTAGAAAGCAATCATTGCCAGCCACATATTCGAGAGGTTGATGAGCAATAGTAATGAAGTTCAAACTCTCCATCTTGTGTGGTTTAAAATAGCTCAAGGGGTTTTGAGGACAATTTCAAAGATGTTTTGCCTTGTATCAATACAAGCAGTAGGCGAAAAAGCTTTGAAGACTACGACAAAGATACTACCAGACGTGTTTGAGAGCGAGTTTGGATAAAAGCATGGATCGGTACCGCACTTAGTTGACCTCTTGTGCATATGATCGAGCTCGGTTGCAAGGCTTTTATAATGCCAGCGCAGAAAGGTCAGCCTAGATCAAGAAGCAGATCCCCATTTGTACGAACCAGCATCTCACGATCTCGACGACACACGAGCGCCAGAGGCTTCAGAATCTTCACTAGGTCTTTGGAAGAAGGGCGATACTGTAGCATGGGAGGCTAGCCTTTTTGACGGCGTGAAAAGAAATTGCAGCGATGGCTGCTTTCCTCGATTCGACAACGTCGCAGTTGACGGGAATCAGATAAAAATTGGGTTTGGGATCCTGTTATCAAAAACGGTGAAAATGAGAAGGAAAGAGAAGAAGAGTGTTACGATGAAATAGAGGAGGCGGCGAAGGCCGCGGACTAGGTAGAGGTGAAGAGAGGAGGAAAGGGAGAAGAGCTAGAATTGCAGGATCAACGGGGCGAATAGGAAAAATTGTACAGTAACAGGGAGAAGTAGATGATTGGGAAGATGAATGGGAAGAAGAGTCCGATGATTCATAGATTCATTCAGCCAGGGCTGAGGCTTCAGAATGAACAATCGGAGGTTACGACGAACAAACTAGAGAGGATTGTTTTTCTTTCATCTCAATGCTATAAATGAAAAATAAAGTTCTTCCAAGTCATGCTTGTCTTCAATATACGTTGCAGTATAGCACGCTATATATCGAGAGACGCCGATGCCGGATCAAATTCACAGGATATTACTCTCATGGACACTTGAGGCAGTAAATCAAAGGTTAATCAGGCTATTCTAACTGCTAAAATCTCGACGCAAAGCCCTCTTGAAACTGACTATTTCCTTGACTGTTACGACATCCCCAGGTAACTGACATTGATGCTAGATATTACAGTCTCCTCGGAATCAGCAGCACTTCCATTTCGATACCATTGGAGCGGGAAAAATTAAGAAGATCGGCCTCTTCGGAAGTCTATGATCTGTTTGATCAGCTTCGATTAGCGACAGTTTGCTTCTTGTTGAATAGGGCGATCAGTCTGGTGAGGGGGACTTCGGGAAGAATACTCTCGATGATACAGAAGGTTCGATAGATGACAGAGGTTGGGCGACGGATATGAACATAGGAGTGTCTGTTGATGACCCGAGGGTCATTCTTTTTGAAAACGATTGAATTCAAGGGGTTTGCATAAAGATTCGGTTCGTTTACATCGGACGGAGAGGGCTTATGGTATTGGGCATCTCGTATCTGTTGGTAACTTAGTGCCTGGCCAGATTTTCCGAGGCCCGAACTGAGTCTCAAGGCGCTCTTCTGCGATGGGGGAAGACTTGGTACTAGACTCAGGGGTCACGTACTCCTACGTATTCTAACTTGCTGGCCGCATCCTTATTCTTGAGCCCCTTGTTCCCATGTGTATAGATCGGGAGGCCGACGAAATGATTCGCGAATCTGGACTGCTCAGGTCAGCGTCATATCACGGAGAAGACAAGAACAGCCTCCAAGCTATTTTTGGAGGGGGCGGGTTCGGGAATCAGACTGACTATAACAACAAACTTCCTGATCTTTGTAAAGACCTTCCCGTACTCTGTTTGAGTGATGAATTCCGACGACCCGATCTTGGCTGAAGGGTCAAAGTAAAGCGGTTCGGTAAACGGAAATGAGACAATGTTCCCGAGTCTGAAGTCTTGCTTTTTGTAGAGCTGGCCGTATACTCTCCCAATTTTCCCGCTGTCTCTGAGCCTCTCGGCTGTTGTTAATTGAACTTCATTGTCAGATGCGTCTTCGAATAATATAGAGTTAGAAGTCGAAGCCCGTGTCTTGCTTGGTTGAGGGGGGATGTTTACTGGGCTTGGCTCGCGTTTATTTATGTTTTTTTTTCGCAGAAATTGACCTGGTTTCGACGAGGTTCTCTTTTTGGCCTTTTTTGTCGATCTTCTTCGTTGTTGTCTTTGAAGAAGGCTTCGGGGATGGCTTTTGAGATGGGCTGGAATTTCTACCAGGTGTGATTCGTAAGGGTGACATTGCTTTTACCTCGAGTCTCCCGGTTGCTGCATAGACCGCAGTAAAATTAATCCATCCTCGCAGACTCCTCCCCGGTGCTGGGACTAGAGAATAGTTCTCTCTGATCTTTGAAGTTTCATTGTCTTTGAGCTTTTTGTCGAGTAATCAAAGTCTTTGGTGTCATCTTATCTTTGAAGTTTCATTGTCTTTGAGCTTTTTGTCGACTAATCAAAGTCTTTGGTGTAAACAAAGATCATCTCGCCCGCTTGCAGAACACCTCTTCTTTCTTGAAAGGACTTCAAAGAGAACGACGATTTCAGCTCCTTCGAGTGTGGCAGTGGCAAAGAGAGTTGAAGTTCTATCTGATTTATTTTTTTAGGGTTGACGACCTAGTGGAGGTTCTGATATTGGTCTAACACATGATCACTGAACCAATCGACCAAGTTCACCGGCAATCGAGCTTGCCACGTTAGGAAACCGGATTTCCAGGTAAATGGTCCATCTTTTCGTATTTAATACTGACTAGATGGCGCTCCAGATACAGAACTTGCTGCCTCAATACCATTTATGTAACTTGAATTTTTCTTCAACGTCTCCAGCCCCTATGACAAGACTCTGCAGATCTTCGTAGTCGACTTTGCGCCCAACAAAGCTTGACCAGTCTTATGAGAACAGAATTGGAAGGTAGTCTGAATATGTGACTTGTTTCAGCCATAATAGTTGCATTTGCGAACTTTCGCTAGACGCTCATAAAGTTGTGGAAAGGAAGATTCTAATGAAGATTTGCAGTAAGGAGTAATACGCCTGGTTTTACTAAGCTCATTCTTGTGGAGCCTGAGTCAAAGTCCTCTCCAGCCATAAGTATGAATTGGGACGTATACTACTTGCCCCACAAGAGCATACGTATAGGGACTTTGCAAAGGTAGACGGCACCTAAACACTGCGAGACTTGCGGTTTGCGTATCAAGAATTGGAAGCCAAGGCAAAGCCGCTGAAATGATAGATGGAAGCTTTCCTCTCGCAGCATCTTCCCGCGGTCTCTACGATCGCTATCGAGTATGGGGTCAGAGTTGGAGCTGCGGCGCTCTACTCTACGATGACTTGGATGAAGGGGATATAAGCGTCTAGTGCAGCAACTGGTTGCTCTTCTGCAGCAGCTTTAGCTGTCGCTTCAATAGAGTCACTCCGATATCCTCCTCCGTCCAGAGGTGGCTTCTCTTCTTCGTTTCCACGCTCTTTGAATTTGGCCCGCTCGCGGTAGCCCTGGCTGTGTGTGCTGATATTCGCGGCAGCTTTTTGCCGTCTGGCACTCGGTGGTTTCCGCAATCTCGGGCGCATTTTGATAGTTGGAGCCTTGGAGAATTCAGAGAACCAGCCCTGAAGTCGTTCTTCCGTTCCATAGTATTTCGCTGTCGGCCCACCTAGGATATACACCAGGTCGAGTCTCGGAACGAGTGCCTGCAAGGTCACAGAAATGACTTTCATAACATTCTGAAATTCGATATCATGAAAGCCTGCGCGATGTCTGGTTGGCAAGTCGCTTCCGTGGGCCCGATGGTTGAGGCTACCTGCGGTTGTAGCTTGCGCTGAAATCTTCCGATGTATGAGGTTTCCCAGATCACCGCATTCAGCGGACGATAAATGCAGGTCCAAATTCTACAAATAGTAAGCGTTGAAAGATTTGGTCAGAGCATACTGACGAGGATTATTCTGTCTTCGTCGTGGTCCGATAGCAACTGAAGTGAAAGCGGCTGCAGGCTCAAGATTGGCAAAATTCATCAGTTGCAGACTCACCACCATACTTGTGACTTGGTGCTGCATCTCAACCGAGGCAAATACGGCAAGATTCCGAGTGAGGAATCTTCATACAGCTTCACATAGCAGACACCTACTGCTGTCTTCTTCGCCGTTGTTCAACAGCCTACGAATACAACGACTGTAATTTATGCAAAAGTCTTCATCAAGAGGAAATCAGCACAAGGAGATTTGTCTGCGGGTCTATACGCAAGGATACAAACGATACTGTCCCTTTTGCCTATCAGAACTGTGTCGACTACTCAGCTACGTGCAGCAGAATGTGGAAATCTTGACTGATATCATATCGTCCCTGGAGTAACAGGATATGGCTTCGAAATAAAAAGTTATCCAAGTCGACGCATTTTCTCCGCCAGACCTGCCCGCGCCAGAATATCACATTCGAGGAGAGTGAAGAACATTTTAGGACAATACTATGCCGAGCAAAAAAGAAATGCTCGACGACTGCAGGATTTGAACCTACGCTCCCGAAGGAAGTAGATTTCTAGTCTACCGCGTTAACCACTCCGCCAAATCGCCTAGTGGCAGGGCTGGAAGGACTAAGAGCTTTATATATTGTAAATGATTTTATTGGCACGTGACCCTAGACCATCTCTTCACTCTCAGAGTGCAGCCAGAGTAGTGCAGAGCTGGAGGAGCCAAGACAGAGAATTCTCAATACCACGGTATCACAATCACTCGCCAGGCTCCTGCAAAAGAAGAGAAAAAGAAAAGAAAGAGATGTGGCGAGCCCGGGAAGAACTGTTTCTACAAGAAACCTCGTTTCAAACCGTCCACGATCAAGGGTGTTACAAGAATGTGTCGTCACACCTGTGAGCATCTCGTTCCAAGCAGCCAGCAGAATGCGAGAGAGTCTGTCTTACGAATGGATTGGAAAGAAGGATTGATCACAGCTTCAATCACGCCCGCCGAGGACTCCCCACAGCTTCAAACTCCTATATTTTGTGGCCCGAGCTCAAGCTCATGAAACTCCATCGAGCAGCATCTGCACCGTTGAGGTCGACGCCTCTTCCACCGTACAACAAATACATGCGCCATTCCCGGCAGCCGCTTTCTCATCGCCGACCGCGATTGACTCCGAAGCCAACCGGTCCGCCATCAGCAATGTGCCTCTCCTGCGACTTCAGTCCGAGAACACCCGAGCTGCGATGCCGCCGATGAAGGCTCCAAAAGCCTTTCCTCTGGCCCTCAGCATTGGCACTGACATCTGCTCCATCTCGCGCATTCGAACCATCCTGAGCGGTAGGCACGCGCAAGCCTTCGTCCGCAAAGTCTTGAGGAGAGAAGAGAGAGCGCAGAGTGCGGGCATCTTGTGTGCCGTGGAGAGATGGCACGCGCTGAACTCTGCAAGGACCAGGAGAGCCGAACGGCATTCGCTCAAGTTCGGATCAGGTGTGATTTCCGCGAGGTCAAATGGTCCGATGGGAGCTCTGCGCAGTCCCGAGGAGGACGCTTCGGAGCCGCCCAGTGCAGACGAGAACAGCGGCACCCATATACTGGAACAGGACCGGGAGGCATTCGGCGGGGGGTGGCCTCGTGCTTCTCATCTGCCGGCGTCGGGCGGAGACGATGTTACAGACCATGGGTCGGAGGGCGGGGAGAGGTTTGGGCCGGAAATGTGCGTGGACACCAGACAAGAGACCGACGCGGACGATCTAGACACGGCGTTGGACCGGTGTGCTCAGCTGTTGGCCGGCAGGTTCGCCGCCAAAGAAGCCGCCATGAAAGCCCATCACTCCCGTCGGCTCACCTACCACTCTGTCTGTATCCTGAAGCCCCCTGCCAAGGGAGGTGAGACTGGTAGCACGCCGCCTCTGGCTGTCGTGCTATCTGAACAGGGGGAGCTACGTGGAGACCTGGAGGGCGCGAAAGAGGTCCAGATCAGCATCAGTCACGATGGTGGGTTTGCAGTTGCGAACTGCTTGGCTGCCGACCAGGGGGGTTCGGGCGAGGAGAGGATGGATAGCTTCGCGGAGGCTTTCAGGTTCGGCGCGACCGGCCACAGCGAGTGAGGCATCGTCTGGTCCCGAGTCTGTTCTGTGACCGGACTTCACTGCCGGGGGAGCTCTGCGGAGGAGTAGTGCTTAGGAATAGGTATGCGAACCCTCAAGAAGAAATAGAAACGTACAGGGCCGGAAAACAAATCAACCCATAGCCAGAACTCATGCCTGCGTGGACAATCCGCAACCACAACCCAGCTTTCAAGCATCACGCTTCTCGCATGTACCGACTCGCCTGCACGCACCAGCTCTTACTCCCGATCTATAGCCACTCCCCAATCGACCACCCTCGCGCTCCCTCCGAATCGTAACGCGCACCCACGCGTCACAGGCCCCAAGCCCCAAGCACCGACCATCGAAGCCCAGAGAGAAGAAGCAGAATAGGTAGAAGGAGAAGAAGCGGATGCGCAGTTGGCCCACGGCGACGTGCAAGGACAAGCTCGAGGGAGGTTGCGGGCTAGGGGTCAGCGAGCGCACGTGGTGTATCATTCAAAGATCCATTGCCGACTTTCACCCCTTTGCCGTCACGCTTGTATGGGCCCTGTGGCGGGGGACATGATGAGATGGTCTGCTGGGTCTACTGACTTGCTTTCGTCCCCTCGCCTCGAGCCTGTTCAGATAACAAGCCTTTCTCTCGCCGTCTCACCCCCCGCCGCCCTGTCCCGGATCGTAAGCGTACCCATCGTCAGTCTAGGCGAACATGTCACAACCTGCCTGTCGATACCGGGGAGAGATCTGGCAAAGAATGTGATGGAAATTGCTACGAGCTCATCATCTAAATCGACTCGTCGGCCTCGGCTGGTCTTCAACTCGAGGCTAGGAGAAAATAAAAAAAGTTAGAAAATATAGAAAAAGGGTAGAGAGAATCTGCGCCTGCCCGAGGCCTCGCTCCATCTCAGATCCGGCCCACGCCAGCATTAGCCTTGACCTGTGCCTCGGTCTTCCCGACATCGTACGGCTTCACGAGGTACTCGCTCACTCCTTTGAACGTGTTCAAGACTGCCTCGTTCTTCAAGCTCGGCCACTTCGTCGTAGCACCGACGAAGGCGTTCATGACGCACGCGCGGCCCAGGATCTTGGTGCAGGCGCTGGCCGAGGCAGCATCGGGGACGTTGTAGATGGTGTTGAGCTTCTCGGCGCTGGGATCCATGGGGGTTTCGACGTTTTTAAACTGGTTGCCCTCGATCAGCACGCTGGCCGAGGGGTAAATCTCGAAGGAGTGGCCGAGTGAATTCTCGAAAAAGTTGTTGGTTGCTTGGGTGGTTGATTTGCCATTATCCCCGCCGAGCCTGTACAACATCGCCGTCAGTATGTCGCGTTTCGAAGCTTGGGGAGAGGATGAGACGGGGCGGGTAAGCGTGGCTCGATAGCGCGCAGAGGATGCCGTGAGTGGATGCGGATAGGAGACGGGTAACGTACTTGGGGGAGCGGCCGGAAATATCATGCCAGTAGTTCTGGTCGAGGGTGATCTGGTCGCCATCCGTACCAAACATTGTGGCCCCTGAGACCGTGTAGTTAGCAGCGAGTTGTGGGGGTGGAAGTTCCAAGCGTCGACGGATGGCTTACAGTAATGTTCCTTGTTGCATGTCGCGGACGTTGTGGTGGCGCCGTCAAACTCGTTGTTGGATATGGTGACTCTGACGGGGTGGTAGCTGAACACGGACATTAGCTTTCTCTCTTCCCCTTCTCCTCTGGACTCATCTAGCGAGATGACAATCCTTCCCACCACGGCTTACGCAGATAACATAAACATGCGAGCAATCTTGCTAAACTAACATGACAGGTTCGTCAGTGTGATATTGAGCGGCAGTAGACGTAGCGCCTGATGGATGGTAGCTTACCTTGTTGTGATCGATCCAGACTCCATCGTTCCCGTCTAAAGCGAGAGCATCCCCTCCCCAGACAGCGTGAGGGTTGATTTCCTGGATTCTGGTCAGACCCCGTCACGACTTGGAAGGCGACCAAGGCAGACGTACCGTGATGTGAATGTTCCGAATAATCACATTCTTGGCTTTCTCCGCCAACTTCAAGCCCTTGCCTTTGAGAACACCTGTGGTGCCGACTCCGAGCAGGGTCTTGTCGCTTGCGACCTCGAGCGGATCCTGACCCGCCTTGTCGTATTTGACACTGGTCGTCGTCTTTCCCCCCCCACCACAGCTAAGATCGCCAATGTATGACTGGCCGCCCTTGTTGAGCGGGCAGTCGGTCTGGTAGCAGCCAGGCCCGGAAGCCGAGCCTTCGGTCCCGATAAAGTCGAAGGTCTTGTCGAGGAGGATGACCCGCGGTGTTTTGTCCGACAACCATGCTTTGAGTCTGGAAGAGGGGATTAGGTTGGGGAGGGAGGTGGGGGGGGGGAGATCAGATGGGAGAGATCAGATGGGAGAGATCAGATGAGATGAGAGAGATTAGATGAGATGAGAGAGATTAGATCAGACGGGAGAGATCAGATGAGGTTGAAGAGATGTGGTTGAAGAGGTTGATGAGATGTGGTTGAAGAGGTGAGATGATGAGAAGAGATTGGAAGAGATGAGACGAGAGAAGAGAGAGTCGAGACTGGCATGATCAGATTCGAAAGATGAGATGAGAGCTAGTACGCACTCGTCATTATCCTTGGGCGCGGCCGGAGCCGCGCTGCCGCCGCCCGTGACGCCGGTGGCAAAACCGTACGCGGCCCCCTTCTCGACGGTGCCGTTGCCCTGCGCCAGGGCCAGAGACGGCGCGAGCAAGAGCGTCAAGCTCGCTTGGATCTGGAAGGCGAAACGCATTGTCGCCGTCGGACTGTGGAGGTCGTAAAGGGGTTGGGAGAAGTTCAGGGGGAGGTGACCGCCTTGGGGGGAATCTAGCCGAGTCTAGCTCGAGCCGAGTAAACAAACAAAGAGCGTGGCCGAGAGCTGGACGGCGGCGACAAGAGAGAGAGGTGCTGGATTACTAGGTTGGAAAGGCACGCTGGCTTCGAGGCACAGGACCGCCACCGTTTCTTCTTATACTCGCCCGCCCCCTTTGCGGCCGGGGACTCGAGCGAGAGGGGGGGAGAGCGCAAGCGAATCATGGCCACGCGTTGCCGCGACAATCCCCCGTCATTCGAGATTCGAGGTAGATGAAGAGGAGAGACCTCTGGGCCGGCGGCCACGAGCACACTGCACGGCGTCGGGCCATCTGGATCGGATCCGGTCGAGAGGGCCTGACAGCCGGAGCTCGGTGCCCTTAAGGTTTGTCAAGCTCTCCCCCGTGCTGCGGGGATGCCGTCGCAGCTTGGACTTGAGACGATCCTTCCGAGGCGAAACCAAACATCGGCATCTGGTCCTATGGCGAAGGGAACTTGCAGCCCTACGACTGGCCCAGCTTCACGAAGACCGCCGTTCTCTGTCTCTTGTCCTGCTTTTCTTTCT
This sequence comes from Diplocarpon mali, assembly GCA_024741835.1. Classification (NCBI taxonomy): domain Eukaryota; kingdom Fungi; phylum Ascomycota; class Leotiomycetes; order Helotiales; family Drepanopezizaceae; genus Diplocarpon; species Diplocarpon mali. The sequence continues at coordinate 44,680 of JAENRP010000028.1, forward strand.
CTCCCCCTCCTCTCTGGCCCCTATCTTTCCACGAGTGCTTGTTTTGATTTCATTTTATTTTTTTAACCCAGGAATGAGTGTACCGGAAATCCCGTCGCTGCATCTCACGAGATGACCGTATAAGAACAGACCTGAGTTCAGGTCGGACAAGCGGTCGACGAATATCATATATTGAACTTAATCTATGCCAAAGTAGTCTGGATCTGAAAAGCATTGGAAGGGAATTTGTTGGAGGCCAGACAAACACCATGTGGAAAGTATGTTGAGCCTTGCCAACCCACCCGGGTCCTCCCCCTTGCACCGCCGCGAGGGGGGTGTTCGTCTGGCCGGCCAGGAGGATAGCGAGCTCTATCGCAAACGCGAGGTGAAGCGTCCATAATTCGAGTGGAGGTTCGTCGCTCAACTTCCCGCCCGCACTCGTCGAGCTCGTCACCTAGCTATACATCTGGCCGTTGCCGAGAAACTCCAAGCGCCCCGAGGACCCCGAATCCTGACTCGCCAGTCTCATTTCCGGCTCTTCTGCCTGGGCTCTCGGCGCGGCACTCGCGGACATGAGCCTCAATCCGAGTCCTGGCGCCGTGGAGTTGAGGGGTGGGCGTTGCAGCCAGCGACGGCGTTCCTCCATCCCTCCTTGACCTCGCGATGCTGCTGGGGCGAGGAGGTGCACGCCCTCCTCGACCTCGACCCGACTGCTTGCAACGCGCCCTGTCGTGCCCGGGCGAGAGGTGCACGGTTTGTGATATCACACAGCGCCGGCGGCACGACCTGGACATCGGACGAACAAGCACCAGGAACCAAACGGGAGGAATATAGTGATTGTAGGTCACGTGGAGGGTCACATGCCAAGCCTTGGCATAGGAATACTTTACTCGAGATCTCTCCCTCTTGTAATGATCATCAACAACGAATACAAGCAAGAATCCATTCCATTCCATTTGTGTGCACACCTTGTGAAACCGACACAAACAACCGCGTAGAACGCGGCAGCTCCGAGTCTGCGGATGTCCTCGGCGCACCAGCGAGCGTGCGTGCTGCAGACCTGCGATCAAATCCACGCCGCCGCTCCTCTGCTCGCGGAGCTCTCCCACGGGGTCGCAGACAGACGATGTCGAGAGACGCGCCACTCCGCGAAGGCCGAAGCGGCGGTTTCGCTTCGTACTATGTATATTACGTGGCGAGCAGAATATTAATTGGCCCGTCGACGCCGCGAAACCTTGCGGCTACCAAGGAAAGCATAACTCCCAATCAGCGATCGATTTCGTCGCCGGCCAGACCAACACCAGATGGAAGTATGTCTCGACCTTGCCAACCCACGCTTCACCCCCCCGTCGGAATTGAAGCTGACGTGGTGCTGGGGACGCCGGCGACGAGGTGGCCCAGCGCTTCCGGCCGATGTCTGGATAATTCACGTCGGCTCGGGCTCGAGTCAGGTCTAAGGAGAGAATATTCGCAGGATTGCTCCCTTCCCCCTGCATTTTCCCCTTTTTGATATGCTCGATGAATCCTCAACCAGAGAGCACAAGCAAAAACGCTCTGGTCGGATCAGGTACAGGGAGAAATCTAGTATGAGAAACCCCTTGCCAGTTACTACTCAGCCCTCTCTCTCTCCGGACCCCGATTCTTCAGACAGACGTCTAACTCATATACCGTGGTCGATTGTGGTCCTCTCGAGGTCGTAGGCGAGTCCGTTCTTCAGCAGGCGCCGGGGCAAATAGAGTCGCCTCAAGTTCCCTGCACTGAGGAAGACAAGCTCTTCTCGCTCCCAGCAGCGATTTATCTGATTATCTCAAGCGTCTTGCTAGTCAGCGGCGGCTATGAATATAGCCCTTCTTCTCGACCTTGACTTGCGGAGAAGAAGAAAAAAAAGAAGAAAAAGAGAAGAAAGAAATGTTCGAGAGCTACTAGACTTCGAAAGATATCCCTTCCTCCTTCCCTGCTCCCTCTATACTATGACCTGTGTTGTACCTGTAGGAATATAGTGATCGGGGTCACATGTCAGGCATATGATGAGAGTGAATCTCAGGGACACGTGATGGTCTTGGCATCGGCTGCCCTTGAGCATTTCTCTCTCTCTCTCTCTCTCTCTCTCTCTCTCTCTCTCTCCCCCTCTCCCTCTCCCTCTCCCTCTATCCCTCTCTCTCCCTCTCTCTCTTACATAGATCATCAACTACAACCAGAACTCACTCATACCTTTTCAGTGCGCACCTCGTGAAACCAACAGAACCCCTGGATATCGATTAGTCAGCCCTTCGTCTATTTACGGAACATCTCCAAGCTATCCTCGAGTCCGCAAGTAGGAGCCGAAAGTATAAGATATCTATTCCAAAGGTCCGGGGGCCAAATCTTCGTCCCCAAGCTTTCGAAGCGCTCTAGCGTTATTCGACTTTGGGTTTGGCACTTTCATAGCCGAAAGGACTTCATCTCGGCCCTGTAGGCTCTTTAAAAAGAATCTGCAGCTTCGCACGAGACACCGCGGACAGGTGTCGAGTCGTCGTCTCCGCGCCATGAACTCGCTACTTACCCATGGTCTGGAGCCAAAGCCCGAATCTGGCTTGCGCGAAAGCTCGAGGAGATGAGGGGAGTTCGAGATAGCCGTGAGGGCTCGATTCGAGCAGAGGTCGTGATCATTACCCGCATAAACTGTCTTATACAAGCTCGAGTCTTGCTCTAACCTGTCCCATTTCCCACGTGTCCCTTCACATTCAGAATAGTCGAGGGAGGGGGGTAGTAGGTTTGCCGGGCTAGGATTTGACTCTCATCTGGCATCTCTCCGCCCGAGTCAGAGGCGTCGCTTGGCTTATTTTGCCCCCGGAAAAGCTCGCATGCGACTGTACCTTGCCGTCGCCAGTCGGTTGAACAACCAAGCCTTCCAGCCCACCCGATACAGGGAGAATAGGACTTCTGGCCGAAACACGTCTCTGGGCCGGCACAGACCGGAGCTCGAGAGCGGGGGGGAGGGGGGGGAGCAAACCTACTGCTTGGCGACGACTGCATGATATACTTCGGCTCTAGAGCAGTGTCGGGATGGACGGGGGCGCTGGATCACGGGCAGGTTGACCGGGTCGACACGCCTGTACGGCGTACGGGCTGTCGTTTTGCTCTCGAAGTCTACATGGGGAGCCCCAACTACCTCGGGGCCCGTGGATCAGACGTGATGCCTGCTACTGCGTGCCTGGTGCGAGGGAAGTGTTCTCTGGTATTGATGGCGTGGGAGGCGGCGCGCAGACGACGGCTTGCTCGCGTCCACACGGTGGCCAGGAAGAAGAGGAGGGGGCGGGACAAGTTCTAGAAGCCGTGTCGCGGGGAGACTGTCCAGGGTCTGCTCGATCTACTGTATCCGACATTCGACGAGGAGCCATGCCCGCTGGATGCATCCCACCCTGGCCATGTGTCAAGGATCCCACGAGCGCCTTGGGGATTCCGTCTTCGCGTCGCGACTGTGGCGGATGCATCCTTTCCAGGGGTTTTAGTGGGGGCTTGATCTACTGCAAACCTCGAGAGTACCGTTCGCCCCCGGCCAGGGCCGCCACGGTGTTGCCCTCGGCCGCCCAGCGCTGCGCTTCGTATCGAACTTCAGCGGGGATGCTCGTCAGACCAAGTCAAGTGGTCGGTGGAGATGGGGAGGAATCCGGCAGAGACCAGGCGGGGGGGGGGGGCTTTGTCCGAGTTGCCCTGCTTGACCTGTTTCGTTGCCGGACGTTGGAGTATACGGGATATAGTGTGTATGTATGTGAATGTAGATACATATACATGACATATATATATATATATGCAATGTGTATATATGTATACATCTATATATATATACATATACATACATATGTACATACATACATACGTACATATATATACATACACATATACATACACATATACATACACATATACATACACATATACATATACATATACATACACATACACATATACATACACATATACATACATCAACATCAACATCATACCTACGACCCCCCTCCTCTCAGCACGACAATATACACATCCCCTTCAAGTGCATCCTTTGAGTCCCCATCCGGCCAACGCCTGACCATGTCTCCCCAACCCTACTCTACTGCTCCTCAGACCTGCGACCAAGCAGTCAGTTTTCTGAAGCATCTCGCCAAACTATCGCCAGATACAGTTTCGGGCGGCCCAAAACGAGCACTGGGGCAGGATTTCTCCGGCCGATTCAGTGCCTCCGCAGTCATGGCCAGTCTAGTTTGATCGCGTCAGTTTCTTCCGACTCCCACGGTCTTTCCGATGGCAGCGCGAGCGGCGAAGGCAGTCAGCTTTCCAGGAGCTGCCTAGGCTCTGGGGAGTCGAGCTTCCACTCTCGCAAGCTCCGAACCTGATGTGGTGGGTAGGCCGAGTAGCGATGGCGGTCCTGGCAACGTGGAGGATGGAACAAGTCTCGAGCTTCGAGCCCGCGGTGCCTGCGAGATCCAAAATCAACAGAACCGCGAAGGAGGCCGAGTCCCCCGAGTCTGATGCCACGTCCGGTGGATACGACTGCCGCCGCTCGCAATCTATCTCGAGCTCGGCAGCACGCCCCCCCTGCATGTCTCCGTCGCAACCTCACCTCGCGAGAGCTTCATCCCCAAGTCTCAACTCAACTTCTGCACTCGGGGACGTCTGGCCGTCGCCGACGCTCCTCTCCCCCATGGCTCTCTCCGCGCCGCTCCGTCTGCCAACCCCTCGAATCGTCATCACCGAGCCAGGCGGCGAGCCGCTCTCCGCGCCGCCGCCGTGGCGCCGCCGCTACCTCGCCGCCATCTGGCTCTCCCAGCTCCTCTGGCTGATGCTGGGCATGGCTGTGCTTCCCTACGAATCCGCGGGCCTCTCCCTCTCCTCGTGGTCCGTTCGCTCCCCCCCCGCCCCGTCGTCGCCGGAAAGCCTGTTGACGCTGTTGCACCAGCTTCCTCACGCTCGCCGGCCTGGGCAACGTGGTCCTCGCGTCGACGCCCGCCGTCGAGGCGCATCGCTACGCCGTCGGCACCTTGACGCCCGCCTTCTTCCTGAGAGCGCAGCGGTGCAAGGCGGCGTGGGCTCTCGCGAGCCTGGTCGTCGTCGTCGTGTCCCAGGGGGCCATGCCGCACCCGAGCGGCTGGAGCGTGTTCGGGACGGTCACCATCGATGTGCTCTACGCGTCAGTCTCGCCCGTCTGCGAATCTCCCTCGGGCGTGCCCGGGGGAGGAGCCGGAGAAAGTTGGGGATTTTTTTTTTTTTTTTTTTAACACGTCCTAGTTTCCCTTTCGCGTTTGGCTATCAGTATGCGAGGCTCATCGAGCAGCATGTCAGCGCCGAAGCGCCGGATCACGAGAGTCTACTCAGTGTGGGCTAAAGGTCGAGCCGAAGGCAGGTCTTGGGCTGGGGCTGAGCGGTCTGCAACGTGAGAGATTTGGACTGTTACGAGACCATGGCAGCCGACAAAGCTCCTGGACCCGGTCGCTCCGCACGACGACCATCAACCTGCCATGTTTTCTTTCTCTTGCGGCCCGCTCGCTTATCCTTGTAGCTCCTCATGCTCGACGCAGGATTCAGATGGGAGCAATGAGGGTGTTTACATGTCGCCCGGCTAAATTAGCGAGGAGCACGTCTATCCAACGATATGCCATTCTACCTGTCCAGTACTATCCTACCTGTCCAGTACTATTCTACCTGTCCAGTACTATCCTACCTGTCCAGTACTATCCTACCTGTCCAGTACTATCCTATCTGTCCAGTCATTTCCTACCTGTCCAGTACCATCCTACCTCGTAGCCAGATTGGCCGTGCAATCTAGCCAGATCCATCCGTGCAAAGCCATTCCTACCTGAAGTTCCCGTTCCTTTCCCAGTCCGTTCGTAGAGAGAGTACGGCAAGGTCCTACGAAGCCAACCCTGACCCCAAATGCTCGGATATCACCTGTCCAGGAAAGCAAACCACTTTTTCCTGGCCCCTCGCCACCAAACCTCGCTCAACCCTCCCGGCTCCAGCCAGGAATCCGAGGTCAACCCCCGCGCGGTACTGTTTCGTCTCGAGGGGCGCAGACGTCGGGGAACATACTACGTGCCTCGCAACATCGACATGAACCGCGGAGCAGATGAGAAAAAGACCCCCGTGGTCAGGGAGGACTTCTGCTGTGGAAAGATGGGCTTCTCTCGTGGCGTCCGATCCGCCTACCGGCCTCGGTCTGGCATTCGCTTATGCTCGGTGCAGTGCGGGGTATGGACAGGCGAGACGACCTCTTGATATCAAAAGGCTTTTCTAACCGCAACTCATCTTTGTTATGATTTAAATAGTTCTTCTGCCCCATCTTCGTTATCATCCGAATGGTTCCTCTACCCCATCTTCGTTATCATCTGAATAGTTCCTCTCCGCTATCTTCGTTGTTATTTCAAAACTTCCTTTACCCCATCTTCGTTATCGTTTGAATAGTTCCTCTGCCTCCTTGATCCCTCTTCAACTAGCCAAGATGCCAGACTTTTCTCCAGACAGGTTCCCCCCCCTCCCCTCGGGTTGGCAGCAACATGCACTAACTTGATGCTTAGTGTTGCGTTCGTCACGGGTATGATCACCATCTCTCCTCTCATCCCGTCAACTCCAGTCTCCCAAGACGAGCATCACGGACGATCCTCGCCCTCGGAGTGCAGTGGAGAGTGCTCACCAGTCTCCAGGCGCCGGATCCGGCATCGGTCTCGCCGTCGCTCGCCAGCTGGTCATCGATGGCCTCCGCAGGATCGCACTCGTCGACCTGTCCGCCGACAGTCTCGATACAGCCACCACGGCCTTGAGATCCCTCGCCTCGCCCACCGGCCCCGTGCTCGAACTACGGGCGCTGCCAGCCGACTGCAGCCGAGACGCCGACGTGGAAGCCGCCGTCGCAGCAACGGTCGACGCCTTCGGCCGGGTCGACGTCTGCTTCAACGCCGCAGGGGTGAGCGGGGAGTTCGGCGGCACGGCTGCCACGGGCGTCGAGGACCTGGACCGGGTCTTGGGTCTCAACCTCAGAGGCGCCTGGCTCTGTGAGCGGGCGCAGATCCGGCAGTTTCTCAAGCAGGAGATGCGCGATGTCAGGTTGGTCCCTGGCTTGCTCTCGGCCGGATGTTGGGGTCCAGTGGGGAGCTGATGGGGAGAGCAGCACCGGCCTGCCCTTCCAAACGAGGGGCAGCATCGTCAACGTCGGCTCGCTGGCGAGCCACCGGGCCATCCCATCGTTGTCGCCGTATATCATGGCCAAGCATGGGGTGCTGGGCCTCACGAAGGCCGACGCCTCCGACTACGCGAAGGATGGGATTCGGGTCAACTGTCTCTGTCCCGGGTGGATCGCGACGAACATGACGAAGCGCTTGGTGGACGGGGACTCCGTGGCTGTGAGTGTGGCCTTGCGGCTCCTTGAGG
>JAENRP010000028.1:52080-82917 GCA_024741835.1 Diplocarpon mali
ATGCGGATAAGCGAGCTTGTCATACTAATGGGGTCTAGATGGGCAGCGAGATGACTGCCAGGGCACCGATGGCCCGATGGGGGAGGCCGGAGGAGGTGGCATTTGTGGCCTGCTTCCTGCTGAGCGACAAGGCGAGCTTTGTGACGGGGACTTCGGTTTCTGTTGATGGGGGCTATCTTGCTTGCTGAGCTCTATTTGCATGCGTGCAGTGCAGTTCACACGTTTCTCCCTATCGCTGTTCTTCCACTGGGATTGAGCCGAGTAGAGGAGATGGCAAAGCGCCATCCCAGCAGACCTGTAGCATTACAACCTCTGCCATATGCGCTTCCCGACAAACACACCGGTCATCCAGCCCACCCAGGCTCAGGTCCTCTTCACTCTTCCACAGGGAATACCGCACGTCTGGCGCTCGCCCCCCAGAACCCTTCTACCAGATCTAGATGACCACCCATCTCCCTGCCCAGACCCGCCGTCCCTTCGCGGCCTGCCAGAGGCAAGCCGGCAGGGAAACCCTACGCGTCTGATGAGAGAGGAGCCAGAAGCGAGGAGGCCCTCTGTGTTTACCCCGTCGGCCGCTGCGTGGGTGCGGTAGAGAAGCGGACGAGCACGCCCTGTGGAATCCACGGTGGCTACGGCATCGACGCTCAACCGAGTCGCAAATCCTCGTCGTCAGATACCGCGCGAGTATGCCCAACACAGGCTGCACTTGAAATCGACTCCATTCAAGCTTCTATCATACAAGTACAGAGTAGGCCGGCCCGGCCTACGGGAAATGCTGCTGACCATGCCCCTGTTTACATTGCAGAACCCCAGAACGCCTGGCTACATCGAATACAGAGGGAAGATTTCTCGTTCGTATCTAGTTTGGTGGGTGTTCACTTCGTCGTGATCCGCTGTCGAGGCTCTTCGAGTTCCGGGTCGAGCAATTTCGCGTCATGTCTTCTCCGATTCCGCAATCTCGAGTCCCAACCAGCCCATTCTATGGCGCCCTTACTATCCAGCACCACACCCGCCGCTCATCCATCCCTCTACCGATCCTTGAAAACCTTCGGCTTCCAACCCTCTTTCAACTCCTCTTCCCTCTGCCTTATCTCCTCCTTCACCCTGACCTCTGCCTCAATCCGCTCCCTCGCCCGCAACACCTTGCTTTGTAGATAGAAACTGCCTCCCTTCTTCGGATCATTCACATCAAACAGCTTCTTAAATCGCTCCATCACGTCTTCCATATTGGCTTGGCCATTCTGCGGCGGTTTGACGTTCAGGATCTTGCATGCTTCATCAAGCGTCAGGCCGTGGGACGCAAATGAAGGTGATGCACCTGGATTCCCGGATTTCGCTTGGGCTTTAGCGTATTGCGACGAGGCAGAGGCTTGCTTGTAAGCTTCCGCGAAGGCGCGCCCGAGGACACGAGAGCCAGTCAGAACGACCTGGGTGATAATGCGGTGCGCCTGTGGTCGGGTTACCTGCTGTTCTCACTGGGAGGTGATGGGGCGAATTGTGCGCATGGGGTTCTGCACTGTCTGGTTGAACTGGTTAGAGACACCAAATAAAAGACATACCATGCTGGAATGAGCACCAATTGACCCTCGCTAGGTCGAATCGTGAATAGGAGCAACAAATGTTCCAAGGAGATGGGGTCCCGACGCGGCGATGAGTCGTCGCAATATTTCATTTTCCCCGGAGACAAGATTTTCCCGCCGGCCCACTAGCGCGCGCAGCTACAAGGCTGATTTTAACACTTCGCTGCAGTTGAGGCTCAGCTGCAGATCACAAGTCCTCCCATCTCTTTCTCTCGTTGCAGTCGGAACTGTTTCTCGTCGCTGGGACCAAGATGTCAGACTTCTTCCCCCCACCACAAAACGCCGCCAACACACCCTTCAGCGCACCCTCCGCGGCCCAGGCCCCCAACTTGCAATTCTACCCTTCCACATACACCCCCGGCCCTGTGTCCGGCCACGCAACGCCTTCGCAGGCCACATACGGGTTCGGGGGCGCGAGTCCAGGGTATGGGAACGCGGGGGGGTATGGCTTCAGCGCGCCGGGCGTCAGTGGGCGCATGGGAGAGCAGGGAGGACTGAGGACCGGGTGGCTGGCTGCGTTTGGGACGGAGGGCTATGAGGGGGAGCCGCCGCTGTTGGTGGAGCTGGGAGTCAACTTTGGGCATATTAGGGGAAAGGTGTGTCTCTCTCTCTCTCTCTCTCTCTCCCCCCCCCATTTGCTCAAAGAAGAGACCGCGAGCTGGATCGTGAAGCTTGATGATTTGTATCTCGTGTCAACAGCGCTGACGAATATCAACAGACCCTCGCAGTCCTCAACCCTCTTGCCCACATCGACCAACATATAATGGATGACTCCGACCTGGCCGGCCCCATCCTCTTCTTCCTCCTCTTCGGCACCTTTCTGCTTTTTTCCGGGAAAGTGCATTTCGGGTACATCTACGGGCTGGCGCTCCTCGGATCTTGCTCCCTGCACACGATCCTCTCTTTAATGTCGCCTCCTCCAGAATCCGCCACCCCATCAACCTCCCACTCTTCCCACCTCTCGTCGTCTCTGACGTTCCCACGCAGCGCCTCGGTGCTGGGTTACTGTCTCCTGCCACTGGTGCTGACGAGCCTGATTGGGGTCGTGCTGCCGATGGATGGCTTGCTCGGCTATGTGTTGACCAGCATGGCGGTCGGGTGGTGCACCTATAGCTCCAGTGGCATGTTCTGCGTGGTCGGGAGGATGAGGGGTATGAGGGGGCTGGTCGCGTATCCGCTGGCGTTGTTTTATGTTGGTTTTGGCATTATGGGTATCTTCTCGAGTAGGGGTAGTAAAGGGCTGGGCGGTAAGGCTGCCGGCGCGTAAAGTGTGTGAAGGAGGATTGGATCTGGACGCGGTCGGAGTGCTGGGCTGTACAATACGAATAAGCGAAGTAGGAGCAGTTGCAGTGCTTGGCGAACCGATCGATTAAAATTCATTGCTTTTTGTCATGATAGACATGAACCTATATTCATCGGATGGATCCAGCGTCGGCATTCATGCAACATACGTCGAATGTCACACTGAACACGGAGGAATAGGCAAGTATCGTCCAAGACATACTGGTATCGCTGGTCATGTCCATACGCCGGCGCCTCATGCACCGGTTCCGCATCCAATTCAAATCATACAAACCTGCTGTGGTTCCCTGAACAGCTACGCCCAGCCGCTGTTCTGTCTCCTCAAGGCACCCCGATACCCGTCTCTCCTCCTTCTCAGATTGAGCAATCCACACTCCTAGCCATGACACCAGCTGAATCCTAAGACGAGTGGTCCCATCACTCCAGTCCCATCCGAACATCGTCTCCGATCCCCCACCCATCCACCTCCCTCATCCTCGCCGGCTCCCCCGCGTGGTCCTCATCCCCCTTGCGGATACCCTTCCCGCTCATCTGGCTACTCTCCGTGCATTTTCTCCTCGCAGGCCCCGACTTGTACATGCCCCCGGTACTTGTGACACTGCTAGTTTCTTGAGAGTGTGTGCTGGCGCTGTAGTTTGAGGTGCGCGAATGCTTGCTCCTGATGCTCGCAGTGTCTGTGGCGAAGTCGGGAGGAGGAGGGGGCGTATAGTTGGTGTGGGAGGTCGTGGCGGTGGGAGTGCGGGATACGGAGGGGGGAGGGGTTGAGACAGGCGTCTGGGAGGGCGTGTGCGAGGGTGATATCTTGGTGTTGGGGGATGCTTCGACAAGTTCTGCATCACGATACCATTTGCGTCGTCGTGTGTAACGGCCCCATCCGTCGACGCCGCGGCGGCCTGCCTGCCACTATGCATAGCATCAGCACCTGTTCTCGGAATGAAAATTTGAGGGGTATTGAGTTGATATACCTTATTATCGTAATAGATCCAGCCCTGGCCCCCATCGAGGGTGTCAGACTTGGCTTTCGTGCCCCCTTCATCGGTTTCGGCAGCGCCTTCTACAAGCCAGTGGCTACCCTCTACCCATCTCCACTGAGCGACACCGCCCTCCACATCAGGGAGCTCGAATTCCTCTTTTGTTGGGGCGGGATTCAGATGTTCGTCTGTCCAGGGCGCCCGCTCATAAGCGAATAACGAGGTTGTCCAGCCTAGACCAACCCATCGTCTTTGATTCTCGTAGAGAATAAATGTGAACCTCACGCCAGTAGCGTCAGGTCTTCTTCTGGCCGCTGCCGAGGCAGCCATCTGGACCGCTCCCTGCAGTTCAGATTTTCGTGGGGGTAACGGAGGTTTGTCAGTCGCAGTTTCTGGAGCTGTAGTATCTGTAAAGTGAAGACCCGTTACTGCAGCACACGATCGACGGATTAAAGCTGATCTCCAGAGTATGGTCCTCGTTACCCTGTTTGGCCGAGAATGCCAAGTCAAGAAGATCGTCCCTGTCAATAGGACAATTCGTTTCGTGGTAATTATTTGTATAGGTCGGAGGGTCAGAAGAATCCATAATGGAGTGACGAGAAGTATTCTTATAAGGAGAGTCGTAAGAGCCGGCCCCGTTGTAGCGGATGTGGCCGTCCGCTGTGTAGAGAGAAAGTCAGTCAGCTCGAGAAGAGGATCCAGCAGAACGTTACAGCGAGACGTAAAAACTTTCAGCGTCTCCACGATCTCGTCCAATGTCTTCTGGTGTTTGATATTCGTGGCTTCAGAGTCCACTTTCTTGTCCCCCTTCTTTTGCTTCTCTCCAGTCCATCCCGTCGACGACAGTGGCGAGTACCGCCTCGAATACATGCCCAGTATCAACCCCATAACCACTACCACCGGACCCGCGAGCCGCATAACCACATCCCCGTACAAAACCACGCCCCAAAAGCCAGCCACGAGCAAGAAGCTCTCCCACGGATCCCCGCTCGTCCATGTTAACAAGCCTACGAGCTGATTCAGCGGTAGCAAAAATGGATGCGAGTACGCCAACGCTCTGGTGATCTGCGGCGGCGTCGCAATCAGCAACGGCGATTTCTGGTGCACGAGGATGGTCGAGCGCTGCTTGTTTGCAGACGGCGCGTGGGAGAGTGTCACGGGCGAGAAAGATGCGATGGTAGGCGGGTTCGGGTCTTTGTTGGCTATTGATGCGGATCCAGCGTCGTCGTCTCTTCGCGACGAGCTAGGCGTAGGAGACATCATCCAAGGTGTATCCTGCAGCTGTCAACCCTGATGTTGTGGGGACGAGAAGAGTCTGGGGAAATACGAATGCAGCCATTTATCTACAACTCAACGTCATTGCCGCCAAGGCAGATAGAGATAGTAACGGCACACGAATAGGGCAGTGTGGCTGTATGACGAGACATATCAGTCCTTGGTGAAGCGTGAAGAATGTTGCTGGAATTCGGGAAAATCTTCTGTTCAATTTGATTATGAAATGGGACGGAAGAGAAGCCCTTAGGACACAAGGAATGTCGGACGGTTGAACGTTTGCTACAGCAAGTATGGCCTCGGTCTGGGATATCACATGCCCGTAAGGCTCAAAAGTTCAGCCTTGCCCTGCATGGGCAATATCCGGCTTGGGTACCAGACTATAGGCAGCAAAGGAGTTCATTAACAGCACTCATTGAAAAGATACATGTAAGGACTCCGGCATACATTGGAAGGCTTCACTCGAGTTCTCGAGGGAATAATATTGGATATTGCGAAGGCGGGCAACGCACCTCTCACGAGCAATGTGCAGCCTTGTCTTTAGTCACGTGAACTAGACGCTAACGATCTCCCGACCTGAAGTTTTGCAAACTCAAACCTAACTTTGAGTAATCTCCACAACCATGACGCGACCGAAGAAAGCCGCGCAACGTAATAACATGTCGCGACAGCCACCGCTTCCTCAAGGTTTGCCTCCGAAGCCAGCTGGCTCAATGCAGACCCGGCATACTTCATTCAACGATTCTTTCAACGGAGAGTCGTATCGTCCTCGGGTCGGTGACAATCACTACTCCAATCCGCCTCGGGCGCACAACCAAGATGTCTATCAATTTGGAGCAAGACGAGGAGTTGGAGCATCAAGCAGTTACAGACCGCAGTACGACCGCTCCCGATCCCCGCCTCGAAAAGACAGATATGCTTCTGATACGTCGCGCAACGACTTTTCCTATCGACCCTCGTACAATCAGAGCGACAGGAATTATAGAGACAATCAGTCGCATACCTCATCGCAGAGAAACAGCTTTGATTTCCGCTTTGATGCGCCTCCGGGAGTAGACTTCAATGCAGCAGAGCACCATCGCGCCCCTCCGCGCCAGCGCGACTTTACGCAGGATAAGGACAATCGTAGGCCACTCAGAAACGCTCGAGGTGTCCCGCGAGGTGGATACCGCGGCCGTGCAGGTCCCAGACTGGCAGCTGAACGAGACTTCCTGAAGACCAATCGTGAACCAACCCCAGAGCTGATGACCGGGATGGACGAAGATACTGAGAATGGCGCCAAGTACATTGCGGTCGATGATGTTTCCGACAGTGAAGAGGCCGAGATGGACATGTCTGATGACGAGACCGATGAGGCGCAGCAACCCAAGACGAAGCAGGCCCGTACCGAAGGAAAGGCTGCTGATGGCGACAGTGTTCCTCGATGGTCGAATCCTGATCCATATACCGCTTTGCCTCCTCCTGATGAGTCACGTGGAAAGAAGAAGGATGTGGTCAAGTTGATCAGAAAAGCCCGAGTCACATCCTCTTCCGAGCACGTTACTAAATCTGCTACCACTGATGACTTTATCTCGTTCGACTTTGGCGACGAGAAAGAGCCACGGGACGATTATGAGCCTCAATTTGAGCCGCGTGGTTCCGGAGTTCGAGGCGCTCCCTTGGGTCCGCGAGGATTCTCCGGCTCTGCTAATCAGGTCAGTATCAGCAAGCCCGCTGCTAATATTGAGCAAAATGGACATTCATATCTGGAGCAACGGGTTGCACCGACAATCCCATTTAGCGATGCCAATCTCCCTCGTGGTCCAGCTGCGCAGAATCAGTCATCGCTACCAGCACGACCAATTATGAGCACTAGCAAGGATACGAGCTTCCAGATCAAGGCGAAGGCCAATCCTGTGAATAGGAACAACGTTATCGATCTCACATCCGATCCTGCTCTAGGAACCAGGAAGCGTAATTTGGAAGATGAGCTCAAGGTACCCAGGGACATCAAGGCTCCACCTACGATACATGATAAAAACCAGGGAAAGCCTGGCAGGCCATCTAACGGGTCTATTCTCAGCGGCTGGGTCCGTAATCCTCAGTCTCCGGCTTCGCCTTGGATTGGTATTGATCATTCTGATTCCGCCAGCATGGGCGTATGGTAAGTTGCGACGCCTGAGAGATGATGATTCTGCTAACACCTCTGGTAGGCTTCACAAGGAAATCATAGACTTCTATGAATATGTTAAGCCGAGAGACTTCGAGCAGGTAATTCGGTTAAGACTGGTCCAAGATCTTCGGGAAAAATTTAAAGCGGAGTTCCACCGTGAAGATGACGTTCACCCCTTTGGATCCTTCCCTGCAGGCTTGTACTTGCCAACCTCTGACATGGACTTGGTTTGTATTTCGAGCGACTTCAGAGATCGCGGTCGAAAATACTTTGGGCAGAAAAATAAGGATCTGTACGGATTCAAAAAATTTCTCATACAAGAGGGACTCCCTCTTGACAAGCAAGTTGAGGTTATCTCTGGAGCCAAGGTACCGCTTGTCAAGTACACGGATAAGCTCACCGGTTTGAAGGTAGACATCTCCTTTGAGAATACTACTGGTATTGTCGCCAATACCACGTTCCAAAATTGGAAAAAAGAATTTCCGGCCATGCCCATCCTTGTCACCTTCATCAAGCACTTCCTTGCCATGCGTGGTCTGAACGAACCGGTCAATGGAGGCATCGGCGGCTTCTCTGTTACTTGTCTTGTTGTAAGTCTCCTCCAGAATATGCCACAAGTACAGAGCAGGACTATGATCCCGGAACATCATCTCGGCGATATCCTTATGGAGTTCCTTGACCTGTACGGCAATCAGTTTAATACTACAACGACCGCGATCTCGCTGAACCCACCTGGATATATCCCCAAGGCAAGTACTTTACCAATATTTGTAAAAATCTCGGCTAACGTCTTTACAGCAACGTGCAAATATTCCGTATAGAGGCGTCAAGTCCAAACTTATGATCATTGATCCTAATAGGGAAGACAACGATATCTCAGGAGGGGCGTCCAACACACCTACGATCCTCAAATCTTTCTCTGACGCATACGACCTGCTCCAACATCGCATGGGTGAATTACAAAGATCCGGAAACCGCAAGAATCAGAGCATCCTCGAGTGTATCATTGGCGGCAACTACCGATCGTTTGAGCTCCAGCGTGCGCATCTCGCTCACGTCCACGAGAAAATTTATGCTCAGTAGATCATCGATTAAAATCCAGCGTTTGCTGATCGTTTTGCTCTTTACTCTGCTCCAATTGGAACTATATGGTATAGTATAGTAGCAGACTGCGATGTTTTCACGAAGGGGGGAGTCAAGTCTAGGACTGCATCTACGGCGTACGGAAAGCATGGCTGATACCCCAGAGTGGCGTCTTTCTTCAAATACACGTTAAAAGTCACGGATCTGTACAATAGATTCATGCCATGTTGGTCTACTTCATGGCTCACCTGTTTCTTTTTCATTCATTTCTGACCAGACAAAAATAAAAGAGTTTGTCACTGACGTGCAAATAGTGATCGTGTCATCCTAGTTTTTACGAGACGATTGGTCACTCCTTCCACGAAAAGTGAAGAATGCTCGAAATTTTCGAATCTCTGCATTCAAATATCTTGAATATTTGGGAATCTTTAACTCTGCCAGATTGGCGTGGCTGCTGATTCTCACTTCTACTTTAGGTACTTTCTTTTGTGCTTCCAAGCTTGTCTCTACTTTTACTCGGTAGGGCAATGCGAGCTGGGCGTGTCTGTGTTTGCTGCAGATACGAACCTGAGTCGACTGGGTGTCTTATAGTTCTGGTCCTGGAGCTTCGTGCTCCGGTCTGGGATTGACGCCTTCCTTTCTCACTGTAGTTCCGCTTCTGCGGGGCTATGGAGAGGATTTGGGGGTTGGGGTCTGCGTTGACGTTGATATCGCGTATTGAGTATGTCTTCGACTGCATCGTTCCGGGAGGAAAGTATAATCGCGTAGTATTGCGACAAGCTAATACAGTGCTGCAATGAAGCACAGTCTCGAATATTCATTGCACATTTATTCATTATGGACTTCCGATCTACCCGTCATTTTCAGGCCAACGGCCCTCATTCCCAAACAGTTCTACCCAGCAATTGAAACTATGAAACTCGTCACAGTCTCGCGTTTATCTTTCATCTCTTTCTCGAGCTGGCGGCTTGTTGGGCAAGTCCTTTTGAGAGGTATTCGTGAGAAGAGTCATGGAATATCGTCAGGTTAGTGGGCTCCGCTCCGCTGTATATCCCTGATTTTTCTCGGCTCTGCTTTTCTAGGATCTCGTTTACTTGTTTTTCCATTAGATGTTGCGGATTTCTAATGCCGTTCACAAGTCCTGCGTTTTGGCCTGTAGAAGGTATCCTACGTATGCCTGCCTGATGGCGCGTATTTTAAGCAGATGTGAGCCGATTTCTTGCCGTGGTTTTTGTTTGTTTTGTTCACACCGGAATGTAGCGCCTGAAGAGGTTTGTCCGATCAGACTTCGCTTTCCCGTACTTTTCTTGTTTCGATCGTTCGAGGCATTTCTCGGCTTCGATGTGTCCGTCTTGTTAAGGATATTCATCCATCTTCTTCGTCAGTCTGGCTTGAGTATTCTGTTGCCTTGGTAACCACTACCCTACAATACCGTGTCTCTCCCAAGAGTAAATCTCACAAATGACGTCGATGGCGGAATTAATCAAGCTATAGAATCGAAACTTCTAGTAGTGTCAGCACGCGAAACAATGACACCTTAGCTGGCTTCGCCGTGATAATATCCCAGGTCGGATTTGCGGCTGCTATCGTGGACCGAAACCATATCCGCACTACGATTACAGGAGCTTCGGTGAGCGCTTCGCCCTATTCTAGGCACGCAATACAGGCTCATGAGGATTATGTCCAAAGACCAAGATCTTCATATTCTGCTTCCAAGACTTTCGATTAGCCAAGTTTGAATAAAGTCAAGACGAAATCTTGCTCTAGGAATGTGCTAGGCCAATCGAGCGTAGGTCCGTTGTTGGACTGTAGTGCGTGAGAATAATGATATTGTGCTTAGGTTCTTGCTCCGCAATTTGGTCAACTTGGCTGGACAGCCAGGCGACATCTTTGGTGAAGTAATCATTGTGTTTTGCGATTGTCCAGTCTTCGATATAGTAGAAGTCGCTGAGACCGAAGTGGCATGATCGGACTGCGGATCCAAAATTTCTGAAGATAATGGACAGCCCAGAATAGTGATCGTGGGCCCAAATCGTATCGATTCTGGCCTAGGAAGACGAGTTGGTCGAGATTGGTGCTTGCATTTCTGAATGCATTTTTGATTGCGATATCTTTTTAGGATTGTTCTAACTTCTCAAATGATGTTGGCCGGCTGGAATTGTACGGCTCGTGATTTACGAGGGCGACAAAAACCACTCTGAACTTGGAGACCTTGAGGATTTGCAGTTCGGTGAAGGTGAGGTACTCGGGTTCTTTGATAGAGCCCAATATCACCGTTAAGCGCAAGGTATGGAGCTGACGAAAAGACCTCGAAGATGTCATAGCCTTTGGGAGCCTTAATATGGAAGTCAGGAAGAATCTAGATTTTGTTATGATCCAAGACAGCGTCTGAAGTGGCGTGGGATGATCGATTGAGTTGCAGGCAAGGTTTTGCTTCATATAGATAACTGCCGCCTTCGCCATGTACTAAGCCCAGCAAAAGCGGCACTGTATCGCTCTCTTTACTGCGTCGAACAGCTGGCCTCGTGGCCGCATGCTAAGTCAACGTGCCAATTGCTATTCCACACTGTATATATTAGGCCAATCAAACCCACGAGCGAGGCCATATCAAAGTGCCGCCTCTGGCTCGTGCGGTTATCAAGACTACATATAAGGAGAACATAAATTGAAGATGGCCGGCGGATCCGGTAGTGCAAAGAACACCCAGTTCTTCGTAACGGGACTGGTAGAGTACAAAGTCTGGCTCTGATCCGGTGACGGATGTTCAGTTGAAAACAAGAGGAAAATTCGGATGAGCGAGCGGCGGCCATTCTCGAAACGATCTTTTCAAGTGCCAATGTCCTGTCGTGAACAATGGCGCTCGAGAGGGACAAACGAGGGATGTATATGGATGTATGAGTAATCGTGGGAATATATGTTTGATTTAGCAGATGCTTGGCATAATCGGTAAGGAACCTACCACCGACACAAGGGATTCTTCTATATCACGTGACTTGGTAGTGCGCATCAGAGGGACGACACCAGGCACCAAAGTTCGATTGAGAGCTTGTCAGAGACCATAAGCTGCGCGCGTACGTAGCAAGATTCAATGTCTCTCGAACGTCTTGATTCACTGCATTTTAACCAGAACCTTGTTGCGTTGATTTCCAAGATTTTGTTCAGCAGCTGGATTCTGTGTGTTCTTTGGGGGGATTTTCTCCTTACCGTTTACGACTTTCCGTCGACTGTAAGCCGAAGTAGCATTGTACAGCTTCTTATACTAGCGCTCTGAAGTGACGTTCTGTTCAGTCTTTTGATTTTGTTATGCCGGACGCTTTGATTGCTGCATCTGTCTTGGCTTTTGATCACAAAGGCCTCTCTAGCTGCCCTGATCCCCAAATAATGTACAATATCTGCTTATTCGCGCACATGGCCAGCTCCCGCTGCTAGTTTCCACGTCAATTCAGACCTGGCAGTCTCGCTGTTCAGCCAACCATCAACCTTGGGGTTTCTGGCCAAGTCAGAACCTTTTCTCGTGTCAGCGGAATATCCTCATGATATCACTCTGGCTTGCGACCATCGGCTTCCAATTCCTAGGCCTGGACGAAGATGTGGTGTGTTCCGGTCTGCAAATTTTCCTGTATCTATACCAAATGCTCATCGGCTTACGGAATATCTCGTACGGCTCACAGCGACTGCAACCCGTGACTCTTACCAGTCCTTTGGGATGGCGATGCTGACCTACATTGAGGAGTATGTTGACGGAGCTGGGTTTTTGGACATTCTCAGCTTGGAGCCACGGAGTGAGACATTTTACTTAGACTGAAGAACGAAATAGAGTCCGTCGCAGCCCTTCCTAAGGAATTCAGAGTGGACTTTGTCGTTCCAGACTCCCGGCCAGATATGATGGCACCGGGAGGTCTCTCATCCATTGTCTGAAAGACTATGTCGTACACAACGCGACTTCTTGTGGTCAGTTATTGCTGCGTGTTCCTTACAGATGGCGTGGGGCTCTCTGATTCTGTCGGTGTTCTCGCCTCTTGGACTCGACTAGATAATCTTTGTTGAAGTGCTACTAACCAGGATTCTCGCATCTAAAAAACGAACAAAATATCACGCTAGAATCCGTCAAACCTACATAATGTGTTTTCGAGGATAGATTGAACAGCAGTAGAGCTGAGTTATTGATAGAGAAGGTCTTCTCAGATGCGAGATTTCTGGTAGCTATAGCATACGAGGCAAGGTCAAACAAATCTGCCGTCTGCCGGGGATAATCGCATTGAGAGAAAACCAACAGCGAATCTTTCGTCTAATTTGGGTACAGTTCATCGACGTACTTGTTCTTCTTTACGTTACTTACTTTCTGAGCTCATTATTATTAGATTAGTCATATTTTTCTCTGGAAATAAATCGTGAACTAGCTTCGGTAAACAATTCACTACAGTTATCTCATCTCATCTAGTCCAGCCAAAAATCGCTGGGTCCAGATGACAAGTCCATTGAGCGATAACTTTTCCGAGTTGTGTTTCGTTACAGGCCGCATTGGTCTACTGTATCTCAACCTGGTGACTGTTGGAATTGGTGATCACAAAATTGCAGAATGCTCTTCACAGTATGGTGCTCAGGTGACTTTTTCGGCACTTACTCGACTGTTTGTTGTGTCGGTGAGGTATAGCTCACAGCCCGGTGTTGACAAGATATGAGGCTATTCATAAGGGATTTGCGGAGGCCAAGGAATTTCGAATGGCTGTATCTCATACCTAGTGTAAACGCTTGTCCAGGTTGAAGTCAGCCATCTTTTGGTGCAATAGTAGAAGTCCTCGAATGATAACCGGATTGGATCATGGACGATGTCGACAAAATAAGGTTGGCTTGGCGCCGGGAGTCTCCACTTCGGAGGTGACGAGGCTCGCAAGGCTGATGCTTTTCTCGACCCTTCAATAAATCCATCTTCACCATCCTCAATACTTAAGATGGACGACGATGACGAATTTGGGGCAGATGCTGACTTCCTCGCCGCCCTCGCGGCATCGTCAGACGCGCCAGCCCCCCGCGTAATGCAGCCGCTGCCCCAGCGTATAACACAACCAACTCCCCAACGTCTCGACCGCGCTCCTCCTGCCCCCGCAACTTCTTCAGGCCCGAAAGTCGTACAGCCCACGCCTCAGGCAATTGCCTCGCGCGCATCCGGGTCTTCGATCCTCGTCTCTCCACGACAAAAAGGCAACCCAATCCTCTTAAATGTGCGCTCTTTCGCATGGGAGTACTCGGATATTCCTGCCGACTACGTGCTAGGCGCTACAACCTGCGCTCTCTTTCTGTCACTGAAATACCACCGGATACATCCAGAATACATATATAACCGTATCAAGGGCCTGCAAGGGAAATACAATCTCCGGGTGGTGCTCACAATGGTCGATATCCAGAACCACGAAGACAATCTCAAAGAGCTATCCAAAACGAGCTTGGTCAATAACGTGACGTTGATACTATGCTGGAGTGCGGCGGAAGCAGCGAGATATTTGGAATTGTATAAAAGCTACGAGCACGCCAATGCCAGCGCAATCAGGGGGACGGAGAGCAAGGGGTATGCAGAGAAAATGGTAGATTTTGTGACGGTACCGAGGAGCATCAACAAGACGGATGCGGTGACTCTCGTGAGTGCTTTTGGGAGCATCAAAGGCGCGATCAATGCCAGGCCAGAGGAGGTTGCGGTTGTTGGGGGCTGGGGAGAAAAGAAGGTCAGGCGGTGGTGTGGGGTTGTCGATGAGCCGTTTAGAGCGAGGAAGGCGACGAAACAGGGGTTGGAAGGTACCGAAGGAGCGTTAAATCGGGCAAAGCCATTAGGGATGGTACCGCTGAGGAGTATGCCTTCAGTGAGGGAGGGTGGGGACGTCACACCAGGAATGTCGGGAGAGGCTTCTTCGGCCGACAAGAGCAAGTCGAGAGAGCGCGAAGCTTCCAAACCTCCTGAAACAAGCCAATTTCAAATGTGGGATCCGGAGGATGATGATGAGGATGCACTGCTCGCTGCAGCGCTGGAAGAAGAGCAGCGACAAGAAGTGGAGAAACGAAGAGAAAGGGCACAGAAAGACAATGAACTGAGCGGAGGAGTAGCTGCTGCTCTAGCCAAGCTGAGAGAAAGGTAATCTAATATTATTCTTATCAAGGTTTCACTTCCCAGAAGTATTTCAGGTATCCTGAATAAGGAGTTGGTGATTAGAGGACAATACGGAAGCTAGGCGAGCAATAGCAAATCGAAGGTCGTCACCAGAAACATCTCGCGGAGAGCAAAACAGGAACCCTGGTAGGAAACAAGCACTTTTATTTTTTAAACCACCTACCTAATCCTGAAATGTACTTCATACCGCCTCTGATTACGCCGCGCAGGATACTTTCTACACGCCCCATACTACTGAAGGCCCTACAACGGTTCACTGGAGCGCTTCCATATGACTGAGGCTAACTGTTCAGCAATTCAACCCATCTCTATCTCCGAAATGAGAACTCACGTCCTGAACCATCTAATCTCTCTGCCTGTCCGTGATCTCGACCACGAATCTACATCTTACGTCAACCCTCTCACTGTCACCTCTGCTCTAAGTGCTATACCACTCACTTATTCGCTGCATTGCACGACATCAATTTGATGCCATAGCCAACTCAACCAGCCAAGTCCAGCGCGCCCTACCCGCCGCGTGGGAACCAACCTCAACCCTTCAAGATCGAGAAACTCAGCACCAGGCCTGCAGAGTCATGCCATACCGTACGTCCTAAGAGAGAACGCAGCTCAAAGGAATGGGGTCTATTCCGTACGGCCGCGATCTACGGTACAGTGCGCATCCCTCCTCCCCCCTCTCGTCGGCAAGATTCGCGCCACGCTCCGCGCAATATCGCACCTGCGTGAGGCGAGGCGACGAGATGCTCCCGAAGCTTTGCGTTGTCATCCGGTGCCGGCACCCGCCTCTCCGCACCCAGCAGCCGGCGCATGCTGCAAGGCATTGCCTTGTTTTCGCGAGGTCGTCTGGTCCCGTGGCGACGGCTCAGGCGCACGATAAGTGCCCACCGACCCCGGCGGTTGCCCTTCTCCCTCCCTGCACACGGTCCGAAGTCCCGAGTGAGACCCCGCTGTGCTTATCTCCCGCCGTCTCCTCGACGAGGAAGATGGGGACGAGGCCGAGCAGCTCTAGCCTCGGTCGTACGCGAGAACTGATCGTCAACATGTCTTCTTTCTCGAGCTGTACCGTCCAAGGGAAGCAGCAGGGGCTCGAGGACGAATGGAGGCTCGCGAACTGGTGAGTTTGCGGAGTGATAGCTGGTTGTGGCGTTGGATCCGCCACCTGCTTCTTGTTCGTACGTGCGGTTAGCGGATACTCACAACAAAAACACAGAATCTAAGCGAGCCTGCAAGTTTTCTACTCGGGAAAACAAGGACCGCGCCGAACCTCATGATAAGAATATCGAGATGGTTTCCGCTATGGTATTTCAAGGATAAAATAGATGCACATTGGATAGTTGGTAATATGCGAGCCCCTCCCTCCTTTTTCCAGCCCCAGAACCGTGGTATCACCCCTTTCCTTCCCCGCCCAGCCGAACTTCCTGATGCGCGAATGATAAAAGCAAAATCATCAAGTCGTGAGAAAGACTCCCTGATCTACCAAGCCAAAGCGTCTCATCGGTAGCCACCTCAGCATCGCCAAAAACCCGGCGTTGTAGGCACCATATCAGACCCGATTCCGCTTCTCTTCCAACCTCTGCTTCTCTTCCTTGACCCTGTCTACCAAGCCCTCTCCCCTCAAGAAGCCCACGCCTCTCCTCACCACCCCACTACTAACACTCTTCGCATCCCTCTCAAATACCACGTTACACGCCACAAGACTGGCGACAAAGAGCCACACATCGCCTCCCTTGGCGCCATTCCACCACCCCCTCTTCCGTCCCACCTTCCACAAAGAGTCCAGACTCGCTCTCAACGCGTACAGAAACTCTCCCCTCGCTTCCCTTCTCACGATATATCCCCACAGCCCGCCTAGGACACCGCCCAGGAAGAAGCGCTGCGTGGGCAGGAACTTGGCGGGGAACCAGGACTGGAAGAGGCAGATCGCGGCCCAGGAGGTGCCGATGCTGCCAGAGACGAAGAAGGTGTAGCGCAAAATACGGGCGGCAAGCTTGTTCAAGGTGGTGAGGGGCGAGGCGTAGAATTTAGCGTACGAGGGGACGGAGAGCAGGGAGAAGATCAGGGTGAAGAATTTTGCAAGCGGTGTGATCGTGAGCAGTTGGTGAGAGAGGTAGGTGCGTATGCAGGATGGGTCGGAAGGGTGCAGCGTAGCGCAGGTGAGGGATGTAATGAGTGGATGAGCGGGGGAGGCCAATGGGGAGATGGCAGAGAGCGTTGGAGGGAGGGTTGTGCTGTTTGGGAAGAGGATGGGAGAGACGAATTTGCTGTTAACATTAGTACAGATTGCTTGATAGACGGAAGAAGACGTACGGATAGTTCAGTCGAGCCATCTCGGCGAGCGAATCCACCATCTCGTACTTCCCAGGCCAGGGAAGACTTGCAGGGTAACCCTCCGGTCTGGAGTGCACATACTGCGGCGAGTATCTCAAGATGAACTCGCCGTATGCCTGCATCCATCAGCAGCTGTCTCTTCCATATTTCCTCTGGCGAAAACTTACTTCCGGGAAACAATCCCTATCAAAGACGAAAGCATGCAACAGCTGCCCGCTCGTAAGCGGGAAAAGTAGCCAACTCCCCCACCACCACGGGCGTTCGCTGCCCTTCCCATCCGCCCCCTTCTTCCAGATCCAGCCCTCTTCCTCAGCATGGTTCCACACAAACTCGCCCGCGCAACTCAGCGCATAAATAGCAATCGTGACCCTGAGCTGCTCAGCGGGGTTGATGGCCAGCGCGAAGCCGGCCACACTGGCGCCTACGGCTGGGGCGAGCGACGATGTCAGAGTTCTGGAGGTTCGTTTATTGCGCTGTCGGAAGGGCCGCGCTTCGGGGGCTAGGAGGTGGAGACGTAGGCGTGTAAAGAAGCGGAAGAGGATGCGATGTAGGAGGAGGATGGTGCTCAGAGAGAGCGAGAGACGGAAGTTGGGGGAGCGCCAGAAAGGCATTTTTGGAGTCCTATTGGGGAGAGGTTAGCTGATGCTGCGGACACTCAACTGCAAATCCAAATGAGATCCAAATCCAGAACCTAGTCTCCAAGGCCAATGCCAATACCTGTGTCCTTCTTCTCGCTCCGTTCTCTCCAGAAAGCCGCCAAATTCTCGTTTGGAACTCCTCTCCAACTCTCTCGCGGCCCCACCGTTCTCAGCAAGATGAACAAAGCAAAGCATACCTAGCGGCTCCCCTCCCACCCAACAACCGCCCCTTGATCACCCCCCAGACCCTCAACGCCGCAATACTTGCCACGAAAACCCTCCAGCTAGCCCTCACTGCAGCAGCATTGTAATCACTCCCGAACCCTCCTCCAGCTATTCCTTCTCCCCTCCCTCCCGCTCCCTCTCTCCCGTCTCCTTCAAGCCGTTCAAGCCTTGCGACGCTCGGCGCACTCCTCTTCAGCACCTTGCTCCGCGAGAGCACGTAGCGATGCAGCGCTTCGTACTCTTTGGCCGAGATGGTGTAACGCAGAGCGTTGCGCAAGATGGGATCTGTAGTTGAGCGTGCCGTGGGCGCACTTTTCGGAGTCGAGGATTGCGATTCGGTTTGGTTTGGGTCGGCCATTGAGAATTCTGTGCCCTCCGCTAGGGACAAGGGCGTCATGGGGTACCCGTTCGAGGCATATGTTTAGGTGAAGGATGAGAATATATAGCTGGCAGAGTTGGTAGGTCCCGGATTCTGGAGCATGTGGAAGCCTCGGCAAACAAGCCGCGTTGTCATCACGTGAAGCAGCGGATAAAGGATAATCCCCGGGTGCACAAGGTAAACAAACGGCTCGATAGCCGACCTCGGAGACCGAGAGCAGGCCTAGGGGCTAAAGCAGGGCCCTATGGAGTGAAAAAGAGTTATGGTATTACAAGAATCTACTCAATCGCCCCCCTAAAGTACTGAAGCTTTGCCTCCCTCATCTCCTGTTCCCTGTGAGACCACAAAACAAATCAAGCCCTGACTCCACCATCCTGGATATCCCTCAGCTAGCCAAACTCCCAAGTCAGCGAACATTATCTGCGACGCTCCCCCCAATTCGACAATTCGTTTACAAGAAAACTTCCCAGGCGCTCAGATAACTAGTCTACTTCGGCCAACTGCATCTCATCGACCGGAATCCGGTCGCGCAGCCAAGCGAGCGTCGCCTCGGTACCTTTCTCAAGGATCGTGTATTTCGGCACTCTGAACCGGTTCCCGCTGACGTCCAATGTCTGGAGCCCACCAGGGCCACCGAGCAAGCCAATCCGCGCATTGAGGCTGTTGATGTCGTTACTGCTGCAGTCCAACACGCGGAGGCCTTTGACAGATTCTGGAGATAGCTCCCTGATGGTGTTGTGCGAGGCAAGGAGGGTGACCAGGTTGGGGAAATGGGGCTTCAAGGGCGGGAGCGAGGTTAGGCGATTAAAGCTGATGTCGAGCTTCTCTAGCATAGGGGCTTTGAGGCGTTGAATAAGCGGCTGGACGGAATTGAATGTGTTGGAAGACAGGAAAAGGTCTTTCAAGACAGGCAGCTCCAGGTCGTCTTTGAGGTAGCCATCGCCTGTGAGCTCGTTGTGGGCGAGGGTCAATGTCGTGAGAGTTGCGGCAAAGAATGCAATCGAGGATGGAATCTCTTTGAAGATGTTATGATGTAGCTCAAGTACGAAGATAGAGTTTTCGGCAGCAATGCCTGCAGCAGCTACTGGGTTCAGAGAATGCGACTGAGTGTTTGACCGATCCAGGATACCGCCGGCTCTGACCAGCCAATCGGAGGGTTTTGAGCGAGGCGAAATTGGAGTTCCAGGAGCAGAATAAAAGTCCCCATCGTTGTCGGTGTAGACCTCAACCTCCTCTGGTTCCATCCGGGCCTTGAGAGTTCGCTTCAACTCCTCCGTTGTCATAGCCGAGAATTTTTTCTCCCGAAGTGGATTTCCGCTAACTCTGAGGTTTTCGAGGCTTTCCATTCCACCGATGCGATCATCCAGTGATTTGAGATTGTTGCCGCTCAGATTCACAATCTTGATCTTGGGCAACTTCACGAAACCGTCGGGGATCGACCCAATATTATTATCCTCAGCAGACAGTGTGAGAAGCGAGACCCAGGATTCGAGGTCCGGAAGTTCTGTCAGGCGATTCGCAGAGCAGCAAAGTTGGTGTAGGGATGGAAGTCGCAAGGTACCCGAAACGTCGAGATTGGTGAGCGCGTTGGCAGTAACATCGAGAACCTGGAGGTGTCGAAGCTCATCTACCTCGGAGTAAACTAGAGTCCCTGTAAGCTGATTCTTGGCAGCCAGCAACTCAGTCAACGGCAGGCGACGTAATCTCTCGAACGGTAGCGATTTGAATTTATTATCCGTTATGTTGAGCACTCTCAGCCGGGTGAGATCAGCCAGACCTTCTGGCAGGGAGGTTACCGAATTGGTTTGCACATCCAGGACCTCCAAATTCGTGAGAGAAGTTACGCCCGGATCCAGAGGGCCCGTCAATCCATTGCTACCGATCTTCAGATCTCGTAGTGAAGGGATCTGGGAGATCACCTGGAAGCAATCATTCCCAAGTTTATTGTTGGACTGGGAAAGTTAGCATGTACCCCGGAGATCTTTTGGGCTCACACACCAAGTTCAACGTAGTTAAGAGTCCGAGCCGCCTGAGCCCGAGAGGAAGTGCTATCAGCACATTGCCATGCAAATCCAACGTCTCTAACCCTGCATCAAATTAGATTTCGATACGCAGGAAAGTGAGCTCAAGCGTCGATGGCAAATAGGAGGCATTAAGACCCGTATCATGAGAGCCACGGCTTACCTCCAAACTGGTTACCTCGCGCATCCTCGTCATCCGCAGTGTCTCGTGGGTCAACATCGGGGAAAATGTCGTCGGAGAGTAGCTCCAGCTCGTTTCCGGCGGCGATGAATCTCGTCAGATCAACCGACTCTGCCCATGCTGCTCCTTGTTCATCAATCGATTCGAGGCTGTACATGTCCATAACTTCGTCCGGGATCTGTTTGAAGCCCATCGCGGCAATGTTGAGACGGCCGTCAGTCCTCGCCGCATTGATTCGCTTCCGGAGCAGCCCGTGTGCGTCCTCTTGACGAACCTGTTGATTGAAGGGATCGTGACCGAGAGCGAAATCAAAACTACCTGTAGCGATGACAGGCGCTCCGGAGCCTTCCGCCTCGACGGTAGACGGCTGTTTGGCTGCCGCGGCACGCTTTGCAGCCTTTGCCTTTGCAATCTGGTCCCGCAATGCGAGAGAGGACTTGCGGGGAGTTGTACTTTGCTCCTCTACAGGCGCAGTCGAAGCACTGGTGGCTTTAGAGACCTTGGAAGTAGTTGAGGCCGCTTCAGAGGAGCTATTGGAGAATGTGGCAGAGTTCTTTTTGGGAACAAATCCGATCCTGTCCAAGTCACCAGGCTGATTCAATGCCTGTGTAGAGGGTCTGCGAAAGAGTCCATTGACCGAGGCGCGGGGTTTCAGTGGTCTCGCAGCAAGAGTCTTACTTCCGGGTTTGATCATAGGAAGAGGTCCCTGCTTCACTGTACTTGGCGATTGACGAATAGACGAGCCCACGCTCGGTGATGGCAGCCTTGATATCTGCGGAGGGCCCATGTTCTGGTTGGCAGAGGGTGTTTTGATCGACTGCGCTGTCCCTGGCCGCTTGTGTGGGGTCTGCGTCGAGAGGGATGCTTGTGGAGGTCGGAAAGTATTCGTCGAGGCCCGGAAGTCAATTGGGATCGAATGTGCAGAGCCAGTACCAGAGCCTGCGCTTGAGGTTGGTCTTGAGCTTACAGACCGAGTCGGAGGTCTCATTGGGCTCTCGGCCTTGTAGAAGCTCGATCCCCTCTTCCGTACCGCAGGCGATGACGGTATGTTCTGCAACGTCTCCATCGTCCTCTCTGAGAGAGAAGGACGTGGTTTTCGAGGCAGATCGTAGGGCTTCGTGTCTTCTATCGGCGGCCCATCACCTTCTGCAATTGCCCCATGATCCTCCGTTGGCCCCAGCTGGACAGGCTGTGGCTGTGGCCGCAGAACCGGCCTGGAAGGGTTTCCGAACAGCACATCTTCGCCGGCTCGCTCCCATAGTTGCTGGGCCGCAGCCGGCGTATGGACCGTGAGGGTGTTGGAGGTATCTCGGTCGCGAGACGCAATAATAGATTGGTGCTTGCTCGAGGGTGCTGAAGGAACACGGGGCTTCGAGTAAGCGGGCAGGGAGTCGCGGGAGGCAGAGCTCCTCAGTCGAGGATTGACAATACCGTGGGTTCTGGATGTTTGCAGGTTCTCCCGCGAAGCAGCAGGGCGCAAGCTGGGACGAGGGACGGGGAGGCGGGACGGTCGTGGGATCCCTGACGGTCTCGCCGTTGGTGATTGTTCCATGGCTGCACTGCCGGTACTGTGCGGGACGGTAATGTGTTGTACTGTGTATTGTACTGTGCTGTAAGTATGCGAGTGTGCTCGCGGCGAGTGGTCAAAAAATGAGCATGCTGGTGCTGCCGTTGACCTGGAGCGAGTTGGAGATACGATACGGTATTGATTCTGTGGGACGGAAGAAAACACGAGCTGGAGCCGTCGTACGGAGGAAGATCAGGAGAGCCTATTCGTGGGCATGTCGTTGACGTTGCTCAGCAGAGCAAGCAGTCGAAGGTGCTGGGAGGAGAGGATTTTTTATATTCCACGAGTCGAGCAACGGTGCGAAATAATCCCTTCCCATCTCCCCGTACCGTGGGTAATTAGCGATGCCCGGCCGATTACCCGCAGCAGCCAAAAAAAAACACCGCAAATGAGATCCAGAGTCACCTGACGGGGCGCCGGACCGTGCGAAGAGCAGAAATTCACACCGCATATAACATCACCCACAGCCGGTCCTCGATAGTTGGACAGAAGGGCGAGCAGGACGTGAAGGGCGTTTATCAAGTCACGTGCTATGTCAACAAATGCCCAAGACACCGCAACGCGCGCGCGGTGCAGAGTCCGAAGTATAAGTCAACAAAAGCGGCGTGCGTGCGAGATTGTGCCCGCTCCGCCCGCCTCTTGGAGCACACGAAGCCAGCGAAGGAAAGACTCCTCAATTCGCCGATGCATCAACGACAAGGATTGAATGATCGACTCTAGCATCGAATTTTCCGACTTTCGAACGCTTCGCTGCACGAAGTTATATACATACCCGGCTGCATTAGAAGCCAGGCTCGTGCAATTCTCGACTTCTTCGTGAGGGCGCTGGTCTGATTTACCCACGCGAGGCACCCGCGAGAGCCTCATACGGTTGCCAGTACAACCAGCCTCCGGGCCGCTCTTACTTTCTTCCTAGTGTGGGTGCCTTGCTGGCCTTGCTCGCCCGCCTTCGTGCTCGTATTCTGCCCCCCCATCCCCCGGCGCCCTGCGCTCCGACTTCGTTCCATCCCATCTGCCCTCGGTCGGTCGTTGCATGACCACAAGTCGTGAATCACAGTTGCACCTCAAGCCAGCAGATCGCAGTCTCGGTGTAGCCGGCGCTCACGGTCGCCCGCGAATCACGCGACGACGCCTCCTGCAAGCCGCGTCGGCGCAATTGCCAGCCCAACATCGTTCCATGGAGCCTACTTCCACCTCTCTTGCAGAACAACAAATTCGAGCAATAGCTCGTCATGATCAGAGTAAGACCTGCGTATGATACACGGCGATGTGTCTTGCTAACCAACTGCCAGCTTTGTCCCCAATGAACTCTTATCCATCCCATGAAGGCGCCTCTGCGCCAGCAGAGAACCCGTCGACTCCCCACCCGCTGGCTACCGAACCCCCTTCTAAGGCTGTTATCCCGCGATCGAATTCACCCAAGACCTCTACTCTCGTCGCTCTGTCGTCCATCACACCGCCACCGTCGTCGCAACTGCCCCACTCGACACGGGCTACCACTCCCGATGCAATGGCCCTGTCTTCGCCCCCGCCGACTGTCGACAGCAAGAAGCGCGAGAGCAGCAAGGTATCACCTGTCACTCGTCCAACACAGGATCAGATTGGCAATGCAAACACCGAAGAGCTGAAGCAAATGGTCACGAGAATCTTAGCGGAGAATGCAAAGCTGGACATGGAAGTGCGCGAGGCTCGTATGTCTACAGCACATTACAAGCTTCTGTACAATTTGCTCACGATCGAGAGCGAGGAGGTTATGAAGCGCATGGAAGTTGAGAATGAGATTATCCGGCGAGAAGTTGAGGTGCTGCGAACGAACGGCCAGGATACAGCAAACCTCGACTATGCCCAAAAGCTGAAAGAATACGGATTGGCCATGAGAGCGGATCATGATCTGGTCGAGCGCCGACTGGAGAAGGCGAAGAGAGTCATTGAGATGAAAGACGAGGAGCTGATGGACGCCAAGGATGAGATCGTTCTCCTACAGCAACGCATCCGCCAGAACCGTGAGCATATCAATGTCATGCGTAGCCCCGGTGGACCGCTCCATGTTTCTACGCCCAAGACCACTCCAGTTACCCCTTACCAGTACCGAGCAACTCCGAAACAAACTCCCAACAGCTCTATTCGGCATGAACCTCTGGACAATCAGGCGAGCTTCAATGCTCTCCTGTTGGCGGGCGAGGTCCTTGGTAAGAGCCAGGAGAATAACAGTGCGCCATCCACTCCCACCGTGACCCGCCGCCCTGCCCCTGACCATCCCCGTACCCCCATCAGGCACAGCCGAGCGGTCCAATCCCTCTCCAGCTTCCCCACAACCCCTGGATCCGAAAGGCAGCTAGCCGGAACAACTCTTCTTCCATCCGCCCAGTTCTCATCCCACGCCGAAGCCCGAGTCGCCAGCACGCTCAGTCAACACGTTGCTCAGTATCGTGATCACCGCGACCACCGTGCTAGATCCCGCGACAGCACCATCTCTGCGTCCGACAGCGACGAGGCAGCCCGTGCCGCGTACCGAGGTATGAGCGAAGAAGTCCAGGAGAGTCAAGCTAGCCAGAGCGCCTCTAAGATGCTGAGAGTTGACCCTCGCGAGTCCTTCGAAGTCGCCCCATCCCGTACTTCCACCCCCCTCTCAGGCGACAAGAACTACCAGCAATCCAAAATCTACGGCTCGGTAACCAAGCGCAAGCTTGACACTACCCACGATAGTGCCAAGAAGGCTCGCAGTGCAGGTGTCGGCTTAGGCATAGGTGTGGAGACTCACCTGTGATTTTGAGGCAAGGCTATAAGTGTACGATAGGTGGTTGCCAGATTTCCGACACCACGGGTTGCAGATGCTGTGATGAACTAACGAAGGGAGTAATTGACTGGGATAACGGGTGGATGTCGGGCGTATCTTTAGCATGGCTCCTAGCTGATCACACTCAGCTGTTTGCAAGGCTCAGGAATTATATACACCTTGTGGCTTTGCTTGACTATATCTGTGATATTCCTAACTCCCGAGCTTGACCTCACGCAAGTGAACGTCGGCGCCTGCTCCAAGTCCCCCTTGATGCAAGATAATGTCAAACATTTCGATCTCACCACGGAGGTCGGCAAGCTTGATAGCAAATTGTTCACGTACAGACACTACCGTATATCTGTAATTGACACCTCACTTGCAGATGAGAGAGAAACGTTAGCATGACGTTAAAGCTTCTGGGAATGTTGGCTGATTATCGTAGAACCGCTTACCTATGTGAAAAGCTGGTAGAGGCCCCGGCTAATGACAAGCCCAAAGTCTTTCGCTCATCACCCTTTCTTGACTGGAAGGCTGCGCATTTGGAGAGTAGTTGAAGCGAGAGCAAATCGCAACACACATACCGCTTTCACATGCAAAGGAATAGGCAGGTTTATATGCCAAAACAAATAGCACGAAAATGATAGGCATTTCTCACCAGCTAACCACGTTCCATCCTTGCTTTGCGAAGCCACAGCTACGCACTAGCGCCCTACGTCATGTGGGTTTCACGACGCCACTTGCCCTCACCACTTGCTCTTGCCCCTCACTTCAACGACAACAAGCTAAAGTACGCACAATCCACGCAAGACGATTGCTTTACAAAAGAGTTCTCCCCTACCCATATTTCCTTCTCTCAAGCAATTCTCATATAACCTTTCTACAGAACAGGAAAATCCGGCTCACACACAAACCAACAGAACAGAACACACGCTATCATGTCTGCAAGTACAGTCCACGTCAAGAACATCAGCTCTGCCACCAGCAAGAAGGAGGTTCAGGACTTCTTCTCTTTCTGGTATGCCTGTCCCTACTACCTCACTGATATATACCACTCGTTCATGTAATAGCTGACTTTTCGTAGTGGCAAAATCAGCACCCTCGAGCTCACCCCCTCCGACTCCACCCAGAGCGCCATTGTAACCTTCGAGAAGGAGACTGCAGCCAAGACCGCCCTCCTCCTCGATAATACCCAGCTCGGCGCCACTCACGTCCAAGTTACCTCCGCTAGTGGCTCTACCGACGATGATGGAAGCCACTTCACGCAGAACGCCGAGCGGGACAGCGACGAGATTACGCAAGAGGAGAAGCCTCGATCCAGGATTGCCGCGGAGTATATCGCTCACGGATACGTTCTCGGTGATCAGGCTATTCAGAAGGCGATCGATCTGGATAACAAGCATGGCGTTTCGAACCGCTTCCTGTCTACCCTTACCAAGCTCGACTCCAAGTATCATGCTACCGACAAGGCGAAGTCTGTTGACCAGGTAAGTAAATCAAATATATGCATCTATCATGCTTCCCTCGATCTCCGGGACCCAGAAATGTATATGAAGGCTAACGTGTCCGATAGTCCTATGGCGTTACCCAGAAGGCCAACAGCATCCTTACTGGCTTGACCTCGTACTTCGAGAAGGCCGCCGGTACCCCAACTGGTCAGAAGCTCGTCAACTTCTACACTCAAGGCTCCAAGCAGGTTCAAGATATACACAACGAGGCTCGCCGCTTGGCAGACCTCAAGAAGGCAGATGGAGGTGTTACGAAGGTTCCTGGTACTGAAAAGACAACATGTAAGTGTAGTTCAGATTCTAGGGATTGCCCATGTGAGGCTGGCGCATGCGCCTGCTCTGGATGCGAAAAGTCCGATGTGAAGAAGGTTCCCGGCACTGAGAAGACGACTTGCAACTGCGGAGGAAGCACCGCCAACTGCCCCTGTGCACCTGGCGCCTGTGCTTGCTCAGACTGCCCCAAGGCATCGACTGAGAAGGTTCCCGGCACCGAGAAGACGACTTGCAACTGCGGAGGAAGCACCGCCAACTGTCCCTGTGCACCTGGCGCCTGTGCTTGCTCAGACTGCCCCAAGGCATCGACTGAGAAGGTTCCCGGTTCCGACAAGACGACATGCAAGTGTGGCGGGGACAATAAGAACTGCCCATGCGAGGTCGGAAAATGCGCTTGCAGCTCCTGCCCAAAAGCTGAGACCGAGCTAGTCGCCGGTACCAACAAGACTACCTGCAAATGCGGCGGAGATGACAATAACTGCCCTTGCGAGGCTGGAAAATGCGCCTGCTCCGGCTGCTCAAAGTAGATAGCTTGAAAGATTGTAATCTCTATTTCTTTGCTTTCATTGGCACGTGCTACTTCTGGGGGGGGCATAAAGGCAGGGAAAAGAGGAGTTTCTTCTTATCATTTTGGAATGGTGGATGTATGGTTACTGGATGTTTTTTGCTGACTTTGCTTGCACGCTCGTTCAGCTGTTACTACTGCTCCTTCTGCTTCTGCCGCTGCTGCTGAGGGTACAGGTGTTGTGGAGAGTGCGAAAGTTGCTCCGCTTGAGCCAGAAAAGGCGAGTTATGCGTAGCTGCGTTTGCTTCTGCTTCGCGTTACGTCTCATGTATTGCGATGGGTGGTTCGCAGTCGGGATTCGGATGCGGAGGGTGGGAGTTGAGGTGATACCACTAGCGAGAATTTTAATGGGGGTGAATGGGACCGAGGATTGGGTGGTAGTCATTGATCGCGAGGCAGATGGTCGTAGCAATGGGCAATGGTCTACGAGCTATCTTGCATTAAGGATTGAATTCATGAGCTTTGAGGAAATGATACTGATTGTATTTTTGACGGGTGCATATGAAACAATAATTTCAACATCCTGATTTGAAACCTGCATATCCAGACTTGGAGTGTGCGCGGTCACAGATATGCTTGATCGTATCTTCATCTTCATTTGACCATGAGGTCAGTTTCAGGACGCGAGTACAAGATGGGGCGGCAAAGTGCCAACAACTGCATGTACATTTAAGATAGAAGGTTTCTCAGTAGGAGAAATCCCAACGCGGTGCATTACTTCGTTTTATATATATGCACCATCTTCTTTCGTCTAATGCCAGCCCACGCCATCCATCGTAGACCATGCCATAAGTCTCGTCCAGAGCAGCCTAAGCACTAGTCCCGTGCGTCTCGTCTCATTTCGCAGCATGCATCCCCTTCATCTCCTCCCATCCTGTCCACTTACCAGGATGTAGGACACGGAGTGCAGTTTCATTTCTCAGTCTTCTTCAATGTCTCCTTGAGGTGTGCGTCCAAGGGGCCAGTAGGGTTGGAAGAGAGAGACTGGGTGAGTTGGTTAGGTTGAGGTGGGTAAGGTGTAGGTTCCGTTCATCAGAGGGAGAGAAGCGGGGGTAGGGAACGTGTGATAGGGGAGGAAAAGATGTTAGCATACCTCGAGCTCGCTCTTGCTCTCCTCCTTGTTGTTTGACTCCTTGTTCACGCCCTGACCAGATGAGGGGGCGGCCTGCTGCTTGTCGGAGGAATCCTCTGGGGAAGGGGACTGGCGGCCTTGGTTTGGGGCGGACATGTTCTGTTGATTCTGGGGGAGGGGGAGGGGGGCTGTTCGAATCTTTGTTTGTTGATTTACTTGTTTTATTTTGGCTCGCTGGAAGGGATTTCTCGTAAGGTGGATTCTGGATAGGGTTGTTAGTTATGTTGATGAGGATGTGAGGGATGAGGATTGATGGGGTAATGTGGGGGCTCCGTGATGAGGGTCGATGGAGTAGAGGGCTTGATTAAAGTTCTCGCTTGAGTTGAAAGGATTGTAAATAAACAGGGAGCTGGTGATGGCTATGTGAAGCATTTGACAGTGAGAAGAGGGCGTGTTCCCGTAAGAGGCACGACCTCTTCCTCCCAACTTCTTCCCAGCCTGCAAAGAGCGGACGGCAAGCAAATGTCAACAACCGTACAGATTTCTCTCCAACGCCATGTGAAGCTTCCAGGAAGGAATAGAGAATCAAGGATGGAAATGGAAAACTCACATCTCGTCAATCTCTCGGGTTCAAGTCAAGTTCTGATGATTGTTTTCGAGAGAAGATCCGACTCTCACCAGGTTCCTTGAACATACGGTGCCCCAACAAGACCCCAAACCCGGCGACGTCATCCTGTCAACAACTACCCGATGTAGTTTACCTTGGCCGAAAGGGGCGCACGCGAGGCTGAGTCGCTGATTGGCTGGTTCGCGAGGTTGGACGACAGCGCTTTGGAGGGGTTTAGCGTAGAAAGCTAACAGTCCCTCTCCCCCTTTCTTTTGTTCTTGCTCATCTATTTATCTACCATTCGTTTGGGGTAAATGAATTCAGAAATCGATCCTAAAATTATCACATCGAAGCCGAAAAGCTTAGAACATCCCACAGAAGGATCTGGAACCATGGCACCAGACCTCAACTCCGTGCCGCCCTCGCCGCGACCTATAAGTTCGTCCCCACGTCTCAGTCTCTCGTCCAGAAACCAGCAGCAGCAGCAGCAGCAGCAGCCTCATTCCATGACACCACCAGCTCTGCATCCCTCTCAGAGCTCGTCCTCGAATCCAGCTTCTCAATCGCAAGTCCCTCCTCAACCGCAAGCCACGAACATCCTGCCTTCGAATCAGGCAGCTGTCCATCAGACCGTGTCACCTCCATTGGCCTCGCCGAATATGACGACTGCGGGTGCGGCTGGTGTTACAGGTGATAATACGGGTGTGGGATCCGGGCCTGGGCCGTTGAGACATCCACGCCCTTTGACGGCGGCAGATTTGCATCTGCAGCTGGAAAAGGAGCAGGAGGCTGTTGTACGTGTTCTCTATACTCTGCAGAACCCAGTATTGGAGGATTAGGCACGGCTAACGCAAGA
Source organism: Diplocarpon mali (assembly GCA_024741835.1). Lineage (NCBI taxonomy): Eukaryota > Fungi > Ascomycota > Leotiomycetes > Helotiales > Drepanopezizaceae > Diplocarpon > Diplocarpon mali. The sequence continues at coordinate 81,597 of JAENRP010000028.1, forward strand.
AACGAACAGGTCAACCGCCTAACACGAGAACTGTCAATGCTTCGTGCTGCTCACAACGCCTCTGTGGTGTCGAATACCTCTTCAACCTCAGCCGGTCTCCCTGACACCCTAGATCACAACGCGAACCACCTCCTCAGCGGCCCCGCGTACCCGAACCCTTCGTCACGCAGACACCACCGCTCCTCATCCGCAACCTCGAACCGTAGCATCTCTGCCCTTGCCTCCCTCTCTTCCCTCCCATCCACAACCGCAGACCGGACCCGCGTCCCCCAGGGCATCGTTCTCAGCCGGCAAAACTCCACAACAAACACCCGCTCAAACCGCAGCGGTGCCTCCTCCCCCGCTCCTTCAAATCCCGGCTCCTACCAGCCGCTAGGCGGCGAGCACTTCCCCTCTTTCTACTCCGCGCGTCCAATCCCGCATCGAGATCCCAGCTCTAGTTCTCTGGCAATGATGAGCCCGGAAAGCCTCACCAGCGTACAGACGACAGGTCGGTACGAGGAAGCGGCGTATCATCGCCACGAGCTTGATGTTGTCAAGAGGGAGAACGAGGCGCTGAAGAGGAAGATTCGGGACTTGGAGCGCACGTTGAGGGAGAGACGGCAGAGTGATGCTAGCGCGGACAGACTGAGGAGCGAGAGCGTGAGTACGACGGCGAGTGCAAGGGACGGTGGGGGCAGTGCTCTAGGGCTTGGGTCCGCAGGTGGTTTTGGTGTTGAGCGGGGGAGAGAGAGGGTAGAACGCGAGGAGGGGGAAGAGGCTGTGCAGGTTGGCGAGAGTGCTCGTGGGCCTGGGCTCTGATGTGCCCAACTTGGAAGCGAGCCCGCTGTGGTTGTCATATCAGTGCGCGGAGTTGGATTCGGGCCAGGGCTAACGATGCTATGAAAACATTTTCCGTTTTGGATGGGATTGATGGGATTGATGGGAAAATGGCCGGCGTTTTCTTTGGGGGCCCTGACCTGGATTCACATAATATAACTGATCCGAAGTGGAGTCCTCACTAGGAAGCAATTCAACTCTTTGAATGTAAGCCTCTGCCAGCCATGAGAGTGTGCTGTACTCTCTGATTGTTGCGTCAACTTTATTTCTATATAGACGCTCGCTGTACACTGTACAGCTCGCTCCAAGCTTTACTCAGCAAAGCCTCCCACTTCACCCGACAATTCATCGACGAAGCCGACGCGTGTTCTAGCATACGTCAGGTTAGATGTGTGTGTGTGTACAGCCCATCCCACCCCATCGCACCGGTACAAGTGTTCATGGTGGCATTCGTATCGGCGTTCATATCCACGTTGATGTCATCAACATCACTAGCATCTCA